>JAODLM010000692.1:117500-656600 GCA_036937905.1 Salvia rosmarinus | reverse complement strand
AAAATTTCAATACCCAGCAAACTATTACTCACACATGCGTCTCGCAGTTGGTTATCTTCATCGCATATTTAGAAACTCTAGTTCACCAGAACTTAATTAACAATTAATAGTATTTAAATATTATTTTAATAATCCCTAAGGGTGTTTACTTTGCATAATTAGGCTGGATAGATAAAATTAATCAAACCTAATCAAGTTTTAATTTTACGGATTAACATTTGAGGATATCTCAAAGCCCGGAATTATTTTAATCTTTTGAATTGTTCAATTTTAACCCAATCAATATAAGTAGGATTGAAATAATCCTCCAAATAAAAAAATTATTTATCCCAATTTTAATTTTATGAAAAGTAAACACTCCCTGAAAATGTTAATTTCATAAAAGATACCATTATTACGACGATAAATTAGTGAATACGTTAATTTTTAATGATATATTAATATATATATAATCTTGTGTATGTAATTTTTAAGTATATATAGGATCCATACACTGCATACATTTTTTTGGGAACACTTATCACAAATATAGCTTACGCATAGTCCATGTTAGTATTTTAATTTTAATTTTTCTCTAATATCTCAGTAATTATGTTTGGTATCATAAATTTAAAAATGACACGATTTTCATTTTCCCTTTAACTTCAAAGAAATAATAATATTATTAATAAACTAAGACTTAATTTTTATGTAATTTTTAAATTTATTAATCTGATCATAATTTATGAGATATGAAAGAGAAAAAAATTGAAACATGAAAAAAGAAAAATAGTAACGTAAACTAGAGCAGTATTCACAATTGATGAGTGTTATATATGCTTAAATTTTATGAACCTCAAATATTAGTCCGTCGCAATTTACGGTTGGTTCGATTATTTCACGTTGTTAATCCGCTTTCTAAACCGCTCTAATCCGTCTTTAATCCGTCACTAATCCGTCGCTATATTAACAGATTATGCACGCCTTCAATTTGAATTTTGACACCAAATCGTTTTCAAACAACCAACCCAAACAAATATACAAACAACCAATTCCATCCAATTCAATCTATTCAATCCAACCAAACAAACCAATTCCAACCAATTCCATCCATACAATACAAACTATGAAAACAAACCAATTCAATCCATATAATACAAACTATCGAAATAAACCAATTCAATCCAAACAAAGCATTTCAATCCAAAATATCGTAATATCCAAACAATCCCATAAAAATAATTCTAAATCATGCGATAAGTTAACAAATTCATAATCTGACCCGAATATGACGAGTGAGGGAAGCGGAGCTCATATCACGGGGGGGGAAGCGGAGCGGCCATGAAGCGGTCTAGGCCTCCTGCTGAGCCTTGTCCGAGCTGAATCGTTCTTGCACGCTATCTCGCGCTCTCATTTCGGCTTGCATTCGGCCTCGTATGCCGGTGCTGCTGCTGCTTTCGACTTCAATCGGCCTCGGATCCAATATCATTGTTGATAAGCTATGGGATCGCAGTGGGCACTCTCCACCGAATGAGACGACGCCGCTCTGCATGTATGTCCGTGATAGAGAACCAGCTCCAAACATCCTATTCTTTTTCTTTGAGGAGCTCCCAAAGACATTTTTGAGAATTTGAGTCCTATCTGGCGGCGTCTCATCACTCCCCCCAGATTGGCTCAACTGGGTCACATGTTCCTCAACCTGCCTCTGTAATATAATTTCATACAATTATTATTTAATTAAATGCTCGTTGTTGCGCTAACGAATATACTTACCGCGATACTCCGAGCTTTCCCGTCTGTATAGCTCCCGTCGTCGGTGGCATGATACTTCTGGAATACATCCCACTGGACATCTTCTACGGCTACTCTACGCTCTCTTGCCTATAAATAAGTCAAACAAATTAAATAATTAACAAGTATCACGATTCTTAAATAAATTTACTATATCTAAAACTTCAAAGTACTTACAATCTCTCTCGTATACTCGAGTGCGGGCGTGAGCCACCCGATGCTTGACTATCCCAAGTACCCTCGCCATCCGGCTCGGACATCCTGTTCTTTGCGGGCCTTTGCGCCTTCTCTTGGGCGTCTGTCCGAGCCCAATATGCCTTCAATTATCCCAATCTCGCTCGGGGATAAATGGAGGTGGGTTAAGGCGATCCTTCGCGCTTGATCTTGTGAACAAGATCTTTATAGCGCTCGCGACCTTTGCGCACAAGTAGGAATAGACTAGGGCATCATCCATCGTATCATCCCAATAAAATATTTCGCAAAAATATATGATTACAATATGCAAATTAAGGTCAAATCATAAATTACTTCGTATAAACAACACGAACTTGAATTCATCGAAATAAATCTGCTTGAACTCTTGAGGTACCAATTTCCAATTGAAGCCGTTGTGATTCATGAATCTACGGAATGACTCGTAATCACGCGGCTATATCATTGCTCGACACAAAATGCTTCAATTTACTGAAATAAAGACATCGAATGCTACAATTTATTTAAACCGAGACATAGAAGAGATAACATCATACCCATTCACAATGGCTATCTTCTTCATCCCCTCTCTAGATGACACTCCACTTCTTCGCTCGAGGCGGGATCGTGAGAGAGTGCCTCCATGCCTTCTTCTAGGCTGGCGGGTGAATGCGACGGCGTGTATGACCCTGGGTGCCTCCTACGTGATGACATCTGCAAACAAATGTAAAAAATATTGTATTAAAAATTCACAAATAATACATATCATAAAGTTTTGTGTGCATACTAGAAAATAAAACGTTTCTTGTGCATACTAGTGACAATTATCGTCGTCTTCATCATAACGTTTTGTGTGCATACTAAAAATGATATAAATTCACAAATAATGCATATCATAATGTTTTGTGTGCATACAAAAAATGCTATAAATTCAAACCCTATTCATCGCGTAAATCATCCATCCGCGAATAAAAGCGAGCACTAGCAAATTGATAAAACTTTCAAGTCCATCTCGAAATTCAATATTTAATCCACCAACCGAACTAAACCTCTTATACATCCACTCACGATTGTCATTCATTCTTCAAGCTCCTAATTATAAATAATTAATTAAACATGTTCAACATAAGTTGTACAATATAAACTAATTATACACTCATAAGTTAGGAATATGTTAATTCATCTATGAAGTAGTTTCTTGTGATGACATCCTCATACAAGGACATATATGGACCACACTTATTTAGAAAATGTGATCACACTTAATTATTAAATAATTATGAAATATGAAATTTATTATGGTGGTGGGTTGTGGGCTAAGATTTTGAGATTGGATTGCGACGTTTAAGGGAAGAATAAGGAGATGGGTTTGTTTTATTTAAAAAATGGAGATGGGTTTGGGTTATTAATTCATAAAATGTCAAGACCCAAAATTATTTCATCGTACATGAGTAAGAAAATTTATTTATTTCATGTTTATAATTATAAGAGAAAATTGCAGTTTAATATCCCAAATTATTGACATTTTAATAGAAATATATCGAATTACACATAATTACAAACACACCCAAACTATTGACATGCTAACAAACAAACCCCAAATTATTCACAATTACAATTAAATTTTAAACTATCACAAAATGATAAAATGTCCCTAAATTCAAGTTTATATTATTGAAAAATATTGAAAAATGAGCTAGTATTAAATCAACGTCGTTTGGCTGCCTATAATATAAATTTATTTAATCCTAAAAATATTGACTACTAGCTAGGTGGCAACTATACTGCAAATTGGTCAATATTTTTAGATGACAGATAAACACTTATAAAACATTTTATTCATATAACAATTCTAACAAAATTTCGGCAGAGTAAGTTTTATAAAATTAATCGCCATTTGATTCCCAATTCAACCAAACTCATCCAAATTTCACCAATTCATCACCATATGCATAATTATACACTTAACAACTCAAAACATCTCACGAAATGATGAATTTATCATCCCAATTCACATCCAAGTTAAACATATTCACACCAAGCTTATCAACATTTTTATCAAACACCACATATGCGTACAGTTAACTCACGAAACGATGAATTTATCATCCCAATTCACATCCAAGCTTATCAATTTCACAAGCTCAAATCACAAAACTAACATTCAATGCATCATTTTCACTATCAATTCGGTAAACTCAATTCAATTTTCACTATCAATTCAATGCATCATATATAATATTTTCACTATCAATTCAATATCATATATAATATTTTCACTATCAATTAATACATCATATAATAATTTTCACTATCAATTCAATATATATAGCAAATATATAACAAAATAAAAACCAAACAAACCAACACAGACGGACGACGGGGGGCAAGGCCATGGGCGGTGGAGACGGCGGGGCATGGTGGCGGCGGCAGCAATATGTGGTGTGGGGATGGGTCAGGCATGGTGTGGGGGGGGGCGGTGGCGGCAGGGGGGGGGTGGGGGGTGGGAGGGGGCGGGGGGTGGGCGGCGGCAGGGGGTGGGGTGGGTGTGGGCGGCGGGGCTGGGGTGGGGTGGGCGGCGGCGGGCGGTGGTGGGGGTGGGCGGCAGCGGCGGCAGCAGGGCAGCAAGCGGCAGCAGGTGGTCGCACGGCGGCGGCAAGTGTGGGGCTGGGGGGTTGGGGTTGGGGAGGAGGGTTTCAATTTCAGATATGAAATTGGGGAAGAAAGCGCAACTGTAATTAAACTTTTTAGCGACGGATTAGCGACGGAATTATCCGTCGTTATATTTAAAACCCTTTAACGACGGATTAACGACGGAATAATGAATGTAACGACGGAATAAGTTTAACGACGGACACATATCCGTCGTTAATTTACGCACAGAATATAAAAAAATCAAAATATTTTAATTTAACGACGGACTACATTCGTCGTTAACCTTATAAAAATCAGCTAGACTCAAATTTTGAAAGAGTCGATGCAAATTGGCTCGATTTGATTACATTTGTGTCAGTAAAACAAGATTAAAAATAAAAGTACATTAAAATATATGATTTTGAAAGAGTAAATGGGCGTATTTAATTTCGTTGAACTTGTACGTCGGCAATCAAAGATAATCTTCATAGGCACTAAATCAGCCGTACTTGTACCAGTGATAGTAAATGGCAATCGGTATAAATTGAACAATTGATGGTTATATATCGTGAGGTTTATTGTAAAAGATATTAGTAATAAGTAAAGTTTCTTACATGTAATATATTACTATTTAAAAAAAATAGTTGAATATTAGTATTGAATTGACGTACGCAAAAATTGTGCAAGAACTATCCTAATTAGCCCATCAGCTTTATATTCAATGAATGAATTCTTAGTTTTAATAAAAGGTTTGGCATATTTATGTGTATTTATTTTAAAACTACTTTATGGGCAGCTCAACGTTTTCAACAAGACTTTATGACAGGACCCAATCTCAATAAAGAGATAATCAGTTTTAATGCAATAATTTTCGGAAATTTAAATGATATTTCTTGTATTCCACTGAAGCAATTGATTGTGAGTTTGGCGATGCGAGAGTTTTATTTCACTTCTTCTTGGTTTGAATGTTGTTGGAATTTAGGCAGCCCATGGAAATTATGATTGTAATTAGCGGACCGACTTTGATCATAATTATAAACAAGTTTTCACCGCTCCATTAAAAGACAGATACAGATTTAAATGAGTTGGGATATGATGTACAAATTTCTTAATTGAGTGATACCCCATTTTCACCCACACTTTTTAAGTCTTTCTTGCCATCCCACATAATTTTGATCGTCATTTTCCAGTACCACATCACGTCAATTTTTTCCAATGAAATGTATGAATTTGGTCAGCACGATCCTATCACCAGTATTCATGCAATATATTAATAAAATTTTCCTATTATTAGGCAGTGAATTTATTTTTATATTTATATTATGGTTCATCGGTCAATGTGGCATGCCTTTAGAAAAAGGAAAAAGGAAAAGAACGGCACACACTCTTTCACACACGGAATAATTAGAAAAGTTCTTTTTAACAAATTGTTTAGTTCTTTTTTCACGGTATTTGTTTTATTAATGTAGAGTACAAATTATAATGCAGCATTCATATATGCATGACAAATACGCACATTTCCTTGTTTCTAAGGTTGATATCATGTGAGTTCTGTAGGAAATTATGTGTTTGCTAATCAATTTGAACTTAATTTGATTTATTGTGTAGAACTTATTACTTGTTTATTGTTTGATTGAATTTGCATAAATATGGGACCAAAAGTAAGGAGAATGAACTTTTATATATATATATATAGATTATACAAAAATAATTGTGTCTAGATTTATTTCTAGTTAACAAAGAAGTAAAATGTTTTTATTTGGTCCTCTCCCAATATATAAATATATTAAAATATTACAACAGGAATAAATGCCTTGAATTTGGAAAAGGAACGTGTGAATAATCAATATTAATGTTGAAAAATAGAGTCGCATCAAAATGACAACAGCCCAAAACTTCTGCCAACATGCTAGTTTTCCCCAAGAGTCTGCAGAATATATTTTTGCTTAGCTACCAAAAAACTTCACAAGATCTTTTAAATCCGAAAATTATCTCCATAGTTGCACAAGTATTGAGTTAAGTTGTTTTCTATTATTAATTCCAAAATGGAACATTGTACTATCAAATGGTGATTATTCCATTATAATTTGGCAAATTATTCTTTTCTGGGAAAAAACGACAAAAAGTGTACTAAGTGAATCACGGAGTGAATGGCGCTAGTCTCTGTGTGTGTGTAATATCAGCGTTAAATGAAAAATGAAGAGGGCGGGCCCACCGCCCCAGCTGAGCAGGAAAGCGAGCTGTGGGGCCCAAGCTGCCAAACAAAATTCATTGGCCTGCTTGCGGGCCCCGTTTCCCTGGCAGATTAACATTTTCTTTTTCTTTTTATTCTCTTTCCATTTTCACTTCAAGTGAGACTCGAGCTTTTTTGTAAGAGATGAAGGCGAGTCGCAAACCAGCCCACGCGTGCGGCTTCACCTGCTATTTCGTCACGTTTCTCACGCGCTTTTGCTCCGAACATTTTCAACATACACGATAATATTTTATTAATTATATAAATTAAATTAATAAAATATTATTGTATGAATTCTATAGAATTTATCTTCTTATCCTAGCTCTCTTTGTTGGTGCATCACTCCGCCGGAGCGGCTGTGGGACCTTATGAAGCCGCCCTCCTGCTCATCTTTTTTGCTCTTTATAACACTTGTTTTCTAGTTATTTTCTCACTTCATTTTACTCGCTAAATATACTAATTTTTGCAAAATGCATGCCTTCATAAATCATTTAGTATAAAATCACTAGTCTATTATAAAACCCAATTTGGGTATTTTACAGAAAAAGCTTCACATTTATGCTCATCGTTTGTTCTTTGTTGAATTTGGGGACATGAGTTGCTTGTCTTGTTGGAATTTACGTTCTGTCTCAATGCAAACAAATGTGAAACGTGTATTAAAATTTACCATTGGGATTCTCATGTCCTATTAACTTCTCAAGACATGGAAAAACATTTAACGAAACGTACAAAATTTCAAACCCCATTAAAGTTGCTATAAATATCCTTCTCAGTACCCGTCAATTTTGTTGCTGTTTACATATCCTCTCTTGTCTTGAGATGGTTTGATTACTCGATTTGAGCTTTAATAAGCTTTAATTGAGCTTAACACGAATCAAGTTCTAATAATTTAAGTTGAACGACCATATATATTTACCCTAAAACAAATTTTACCACGTACGATTAGAGGATTAAAAAGGAATATGAAAAGTAAAAATGAAATCTCAGAATTTAAACATGAATAATTAAATATTTAAAAACAAACTATATACTTAAGAAGTAATTTGTGTTCAACTATTCAAGAACTCTTTACATTTTAAAGCAAGTGAAAAGGGCATGCAGATAACAAACCAAACCACTAGGCCCAACTTCTGCGTTGTGGCAGTGTAAGTAAACGTTAAACATAAATTTAAATTGAGATCCTGCCTATGCAATGTAAATAATTCAGCTTTATAAGATAATTCAGTCAAGTTCACTTCAATGTTGGAAGGACATGTCCAGGCAAATTTTGATAATTTAGTGAACACATGAGAGGTAACAACATAAGCAAAAGAACGCTCAACCTGAATCACAAAAGTATTATGCATCAAGCTAAAATAAAAGAAATAATATAAGAAAAACACCTACAAACCGCCTTCTAAAATGGCCACAAGAAAAATTTGTTACAAACTTAAACTCATCAGTTCAGCAACACTCATATATTCGAATTTCAATCATCTAAAAGGTCAATCAATAAACAAGTGTTTAACTTGACTAGCAAATGCAGAAATACAGCAAAGGCACAGATTATCTAGGAGTCAGCAATGGTGACTTCAACTTCGACACCAGGTTCAATGGTGATTGAAGTAATCTGCTTCACAACATCTGGTGAGCTGAAAAGGTCGATCACTCGCTTGTGCACACGTAGCTCAAACCTATCGAATGTGTTTGTTCCTAAAGAGTAAATTCCACAAAACATAAATAACTCATACACATAAACGGCCTCATGATTATGTGAACAGATCAGATAATTAGAAGTATCAAGAGGAAACTCAATAGGAATAAAAAATGCTCAGATAGTCTATGCTACGACCAAGATGTAAATCCAAACAATATTAGTATGAAGGCACATAAAGGATTCAGACCTCTGCCACCACTAGAATATATAACAAAAAGATCAGACTTGCATCTTACATGAAAATATGAGTTTTTAAGTTAATGCAAATGGACTACCTATTCAGTCAATACAACATCATCTGAAAAAAAAAATTCCATAGAAGAATAACAAAAAAGTATTTTCTTTACAACCCCACAAACTTTTGTATATGATAAATGAACAAGAGAACCAAAAACAATACTTTGAATTAAGAAACTGTAAGAGATAAAAGTTGAGGCCTCTTCACATAAGCAAGCAATCAAGGGAAAAATGAACCAATATAATTTGAAAAGTTTACAGGATACCTACCTTCACCGCAAGGAGACTTCCTGGTGGTGATCTTGAGAACCTTGGTAGGCATTCTGACTGGTCCCTTGACTCTCAGCCTTTTGTCCTTGGCACCACGTACCAGATCAGCACAAACTGATAACATAAACAAATCAACAGTGCCTCAGACTTATAGGAACCATAAAATTGGTGAAGCAAGTCAGAGCACAGCCATGATTGTGAATTGGTGTAGTATCACAACTCAGAGCACCAAGAAATTCCTATCCCAAAAATTGGTGTAGTATCACAACTCAGAGCATATACATTTGTGAATGGCTTCACCGGACTAAAAATAAACCCATTATACAGTACCGGAAATTGCCAACCAAAATTGGAGAAGCCTCATAACTCAAGATTATATCCATGATTGATGAGTATCTTAATCAAACTAAAGATCTACCCAATAAACTGAACCAAGATATCCCAAACCCTATCTTAAATTGGAAAAGAAAAGAATAAGATGCCAAGAGCTTAACATATTCATGTAATCATATGAATCAATTTGAAGTAAAACAAGAGATTTCTGAAGACTGGTGCTGGTGAAAATATGAAAATTACCGAATCACTAAAACAACTCATACAGAATAGGCACAGTAAAAGAATATATGAACTTTGCTGTCACTAGAAAAAGCTAAAAAAGATAACAGCAAAACAGTGTCGGGTTCAGTTTATAAGCTCTTTACAAAAACTACTATGATAAATTTGACTGATAAGCTCCTTAAAGTGGTTATTGATCCTAAAATAATATGTTATTGGAAACTTGTGAACTCCTTTCAAGAGTAAGGGTACCCAAACTTCATGTGTAAAATTGATCTCCATTTGCAAAGCCAAACTGTCATTGTAATTTCAACATTGTCATTAAAAGAATTTTATATGCTCTTATCCAAATACTCCAGCAATTATTCAAATGTACAACTGATCTGATAATGCGAGACTACTTCATAAAACCATTTACAGCGCCCTCACGGCACTAGTTACGAAAAGGTACATAGTAGAACTATGGTGGGCAGGCATAGTTTATTGCAATTTAGGCCAAAAACAGAATGAATTTATGTTTACATATACAAACATCTGGAACACATCACCCGAGAAAATTCAGCGATTATCAACAACAAAAACACAATAGAGCAATCGGATAATGAAATCCAGTTAAAACAAAAGGCAAAGAGAAAATGCATACCTTTCTCAAGATTTTTGACATTCTTAGATGACAGAGTGATACGGATCTTGTGAATCTGCTCTTGGGGCTCCTCCAACCCGGGCTTCGTCGGCTTCATTGTTGCGAACGCCATTGTTTTGTCTGGCACAAATACACACACATGACAGCACAGTCAATCAATCAGCAAAAATCTTTCCATATTCGCGAAAGATATTTCATACAAGTAGCCGATTATGAAATATCACAGTTTTGGCGAGCGAATTACCGGTGGCGGATAGAGGAGTGCGGCGGGAGAGCTGAGAAAACTGAACAGAGTTCGACGAAACAGGAGCGGTTGTAGTTGAGATTTTAAACCTAGCGACAAAACTAGGGTTTTCTTTTTACTTTTGGGTATTTGCGTTTGCCAACCCTGCTATTTGGCTTAATTATAAAAAGCACCCAATAAAATCAGATTCACAACAATTTATACTTCCTCCTAGGGTGAGCAAAAAATCCAAAAACCGAATATCCGATCCGAACCGAACCGAAATTTAAAATTCGGTTTGGATTTTTCGGATTTTCGAATCGGATCGGATTGAATTTTTTTAAAAATTTTGGATTTTCGGATTTTCGGATCGGATCGGATCGGATTGGATTTTTTAAATCCGAAAATCCGAATTATATATAATTTATATATATAATAATATTTTATTCAAACATGTTTAAATTTCATATAAATATATATAAGAATTAACAAAAATTGGTTTTGGATTTTCGATTTTTTCATAATTTCGGATTTTGTTCGGTTCGGATTTTTTTATTTGTATAAAAAATCGGATTTTCGAATTTCGGATTTTCGGATATTCGGTTCGGATCGGATTTTTTCTTTCACAAAATTCGGATTTTCGGATCGGTTCGGATTAGGCAAAAATCCGAACCGAAATCCGAATGCTCACCCCTACTTCCTCTGTCCCCCAAATCCATTTCTGAAATCTTGAACACGAGTTTTAATAAAAATTATTGAATATATTATGAATGGGGTAATAATCTCATATTAGTGTAATATTAAATTAGTTATTGGTGGGCTATAGATGGTAAAAATATATAAATAAATTGGTTGTTGAGGGTAAAAAGAGAAATAGTAATGAGTCATAAGTGATAAAAGATATAAATAAATGATATCATGGAGTGTAATAAGTTTGGAAGATAGTTATCCTAAATAGATAAGAAGAAAATTGAGGAACATCCAAAAAAAAACTAAGTAGGAAATTGAGGGACGGATGGAGTATTTAGTTACAATAACTAAATGGTCGGCTTGGGTTCAACCCCATATAGAGATAGTGCTGAGTTGCGTACGAACGTTACACGACCGGTAGGAGCACCAAGGGAATGGCTATGGAGCCGATGGTAACGACTATCAGTCGTATAACCAAATAGTGGAGAATCGGCCCGATGCCTACACCTATTGAAAGGGGCGACGGCTCAGATGAAGTGAGCCTATACTTAGAGTTGGTATATTCCGTTTATTAGATCTGGATGGGGTTTTCTTGATTGAATACAAAAAAAGAAGACCACCCCCCTTTTTTGTTTTGGTGTGCTTCGCCGGGTATTGGTATATTGGTAAGGTATATCAAAGAAAATGAGTATCACTGGATTAACCCCTTGATTGTGGGCATGAAAATTCATATAGAATTTCCCATGTTATTGTTGACTATGATTATCTAACAGTTTAAGTACAGTTGTTATATTTGAAACACAATCCAAATATGGTTTTTGGGGATGGAATTTGTGGCTTCAACTTTTAGGGTTTATCATTTTTCTAATTTCTTCTCTAGTCGAGTGTGAGATATTACCTTTTGATTTACCAGAAGCAGAGGAAGAATTAGTAGCTGGTTATCAAACCGAATATTCAGGTATCAAATTTGGATTATTTTATGTTGCTTCGTATCTAAATCTACTAATTTCTTCATTACCAATCGAGTCACATGTATCTAACACATTTGAAAGATAGCCCAAAATTTCAAGGGAATGCTTGGAAAATTGGTTTATCGAAATCCTTCTTGGATGAAACCACACCGAAAAATGCCATTGCCAAAAAGTGACAAGGTAAAATTTCCATTTATTCATGAAAAGGGATGTCCCTTTGGAAGCCAGAATGGATTTTCTTTGATACCTGATATAATGCATGCAGGGTTCCTCAACCAACCCTAGGTTGGTCCGAAAATCCTTAACAAAGCCGTTCATAAGACATTCTTCGTTCAAGAAGAAAGCGATTGCATGAGAAAGAGCTTAGTCATTCCCGCACCAAACTTATGCTTGTTTGAACAATGCCCCAACTTCCACTAGCAATACCTCAATTTTCGATGGCCTACCTTAATTCCCATTTACTAGTTGGGTATTTAAAGTATAGCATTATTGTAACCAAGTTCCAGTATCGGACTCAAGTAGATGCTAAAGCAGATGACCACCTCCCTCCAGAATATTGCTGTCATTACATAAGATAGATCATATATTACTACTTGTCCTCAGATTTCACTACCCGATATTTAAAAACAAATGGAAACGCATTAAGCATTTAAAAAGTTTAGACGAAATACAAAGCACAACCTCAAAACTAGTTTAACAAGGTGTCTCATGTCTGCATTTCCCTACAAAGTCCTCTAGGATTATGCTATAAACATTTGTCCACTCCTTATTTTGTCCTCTCAAACTGTTAGCCTGTGTAAATGTGCTAGGCCAGAGGTAGAATAATTGATGTTGAAACAGAAACCTCAGATTCGAGTATGCAGTCATTAAAATTTTATTTATCCTCTAACGATAGGCCCAACCCGGCCTAAGCCAATCAATCAACCCAACGACCAGATCTGCCCCTTTCGGAGATTTGAGGCTAGGCCTGGATGAAATTTAGACAACTCTAATTTCAATAAATAGTAGTTAATGGACAAGGTTATATATCTATATCTATATACTATATAATAACAACACCGGATTTCCGTATTTAGTAAGTTAAGATTTTCTGCATAGAAATTTAAGCTTTTCAACGTTTCCGAAAATAGTAACTTTATTTTTCAGTTTAATCCACATTTTATGTGGTAGAGTTTATTTTTATTAATTGATTAATATACATCTAATTATATTATTAATGATGTTATTAATGGTGTTATAAATTAATTATGGACATTATGCTAATTGCCGTGATGTATTAACAATTTGAAAAACATAGTATTCAAATATACTTGAATATAATTGCTAATTGCCGTGAATGATGATGAATGATATTCAAATTAATTATGGACATAGTATTTTATTAATATACTTGCTAATTGCCGTGAATGATGATGAATTAACAATTTGAATAATGCTCTATTAAATGATTCATCCATAATTACTTATCTAATTACGTGATTCTATTTCAATGACACATATGTACTAATTCAGTTTTTGGAGGTCTTTTTTTTTTGATCAAAAAAAGTTTTTTGAGGTGCTTATTTAAATGATATAATATATATATATATATATATATATATATAAAAATCTCAAATCTCTTTCACGTACACATAGTATTCAAATAACAAAAGGCTACTGATACATCCATAAACAGTTATGCAAATTTTCTGTGCATGCCATAAATATATCTATCCATAAATAAAAAATACTATGTCCATAATTAATTTGAATATCATTCATCATCATTCACGGCAATTAGCAATTAGCAAGTAGTTTTTCAAATTGCTAATTCATCATCATTCACGGCAATTAACAAGTATATTAATAAAATACTATGTCCAAAATTAATTTGAATATCATTCATCATCATTCACGGCAATTAGCAAGTATATTAAAGTATATTTGAATACTATGTTTTTCAAATTGTTAATACATCAATAATCCTGAAAATCAACTAATTGATTATTTAATCTTGGAAAACAGCTACTGAAATCCATTTTTAGGAAGTTAACATACTTTGAATTTCCAACTAAGTTTGTTTGGAGAGGGGATAAACGAATGTGGAAACCTAGAGAAAAATGATTCTCTATTGGGAGAATTTTCTTTGTAAATCCTGGAAGTGGTGAGATGTACTATTTGAGATTGCTTCTCAATGTTGTACGTGGACCAACATGCTTTGAAGATATAAGATGTATAAATGGCGTACAATACAGTTCATTTCGGGATGCCTGTTATGCTTTGGGTTTGTTAGACGATGATGAAGAGTATAGTGATGGAATCATCGAGGCAAGTCAATGGAGTTCTGCACAATCACTTAGACACTTATTTGCAAATCTACTCACTGCTAATTCAATGAATAGACCGGAGGCAGTTTGGGAAAAGTGTTGGAAATATTTAACTGATGATATTCTATTCATGCAATGCAACATCTTACACCGTCCAGGTATTCAATTTGAATGCTCTATTTTTAGCTAAATATTTTTAATATAGATGTCTGCTATAATAAAATATCTCATATTTTTCTTTCAGATCTTCATTTAACAGAAGAAGAGGTTAGAAACCACTCATTGTCAGAACTAGAAAAGATATTGCGCAGGTGTGGTCGCACTCTTCGAGATTTTGATCAAATGCCATATCCTGAAAGACAGTATTTATGTGAGTCAACTAATAGTTTGATAAACGATGAGTTGAGCTATAATCGATCTGATTTAGCAATAGAACATGCCTCATTATTTATTAATCTGACGGAAGAACAACGCCATGTCTACGACACAATCATTATTAAAGCACAATCAGATATAGGTGGTGTGTTTTTTGTATATGGTTATGGAGGGACTGGTAAAACCTATATTTGGAGGACGTTATCTACAGCAATAAGGTCAAAAGGAGATATAGTATTGAATGTAGCCTCAAGTGGGATAGCATCTTTGTTGTTACCGGTGGAAGAACCGCACATTCCCGTTTTGCTATTCCGATTAATCTAAATGAAGATTATTTGTGCAACATCAAACAAGGAAGTCCATTAGCTGAACTCCTTATTAGATGTAAGCTCATTATATGGGATGAAGCACCGATGATGCATAAATATTGTTTTGAAGCGCTAGACAGGACTTTGAGGGATATAATGCGGTTCAAAAATCAGTTCAACTCAAAATTACCATTCGGAGGTAAAACAGTTGTATTTGGTGGAGATTTCAGACAGATATTGCCTGTTATACCTAAAGGTAGCAGACAACAAGTAGTCAATGCAACTATAAATTCTTCACACATTTGGAAAGATGTGAAATTTATAAGGCTTACAAAAAATATGAGGCTGCAAAACATGAGCTCTGAAGTTGAAGCATCTGAACTGCAAAGATTCTCTGATTGGGTGGCTGCAATAGGTAATAATAGCAGTTCAAGTACAAAGAATATTATCTATAAGGAAGTTTTTCAAAACCTTTAGAATTAATAATTTGTTTTTCTTATGTTTTTTAATATTAATTATGAACTCTATATTTATACCTTATTATTTATTCGTCATAATACATCTATTTAGATTTAATAATTTGCAAAAAAAATCACGCTTTTTCAATATTAATAATTTATATTTTCATGTGATAATTATGTTATAAAAAATTCAAATTAATTGTCTTTTACTTATGACCTATTTTATATAAAATAACATATATCTATTAATATACAATAAATTTATTTAAAAAATCTATATCAATTTATCCCGTGCATATGCACGGGTGGAATACTAGTTTCCAAAATAATGAAATCTTGTGATGTAAATAGGTGCACACTTCTTCAAATAAAACCAACGGTTGCATCTCTGCTGTTACAGAACCTAATCTACCAACAACATCGACATACAACACTGTACTAACATCTTCCAAAATCACAGATGTTCTACGCTAATGAGCAAAACCATAACGAGGTGATCGGAGCAACCAAAACTTAATGAAGCCGACAAAGAATTGAATTTTTAAATAATCATCTGTTTATAAGTCCGACTAAAAGGAACAAAAAAACCAAATCAACTCCTCTTAGCCAAAATACAAAATGGATTTCTCATATGTTGACTCAGATACTTCACTGGGAATTCGGCAGCCTAAGCAACTAGTGTGCTGGCGGTGGTCGATTCACTGCAGAAGAAAAGTTAACATCAATACGTTAGAAAGAGATTAAAGTTCCAAACCTCATGATCCAAGGAAAGGACATATAGAATTAGAGGTGCATATGATACAAAACGACTCGCAAGATGTAATATCATGATTCATGAATAACAAATACTTGGAAAGAAAAGGGCTTAAGTTCTTGCAACAATATCATTCAAGAAACTACAATACAATATTCTTGCAGTAAAGAGATGAGATTCATACAAAAATAGCACAACATTCAGATGAATACTCCATTTTTCCCAGTTAGGAGGTAGTACACCAGATAGTATTTGATAATAATGCAGAAAACATCTGTTCAAAAAAAGACAAGAACATAGAAACTAAAAGGCGATTTGCTATATCACTAAACCCAAACCAAAAGAATGTTATAAAACAGTAGATAGTATAATGTATATTAAATTACACGAGACAAATTTTATTATCTAATTGAGACAATACACAAAAGCAACAAAAACAATTGTCAATAATCTATATAAACAATAACAGTACGAATAATTCTTTAAGAAGTATGCTAAGGCAAATATAACACGATTCACCAAACAGAGTATACTACATTACTTAAGGAACTCTCATGTACTATACTAGTTAATACTCCATCCATCCCGCTAATGTTGGCACTTGTATACTATTTTGGGCTATCCCTTTATTGTTGGGACATACCAAAAAAAAAGGAAAGAATTTTACACTAAAAAGTATCCACGTGTCCAAAAGTAATGAGCCAATATTTACGGGATGCTGGGAGTATTAAACTACAAGAAACAAAAATGAGAAACAATTAAAACAACATAAAAGAGAGAAAGGCCTTACTATTTCCAGACAGGAGGAAGCTTCTTGGTCTTCTTGTAGTAACGGGCCAAACGGTGGATCCTACTCTCCACCAAAATCAATCTGAACTTGGAATCCTTATCCTTCCTGTTCCTCTCCAAATGCTTCCTGATGGCAACAGCCTTCTTGATCAAGTGGTAAAGATCCTCGGGGATCTCCGGTGCAAGCGCTGACGCAGCAAATAACACCGACCAACGATCAGTAAATGACAGTAAGTGTAAGACAGCATCTAATTCACTAGATTTTATCAATTTCCACAGCAGAAACTCGTAATACCGTGAGCCTTGAGGATACGAAGGATTTTGCTGCCAGTAACGCTCTTCACCTGAGCAATACCGTGAGAGTCACGAAGAATCACACCGATTTGTGATGGCGTCAATCCTTTCTTAGCGAATTTGCAAATATTTTCCTCAACCTAGAGAATATCAATTTAAAAAAAAGTAAAAACAAAATTACATTATCTAAGCATAACAGATAAATGTTTGAGCAATTGTGAGATTAAGGCTAGATTAGCTTACATCTTGGGAGGAGATTTTGAGCCAGCTAGGAGGAGATCTTTTGTAAGGCAGTGCTGAAGCAGAAATACCCTTACTGAAATAAAACAAAAAAGAGCATGCGAAATCTATAAAAATGTAATGCTACGGGAAAATCATAAGCGAACAAGAAGCAAATTAAGTCAGAGAGTGAAAAATGTGACAGATATGGGGGCTACCCGCGGCTGTGCATACGACCCATGGCGGCTGATCCGGCGGCGCGGCTGTGTGTTCACTCCGATGAGGTCGATCAATACCCAATATGAAGGCCACGAACCCTTGCTCCTGGACAGCCTTGAGGAGTAGGGTTTTAATGTTTCCGATGCGAGAATAAATTATATTGGGCTTATCTTATCCGGCCTACTTCTAAATTGTGAGAAAACGCCGTTAATAGGCAGAGTACTTATTAGGGAAATGTTGTTGGGCTTTTAATCAGTTCGAACTAATTAAATTAAGACCGTCCTGTGCTGTTAATTTAATATTGCTGTTAAATTTTAATTAATCAATAACATTTGCTATCATATACCGAGATTCTAATCAAATTGTCAAGAAAACAAGATTGACAAATTTGTACTCCCTTAAATAAATAGAAATCGTAGCATTATTTCCTTTTCTTTTTATTAGAGTTACGCAGACAGCGACCGGAAACAGTTGTTACACAATGAGTTGTCGTTTCATTGGTATAGATAAAATGAATTTTATATATGAAATTCGAGTTAAAGAAATTATAGGTGGTGCATTGACCTTTATGCCTGGTTGGGATGGTCCACTTGGGATATTATTGAGCTCCACGAAATCAATTGACCACGAAATCAATTGACAACCAAAATAAGGGGTTGTTTGGTTAAGTTTATTTTAGAGAACATAAAGAACAAGAAACTATAAGATTTTTCAAAACTTATAAGAGTTAATGTCCAGTCTTTATAAATTGTTAAAGTGTTTGGATAATTGATCTTATAAACTGAGAAAATCATGAGTTAGAGAGAAAATCATAGTTAGAGAGAAAATTGACGAGATGTGAAGTTCATAATGTATGTGTAGGAAATAACGAACTATGATAAGGTTATTTTGATAAATTCATGATTGTTATAAGTTTATGAAAAATAAGTTAAGGTTGACCAACTTATTTTTAGGAGAAACATAATTTGTTGGAGCTTATTTTCGAACATAATGTTCGTTTATGAAACTTATTTTACCAAACACTTTGTAACAAATATAAAGTTTCTAAACAAACTTATAAGCTATTTTAAAGAGCTTATAAGCTTAGCCAAACACCCTCTAAATCTTATCTCCTAACTCAACAATTGAATGCTAAAAAAGGAAAAATCAAGAAATAGGCATTCCGTTTCTTATAGTCATAGGTGCCGAGTCAACAAATAAGGGAAACTTACCTATACATACAGGTTCGACAACGTGAGAAACTGTATGTAGCAAAGAACATAATCATGCTAAACAAGGACCGGCTCAAATTTAAATTTAATGAATTTAAACGCAGGCCTCAGGTTTCCAGGCCACAAAGAATAAAGACTGGCATCTTCACGGCTTGAGAAAAGCACATGAGCATAACAAATATAAGACTACTCTTAACAGAAGAAAACGAAGGTCCAACTTCAACTGATCAAAAAGCCGAACCACCACCCTCAGTCATCTGCAAGAACAGTATAAGTGTGCATCAGCTTAACCAGAGCATCAAACAATTCTAAGCTGTCTAAACCAACAAGCATCCAAAATTGAAAATCAAGCATCATAAAGTGCTCCCTATTACAGAAAAATAACAAGTGAAAAAATCCGGTGTCCGCTCTGTTTGAAACTCAGGGCACTTGAGTTTCCATATAAATAAAGATCAGTTTTTTTCTGGGAGTAAAACCAGAAAGAAGAGGCAAACATGGGTAGAGCAGCTTTTCAATTAAGAGAGAGATTAGAAGAAAACAAATTTCCCTTCTGCAGCCTCGATCTAATCATCGCATTAGCCTAGGCAACTGCAAAGTCGAGAAACAGAATGTAACTCAATACACTTGCATACCACACGTGGGTGGCTCGACCAAACATCAGATCAGGGCACTATACTGTTTCCAGCCCACAAAACATGGTCCAGCCCACAACATACTGTTAACACGCTTGCTTCAACCCAATCCTAATTTTGCAAGCTAATGCAGGATGAGTTTCCCTATCCGAAACTAAAACCCTTAGGACATATATATCCAACATCGCCACATGCCAATCTCAAATCGTGCATCCGCAAAAACAGAAGGGCACGGAAACATAATAAGTATAATTAGTATACATCCAATTTAAATGAGTAAATTTCCGGATTCCATTGAGCTGGTGAACTTGAGGCTAGAAGCTAGTTTCATTCGGAATAAAATATGTGGAAGGACAATCATAACCGCAATAAGAGGCTGCATGGATATATATCATGTTTGACATATAGTTAAAGAGGCAAAGTGGAAAGCAGTCTAATTCTCTCGCTAATTTCCAAAGAGCTGCAGGTACTATAGTGCTAGGATAAGTTTGTGATCACCTAATTGTGTACAAACCATGAGTGAGAGGCAAGAGGATTCCCACGTTTCCCGAACGGGGCCACAAATATAATTGTCCCACTGTCAACGCTAGACAAAAATGTTAGCCAGTTCTGTTTCTAAAACAACGTGCTCTCGAATTTTATTGAGAAGACGAAATGAAAAAAAAAAATGAAAAAAAATCACATGAGATCATCGCATGTCATAGGCTTTTCTCGTTTCTTTCTTCGAAATCGGACTTTAATTGAGATCATCATTATTCATCAAATAGGCAAACTTGCAACGGAAGTAAACAAATCGAATTTATCGGAAACAACTCCACAATCATCACGCATAACTAGAAATCAGAAGACCGCAGGGACATCATATCATGAAGATCAAATGCAACGAGACAAAACAAATCGAATTCACAATGCACTTTCTCAAAATTCACCTTTCTCATTTTGCGACCATGCGCGCGATGAAGTCCTCATAGCGGATCTTGCCATCGGATCCGACATCGACCTCTCGGATCCACTCGTCGAACTCCGCAGGCTCCAACTTCTCGCCAATGCTGGTGAGGATGTGCCTGAGCTCCTTCACGACGATGAAGCCGGTCCCCTCCTTGTCGAGGACCTGGAACGCGTCGCGGAGCTGTTTGTCAAACGGCTCCGGCTTCAAGTGCTTCGACATGAGGTCGAGGAACCTCTGGAAATCGAAGGGCGCGGTGAGCTTCTCGTCGGTGATTATGGATTTCAACTGCGCCTGCGTAGGGTTGCTGCCGAGGGAACGCATCAGGATGCCGAGCTCCGAGGGCGCGATTTTCCGTCGCTGTCGGCGTCGAACAAATTGAACGCTTCCTTCATCGATGATACCTGGTCGTCGGTGAGCCCCATTTTTTGTGATCTTTTGCTCTCGTTTGCGGTTGGCTTTCGTCTGATTTTCAATTTCTGCGCCTCTGTATCGTTTCTGTTATCGAGAGAAGAATCTGATTGTGTTGTATGATAATACTAATACTAATATGGAAAGTATGGGGTTGTTTCGGGTATTTCACAAATTGGTTTGGGCCTTAATTAAGTTAGATGTGGTATGCAGGGATAAATGGGCCTTAACATGATCTCGCTGCTTCCTGATTGGCTTTATTTGCTATTGGGCCTCTAATTTGCTGCAAGGCACTAATGAATACCAAAATTTTCTCACTATAAATTCAAATAATTTTCAATAGTGATGGACCATAAATTTTGCTGGGAGGATCTAATTAGATTTTCAAATAATTTTCGGTGGTGATGGACCATTAATTTTGTTGGGATGATCTAACTAAATTTAATATACAGAAATGAAAATATTGTGATCTAAACTGATAAAGTGATGAATGAAAAGTGATAAATTTGTTATGTAACTTAATTTGATATAATTACTCTTCAACTTTCAATTGTACTAATTCTATTTCAAGCACTAGTAAATAGTTGTACAAGACAGCATTAGTTAATACTTGTATGGACAACACTAGTACTTTTTTCCTTGGCGTAATTATATGACATATTATGCCACAAAACTTCATACACGCGACAAAAAGTTCTTAGCAAATAACCAAAAACTTTACGTCATTTTTCCCACTGTTCCTTATACTACAATTTTGTTCGCCTCGTCCAATGCTTCATAAGACCATGTTTATCGCTCGCAAGAACAGACCGACCAAGATGGTTTCAAATAAATAATAAAAAAAACTTAAATAATTGAGATTTGATTTTAGAGACCAATCGAGGTTTGTTCTTTAAAAAACCCCACTAGATGGTCTCTTGTCTTTCAACCAATGGTTTATTATATTTTTTTATATTAAGATTAAATCATAATATTTTTTTATATATTATATTAAAATAAAAGGTTAATATTTTCATTCTCTATAAATAGAGATAAAATTTATCATTTGTTTTGTGCAATCGTTGTTTGATAGGATATGGCCCAACCTCTCGCGCCCAACCTCTCGGGCCCAACAGAGTGGACCTAACCCATCTTCTTACTCTACGGTTCGCTTAAATGACGATCCTAAACCCTAATTATGGGTAACGGTAATGAGGTAACGGCAGAATCATGGGTAATAATGGTGGAGATCATGGTCGGTTATGGAGAATTATGGCCGCCCATCAAGGGATTAAGTGGGACATGATTTACGTTTGTGTATAAATAGAGTTAGATTGAAGGTAAAAGGGTTAGTAAATTCTCAATACTAGAGCCCTGGAGATACTTGCATAATCGAATTATAGTAAACATCTTGAGGATCATCTCCTCCGTGGACGTAGATCTTATTCTTGATCGAACCACGTAAAGTCTCTTGTGTTCTTCTTGCTTTCATAATCTCTCATACTAGATTTATCATTGGCGCCGTCTGTGGAGACTTCTTGAACAAAAGTCGTGTTTTCTACAATCTAATGGCAAGGACACGTGCAAACGCTAATCTTGTCGGCGATGTCGGTAATAACCGTAAGCGGAGGACGATCGGTGGTCACACAACGCCGGGAAAGGGAATTATGACGCCACCGGCGGTCACACACCGATGGTCACATGGAAAATGCTTCCATACACCCTCGGGTCGCCACCCCAACGAAGAGAAGACACCGACCTCGAGACGGTGAATGCGAGGTTCACCGCTCCCACGAGGTCCTCGGTCGAGCAGTGTCCGAATTCCTCAACGTCAATTTCAATCAATTCCAGAGTTTCCTCAACCAGAGGACAAACGGAGCGGGCCCCTCAAGAGTGCCCGAAGTGGTGGTTACAGGCAATCGAGGTCGCTTACCTCTCCGAAACAATCAACGTTCATCACGACATAATGATCGCCCGATACCAGGGTTCATTCATCCTCATACCTTCATGAGTCGTTCTCCACCTCGACATGATACCCATGAAAATAGACGGGAAAGAAGGGAGGAAGGACGAAGTCGAACTCCCCCACGAAGAGATGACAGACGTCGTTATCGATCTCCTACTCCCCCGGAGAGGGATGGTAACGAACTCCCCGGATTCGACCGACACGGACGAATTATCTCCTTTTCGAGGAGATTCGGATACACCCTTGCCACAGCGATACAAGGCTCCGAATATTGCTGCATACGATGGCCTCGAGATCCTTCCGACTTCCTATTTGCCTATACCACCAATATGGCAAACCAAGGGATGGAAGATTTCCATATGTAAGGTCTTTCCGAGGTGCTAATCTCCAACGCTCGGCGTTGGTTCACCTCGCTCGCCCGAAACAGCATCCATTGCTTCAAAGACCTCACGGATCGGTTCAAATGGCGTTTTACGTAAGATGCCGCCTCGACAACCTTCGTCCGATCTGCACAATCCGCCAAGGACGGAACGAAACAATGTCGAATTTCGCCTCGATTCATCATGGAATCCCTTAAAATAGATGAGAGTAACGATCTCTACATCATCAACGATTCAAGAAGCGGGATCCGACACGGAGCTCGAATAAAGAGATCACCGTGAATGACCAAAGACAGCTAGTCGTCTTTGGACCCTGGTTGATAACTTTGTCAAAGGGGACGAGTCGGACCGGAAGAAGAGAGAGATCTGGGATGAGCAGCGGACTGAGAGAAGAAAGCCGGAGGATCGGGGCCGAGGTCTTTGAGCAGCAAGTGCGTTCGAAAAGAATAAAGAAGGACCGATGAGAATCAAGGTTGGGACCTCGACCAAACCACAGTAATAACGATCGCCTTTATTCAAATCCGGTGAAATATTTGAGCTTCACACTGAGCTCTTTCCAAAACCTCCTCCTATGAAAGGAGGATCCAAAAAAAAGTCAACGGGAAAGTATTGTGACTACCACCAAGGGTACGGTCACGATACAGAAGATTGCAAGTCCTTGGGCTCACAGATTGACGAGCTCGTGAAAGAAGGAGCCATGAAGAAGTACACCAGCCGACCTGGGCCGGGTAATAAAAAGCGCAGAGGGAAAAATGGAGGTGGTAACAACTGTGGACCGACCTCAACGGCAACCCGACCTGAAGATGACGAGGACGAAGGTCCCAATGCAATGGAGCAGGTTTACGCTATAACCGGGCTGCCAGTTGGTACGACGAGGTCGTCACTTAGAAATGAAGCTCGGAGGCCGACCCCCGAAGAGCCTAAAAACAAGCGACTCCGGATGGAGAAAATATCGTGTTCTCCAAAGACGACCCAAGACTAAGATCATGCCCCACCGTGATGCCATTACAATACAAGCCGTGGTGGGTAACAAGAATGTACATCGGGTCTACATTGACATCGGAGCCTCCGTTAGCATCATATTCGAGCTGCTGGATAAACTTGATGTTGGAGGAATTAGTACACCCCGCACCTTCCCGCCATGAGCTTTACTCAAGAGGCGGTTCAACTCGGCGAGTCATTACCCTTCCGGTCACCGTAGGCGCGCTCCCGTGTCGGTCACCAAAGCCATTCAATTTTTCTGGTCCGAGCTCCTCTCCATACAACATTATCACGGGAAGAGATTGGTGTATGCAACGAGCCGTCTGCTCCGTGTACCACCTCACCATTAAGATACCTACCCCGTGGAGTGTTAAGCATTCGGGGTGACCAAACGCAGCTAAAGAATGCCTACGAGTCTCAACCAAGATGCGGCCTTACCACGTGCCTAGCAATTCTGAACCCTCCGTTGCCACCTCGGGATGATCCGATGAGAATCTTGACTATCTGACGACCTAATTCTTCCAAAGTTGTCAAGGTTGGTACCCAAGGTTCATCGATATTCGTCGGCAGTCATGCGACTTCTAAGGGAATATAGAGATGTATTTGCATGGTCTCCATTGGATATGACCTGGTCTCGCCGAGCTCATAACTCATCGTCTTAACATTGATCCGCTACTAAACCGGTTCGTGAAAGAAAAGAAGTTTTGCCGCGAGCGGCCAGTCATAAGAGACGAGGTAACCCAACTCAGGAGGCTAAAATCTCAGACGAGGTTAAATACCCAACTGGATGGCTAATCCGTTGTAGTTCGAAAGCCGGGAGGGATGGCGCATGTGTGTCGACTATACCGACCTCAATAAACACCGCCCAAAGGATCATACCTCTCCCCGACATTGACAAGAAGGTGGAAGCATTGGTGGGACATGAGGTCTTGGGTTTCTGGATTTATACAAAGGATACCACCAAGTCTTGATGAGCCGGGACGCCCAAAAATGCGTTCATTATCGACTTGGTGTCTTTGATACCGAAAGATGCCTTTCGGTCTAAAAACGGGAGCTACCTACCAAAGAATGGTGGACGCGATCTTCAAGGATCACATAGGAGAAATTGTTGAGGTCTATGTCGATGATATAGTAGTCAAAAGCAAAAGTCGAGAGTCGCGCCATCGACCTCGAAACTATTCTTCGACTCCTCGTGTCGGCCAACCTCAAGCTCAATCCCGAAGTGCACATTTGTGGTGAGGACGGTAAATTCTGGGTCTGGGTTTCTCAAGAAGGCCCAAAGCCAATCCTACCAAAGTGAAAACGGTGCTCGACATGCAGATCCCAAAACCATCCGTGAAATACACAAACTCACCGGATGCTGGCCGCCTTAGCCGATTCCTATCTCGAGCTGCCGGAAGCGCTTCCTCTTCAAGATCCCGAGGAGAGCTCAGTTTCACTGGCAGGGAAGAACATCAGTCGCCTTCGACAAACAAGGAATATTTCGCCGACCACCGACACTATCCGCCCCAAAGCAAGGTGAAACTCTATCATTATATCCGCCACCCTGGACGAGGCGATTAGTCTTGTCTCGGTGCGAGATGAGGTGGGACGACAACTCCCATCTACTTCATTAGCCGAGCTCTCAAAGGACCGGAAACGAGGTACACCAACCTCGAGAAGGTAGCTCGCCTGGTGAACGCATGCGACGCCTCGGCCTTACTTTCAAGCTCATTCTATCCGGTGTTAACGGACTTGCCTCAAGACAAGTCTTATCAAAACCGAGTCATCCGGGCGAATAGCTAAGTGGCACTGGAACTCGGCGAGCACGACATTTCATACTCCCCGGTCGGCTATAAAGGGCAAGCCCTTGCAGATTTCTGGTGGAAGTCAAATTCACCGAGGTCGCCTCTACCGTGAGGTCACTCCCACCCTCACGGCGAAGAACGACTTTGCACCACCACGGATGTTGGCGGATGTACGTGGATGGAGCTTCATGCAAGACGGGTAGCGGAGCGGTATCCTTCTCCTCGGCCCGAGATAAGCAAAAGTGACATACGCCTGCGGTTTACCTTCCCACCACCAACAACGAAGTGGAATACGAAGCATTGATCTCGGACTCCGCCTAGCAAAGGAATTGAAAGTGGACAAAGTCCAGATATTTGGAGATTCCTGTCGTGGTAAACCGTATTAGGTACATACGAGGCTAAGGAGGATCGAATGAGCGATACCTGAGAAGGCAAAAGAGATCTTGCCTCGTTCGGATACTTCAAGATAATCAAATCCCACGAGGGAAAACAATGAGCCGACATCCTTAGTAAATTGGCTTCGTCATCGGCAAATCCGCCAAGAGAGGAAGTTCATTCCGAAGCATTGAGGCGCCTCATATCGTCGTTATCTCGAGGTGAACCGAATGGACGACGCCTAAAAGCATATCCGGAAGGGCACACTACCTCGGGATCGATGGAGGCCAAAAGATGATGACGAAATCCCAAAAGTATCTTATGCATGAGGCGCCTATACCTAAGTCTTACCTTCAATCCTCCCGAGGTGCCTCGGGCCGTAAGGCCGACCACGTGCTCAATGAAATTCACCGGGGTCTTGTGGAAGCCACATCGGGTCGCGAGCTCTCTCAAAGAAGACGTTGAGGTCGGGATACTCATCGCCCACCGCAAGATTCGGCCGAACTCGTCAAAAGTGCCCGGTGCCGATTCATTCCACGGTCAAAAGTCGACTCGATCGATCTAAGCGATCTGCGAGTCCATGGCCTTTCATGCGGTGGGGATTGACATTGTTGGTCCGTTCGACCGAGCACCGTCGTCGGCCGATACTTAGTCGTAGCCATAGACTACTTCACAAAGTGGGTCGAGGCCGAACCACTATCAAGCCTCACGAGCGGAGAATTCGCACTTGTGGAAAAATATAGTCCGCCGCTTGCATACCGCACGCTCGGTCTCGGACAACGGCACCCAATTAGTGACAAAAACTTCAGGTGGTGCGAAGAACTTCAGATCGATCAACGTTTCACCTCGGTCGACACCCACAAGCGAATGGCGGACCGAGGTCACCAACCGCACGATCGTCTAAGGATTAAAGAAGAGGTTGGACCGAGCTAAAGCGTGGGCTGAAAATCTCCTCACGTCCTTTGGTCCCACAGACCACACCTCGACATCGCGACGGAAACCCTTTCACCGGGTTTACTGCATCGAGGTCGTCATACTGCGCCGAGATCGGTGGCATAAGCTCGCTCTCTTCACTTCGATCAGCAGCCGAACGGGAAGACTGCGAGCAAACCTTGATGCCCTCAAGAGAAGCATGAGCTAGCCTTCATAAACGAAGCCAAGTATAAAGCCCGTGTCGCATCAGGTACTACAACAAAAGGGTCAAACTTCCGCGGTCCAAGTAGGCGACCTCGTCCTACGAAATAATGAAGCCAGTGAGCCGAGCGTCTTAACAAGTCGGATCCAATACGGAAGGCCCATACCGTGTTCATGAGAACCTTGGTAAGGGGCTTAAGCTATCTCACTTATCCGGTGCGCTTATCCCCGAACTCGGCATATTTCTCATTTAAGGAGGTACTTTACATAGTTTTGATTTCGGATCGACTTTATGTTAGTCTCTTACTTGCCTCTGTCAGTGCGATGTCATATATTTGTTGAATAAAATATTTATTTTTCCAATGAATATTTCATTTCGCTTCATTTTATTCGTATGCGAACATCTATTTGGATATACCGCATTTAACCTTCACGGGGCGCCTCACGAAGATAAAAAAAAACCCACTAAGTAGGGTACTCACTAAGCTACCGCACTCGTGAGATTACTCATTGAATTGAACGTCTCGGTCAAGCAACGCATACTGACTACTCACTAGTTTGAAAGTCTACATGCATACATCTGATTACTCATTAAGTTGAAAAATCTACATGTATAAGACATCCAAAATTGGATCTCACCAAATTATGGCAAAGTATACAAGATATAAATACATTTACGACCAAACGAAGTCCTAAGCTATGTTTATACCTCTCGAGAGGAAAACGTACACTTCAAACGAGTCTAAATACATTTATACCTACATACAAAATCCTACACTATGTACGCTCATTCGGGTTTCGGGCCCCCTCGCCGAGACTCTCCGTCGAGATAATTTTGAACGAAATCCTAGGTCGGCGATGGATACCCGGAATAAACTCTGTGCCTTCCACCCAATCTACGAGGATGGCCCCACCTCGACCTGTTCCGGGAGTAGTTTGACTCGGCGCGGGCGGATTCTGGCCTGGGGAATTCAATCCGCACCGAGGCCACATCTTGACCCGTGAACTGACGCCGACCGTGACTATGCCTGTCCCGAGCTCTAGCCCTTCCACGCCGATTGGCGGTCCGCGTCCTCTCCTCCGAATCGCCGAGCGCTGTCCTCTATACGCCCGCCGCCGATGGACCCATTTGACGGAGCACTTGGCGTGATCAGCGTAGCCGCCCTCCTCTTCAGGCTCTTCAATTATGGGATCAGCGTTGCCCACTGTAGATGCGCGGCGAGGCGGGGGCATGCGTCGTTTGCGGACGATCTCATACATCTGCATGTATTTCAGGATACAGAGTCGAGGCAGTCTTTAAAATTCTTGCTATTGGGACCCTCCTCATCCCTCAATACCATGCCCTCCGCCAACAAGCTCTGAACTCGATCGTCGGCTTCAGATATAGTCGTTCCCCAACCGCGGATGACCTTTTCGTACTCTTCATGCTCTTCCGAGATCCGAGCCGCCTTCTCATTGTCGTCACCAAGTTCGCTCGCAGCGATCATCGATCGTCCGTGGATCACATCTCGCAGATAAATCAGCCCCCGGACTTGAGATGTAATCCTTAACTTTAACACCTCATTTTCAGCAAGGAGGCGGGCCACCTCACGGTCGACTTCATGCAACTTTTGTTTCGATTCGGTGACAATGCCGGTACGTCCATGCCGGCTAATACCGAGTCACCGGCAGACCGACTCCTCCAAGGTGCCACCTCTTCGTCCTTCTCGGCTAGAGCACCTCGGACTTCTTTCGGTTTTGTTAGCGCTTCATGATCCAAATCAAGTATTGAGGTGAACGCTAGAAATAAGACAACAGACATGCATTTTAAAAGATATGTCTATTATTATTCAAATGGAAGTTTGTACAACATCGGGTCCTATCGATCCCGCAAATCATCCTATTACATTGGGTCCACCGACCTCGGGCTCATTAGGCCGATTGCCGACCCTCCGACCTCTTCTTTGGTGCTCTTCGCTCTTCTTCCTGGTTGCCGATCTGCGGAAGAGACGTCCGAGCTTGGACCTGCCGCCCCGGTTTCGGTCCTCAACTCAGCAAGGAAGGCTTGAAGCTCTAAGTCTTCATCTTCCTTGCACTGAGTTACGGCCTCCGCCGTCAGGAGTGAGGCAGAAGACGCCAAGGCATCCACCACGGGAAAGGAGGTCGCCCCAGCGATTATGCGAGCATAATTCTTGCATACCTCCAGGTGGTCGACCTCAACCCAACCGTGTTGGGCCTTGTCAAAATCTGGTCTCTCGGCCGCCAACTTCTCCAGGTGGGCACAAATCACCTCCGGCCTCATCACAGCAGCCAGGTCGGAGATGAAAGAGGAAAAACTCTCCGACTCGATAAGCTTGCTGGCGAAGGCCCTCAGCATAGGTCCTTGCCCCGCCAGCAAGGCGCTTGTTTGCGCGGCCAGCCTCCTCTCAGCCTCGGCAGCCTCCTCTTGGGCGCTCTCCACTTCGGCACGGGCCACTCGCAAGGCCCGATCCTTCTTCTTGAGGGCACTCTCCGCGGCCATCTTTGCCACTTCGGCTCCGTCAGCTTTCGCCTTAGCAAGTTCGGCGTCCGCCTGGCAAGATCTAGCGGATTCACCATGGCCCTCGCCCGTCTCAGCGGCGCCTTCTCCCATGGCCTCGTATTGCGAGGCACCCTCAACAATAAGCCCGGCCATGCGGTGCATCTCACCTGCCATCGAGGCCGCATCCTGAATATGAAACAATTAGCAACAAGTAACAACAAATTTACAAGGAGAAGGGTAGCGGCGTATACCTTTGGGAAGGATAAGGAAGTGCTGGAAGCCGGCACCTCGGACTGAGGCTGACCATGGACCTCGATCTCCAACGTCGGGCCCGAGGCTGTCTGAGGACCGGTCACAAGGTCTTTCAGGGCGTCCACTACCACAGGCTGTTGGGTGGATTCGCTTCGTCTCGCCTTCTTCCTCGCGGGTTCCTTCGATCGGAGGAAGCGGTAGGCGGCGAGATCGGCACGATGACTTCTCCGGTGGGTCAACCTTCACCGCATTCAACATGAGAATTTCATTAGCACAAAAAATCAAACGAGGGAAATAAAGATAAGAAGGTTGCCTCACCCAAATCGACCCCGACACCGGAGCTTCGACCTATGACACTCACCAAAGATCGTTCAAGTCATCCTCGAGATAGTTGATCGATAGGATCTCACCCATATCGTTCAACAGCTTCTCCATAGGGCCCAGGGGATTAATTTTCACGTCCTTTATCGACCCGAGGCCCCACTCATACCTCGGATACCCCTCAGCCCGCAAAAAGAAGTATCTATTTTGCCAGTGGGATACCTTCGACGGGGAAGCAATTTTAAACTTCAGGCGAGGTGACAGGTAATATACTCCCCTATAGACTTGATGCTAAAACCCATCAAGACTTGAAGAGAACCCTCGCCTATGCTATAACAGCCAACCCTAGCCCCACCACCGACCTAATAGAATTGGAGGTCGGTTGGCATATAGGGATCCGAAAATACTCGAAAGCTAAGGAAAATGGGGCAAAAGGAAATCTAAGCCCAATTTATTAAGCTATCTACAAAATGGTGATAAATCCTCCGAGGGCCATCGCCCTATCGTTGGGTTTTGCAAGACCACCATGCATCCTCCGGGATGTGGTATTTCTCACGACCACCGAAGCTCCTCCATCGTCAAGGTTGATTTCGCCCACCAATCTCGAGGCCATCCCATACCAAGACATCGGTGAAACCCTAGAACTAAGTCCTATGGATTTACCTAGGCGGTTATGGCATATATAATCCCTTATATTGGGGTCTTGACGACCAGAACCCGAAGCTGAACCAGAGTTATCAGAGCGAGAAGAGGAGTGAGAAGGTGAAGAATACATACTTACTTTTTCTGGAGCGGGATTTCCGATTTCTTCAACAAAGTGTGAAAGAGGAATTGGGGATTTCTAAGGTTGTATTCTCTGGATTCAAACGTCGAAGGAGAAAATGAACAGTTGCCTCTTTTAGACCTATTTATAGGATAAATGGCGCCTAAAAATCTGCCGTTTCGTTTATTACACGTGCCTATTTACGGTTGGATGTGTGAAAGACGCGCACGCTTTTCGAAGTGCCCAACTACCGCCTGGCGCGTATGACGTACCTCTGGAAAACAGACCGCCAGTCTGATCACGTGATGATTACTACGAGTACGGACATCGGACTACGCCCATGTCCTAATACCAGAAGTAGTTCAGGTCGGACCTCGACCTCCTCCTAACGTCGGATCTCGACTTCAGCTAATGATTTGAGTTCGGGCATCGGTCAGGCCCCATGTCCACCTCGGATCGACAAAAGTATTCCAGTCGGATATGTCCACCTCGGACCAAAGAAATATTTTCGGTGGGACATGTCCACCTCGGATCGCCAGTATTTTGGTCGGATATGACCACCTCGGACCAACAAGTGTTTTAGGTCATACAACAATGACAAACCTTCAACGAAACTTCACCAAGAATATTCCGCCTCGGCAAAGCACATTCTCCGCTCACCCGGCAAGGCTATTCCTCGACTTTTCTGGCTATGATAGATATGCCCAACCTCTCGTGCCCAATCTCGGGCCCAACAGAGTGGACCTAACCCATCATTGCCTACCGGTTCGCCTAAACGACGATCCCTAAACCCCAATTATGGGTAACGGTAATGAGGTAACGGCAGAATCATGGGTAATAATGGTGGAGATCATGGTCGGTTATGGAGAATTATGGCCCGCCAATCGCGGATTCGTGGGACATGATTTACGTTTGTGTATAAATAGGAGTTAGATTGAAGGTAAAAGGGTTAGCAAATTCATGAATACTAGAGCCCTTGGAGATACTTTGTGTGTCGAATTATAGTAAACATCTTGAGGATCATCTCCTCCGTGGACGTAGATCTTATTCTCGATCGAACCACGTAAAAGTCTCTTGTGTTCTTTCTCGTTTTCATAAATCTCTCATACTAGATTTATCATTGTTTATTTTCAATTTTATATTATAGTTTATATTCTTGCTTATTTCAATTTCATATTCTGATTGTTGTCATAGTTTCTATTGTATGTTTGTTTGCACTATTTTGAGCTTTACAAATCTTTTTAACAATCTAAGTTGATTTGAATAATTTGTATTGAAAATATTATATTATAATTAAAAATAATAATATATAATGATACAATTGGATGGTTGGGGTTATTAAGGATAAACCACTAAAAATAGATATGGTTGAATTGGAAGAAAAGTTATGTATGTAGAAGAGAGAAAAATCAATTAAATATTGAAAAGATTAGTTAGTTGGATTGTTAGAGATAAATATCGTCTACCTATACATTCAGTTCTAAGATCTGATCATGTTTAGGTTTTTAATTTGATATTTAAAATCTGAAAACTTAACATTTATCGAAAATATGTTCTCATGCTAGCTTTTAATATTTTTTGCACATTTTTTGAACACCGGACCATTTTATAAATCCAAACCAAATATCAAAGCATAAAATATAACTAATCCTTGAAATTTTCACCTAAGTCTCATCACCAAATGATTCACATTTTCATTTTTCATTACAAAATTTTGGATTTAGTTACAGCAATCTGATGTTCGTCCGATCTATTTAACTTATCACGAAATCTATGCTATATATTTCATACTTTTCACTCCACAAGTCTGTACAAAATTTTGGACCTCAAAACCCCAATCCAATGGATGGTCCCCCTTGTCAACACTACAATCAGTGGAAGCGAGAGAGAGAGTAAAATATGATACCACAAAGATTCCAGAAGAATCTAGGGGCTTTACTCAGACAGCCTCAGCAATAATGCTTGATTCAAATTGAAGACATGAAAGGAACATTTCTGGAGTCATGAAGCAATAAAAGAAGATAGAGTGTAAATAAATGAAAAGGATTTTAAAAAAAGGGTGAATTTTTCAGCTCAAAAGGGGCACCCACATAATTGAAGAGTTACAAAATGAAAGTTAAACTCATGTAATCATAATTAGCTGATCTAAAATAATAATAATTCACGGCCGCGAAATGATTCCAGTCACTATCCTATTCCAGTAGTCCCATAACTTTCTACTTTCCCAATTCCGCACCAACAAATCACTTTTTATTTATTTATTGTCCAACACATAATTGACGAACTCGAGTGGAAACCTCTCGCCTTCACCATGATTATGCCAACACATAAAACTTCACTTATTTATTTATTGTCAAACACATAATTTCAGTTATGAGGACTTTCAATACTGGCCATCTTAAAGAGGATGAAACTTTCACACTACGATTGTTATGACTCGATCATTGATCTTTATTCTAAATCTGTTAACTCTTAATCAACTAAGTTAAGCCGGTGAGAGTGACGCTGTCAGTTCTTGACAAGAGAGTAAAAGAAGCAAGTCCAGAACAGTAAAAATATGGCAATTTTACCTCGTTGAAATTTGAATGGGAATACAGTAGAAAGAGAATGTGAATTATGAGAGAGAGAGGATTGGGATGATCTCCAAGTCCAAGATAAAAAAGCGAAGTTTGTTGTGTACTATACTCATCATTAATATCTCCTCCATTGTTAACAAAGAACGTGACCCAATGGAGCCATATTCTAGACAATTCAAAAGCCATCTTTCTCCTTTTAAGTTTGGTGAGTAGTCAGTATTAGCAATCCTTACCTACAATTATGTGTCTCTCCACCAAACAAAGAATTAACCCACAATTTATATTCTGCGTCTACATGTGGAATTGAAGCTATTGAATTAACCTAAGATTACAGTAGCTACCAGAGTCTAAGATGGGAGAGTTAGCAACATTATACTTCCTTCCTCCGACCCCAGAACTATTCATACTCTTCAAGACACACATATTAGAGAAGTGAGTATTTTATTCTTTTTTCCCCTAATTATTGCAGTTAAATCGAAAAAGTAAAATTACCCACTTTCTTTATATTGTGTTTTAACGAAATGAACACTTATTCGAGGACGTAGGTATTCACAAAAGTATTCGAAGGGATTGATGGAACGATGAGAATGATTGAGTACCTAAAGAGAATGACAAGCTCTGCTTTACAACTATACTTTTGGAATGGGATAAGCTCATTTTCAAGAAATCCCATATGTGGTGTTGCCATACGTTCTGTACTTTTCCAACTTTTGCTACCATCCCATTGTACACTTTCATCTTGGAGTCTTTAATGGGTAATCATCAACATATTTAGCTGATTAGAACCTTTTACTTGACAGATGCCGTGATACCTGCACAAATGGAGCATCCTTTTCGTTAGTCTTGCATGTGCACATTCCTTTTTCCATTTCCATGAAAATATCCAAGCAACACCCTCCAAGCATTTTGTTGCATACGATAAATGGCTAGACACAGACAATGAGAAATTGATTCAACAATGTGTAAGCATGAATCTCACCAGCAGCTCCTATACTGGTCCTGCATTCGCGGCCAGTTACAAATTTGTTGCAACGTCTGTTTCATATGTATTTGGGACTCGTTTTTGACGCCCTTCGCTTAGCTTAGCAGTTTGCTCAAACAACGCGTTTTTACAATTATAACTGACTAACTAACTACAGTTCAAAGCATCTTTCTGGTATTAACAATTGAATACACAGAACAAACATTGAAGAAGAGAAGAGCAAAAACCTCTTACTGTTGATTCTCTTATACCGCTGAAAAACCAGAGCTCTGCTGTCGACATCCACAGCCTCAGCCGAGTGCTCCTTCACCACAAATTTATGTTTCTCGACTTTTCTAGCTTGACCCCGTCTGGTCTGAGATATATCAAAGAATACTATTGAGAACAAACCTGTTTAAGTGAGGCTGTTTAGGAAATCAAGAAGGCCATAGATGTCTTCAATTTGGAAGACATGAATTATCACAAAGATTATGTATATTAAGGAAAGAGGAAAGAGTTATTAATATTATAAATATGTCAATTCCATGATTCTAGATATAAGTGGACATTGGAAGTAAACAACAAGGATGATATCTGATGGTATAAATATGAGTTCTGTACTTCTGTTACCATGAATTAGAAGATCAAAGGATCAGTAATGATAACATTTCATTTAAAAACCTTATGCAACATACTATAGATGAAACAAGATCATATCTTACAAAGTAAGCAACATAGCTGTATTACCACTTGCTATACTGAATAGCTAAGCATGGGGGAAGCTATTTGACATTTACTATTCATATGGTATAACTGAAATTCCCGAGTGCTTGCCTGAAATAGTTTAGTAAACAACGGTATGCTTTTGTCAAAACCAAGATCGATTTCAAATAAAAACAACAGATTCGGAATTGGATTAGGAAATAGACCAAAACTCCAGAAGAAGCAGATTATGTGTCTTTGTTTAATAGCAACACAAATAACTATACTGCAACCTTGACAGATAATTGCCATTTCACCATAGCTGCAGGCTTAAAGGTAAATTTTATGGGGTCAGTGACCGAAAATTCTACCAATCTCATCAAATATCAAAAGAGTAGATTGTGAGTCATAAATAAAATCAGGAGCAACTAATATGCTACAAAAGTTTGAGATTTCCCACTCTATTTCTGATTCAAAAATAGGAACATGACCAAGAATGGGCTTCCTCTCTACACACCAAATAGAACAAAAAGATGGTCCATTTAGCAATTTCTTGCAATAATGTACTATCTACCTATCCTTCCTTCACTAAACCGATTGAAAAAATGAAAGGAAAAAAAAAATTGAAAAAATTAACAAATCCTACATCAATAATTCTAAGGAGTTAACCAAAAAAGAGAAAATGAAAGAACCAGAAACATTATATTGATGACGTATGTGCAAGAACCTCATTAAGCATTCCATCCTCACCGTTCATGCTTCTCAAAAGCTCTGTGTCATTCTCCTCCACACCGGAAAAGTCCTGTCTCTCAAGCTTCGCATGAGTTGCAACAAAAACGAGCTTCTGCACCTTGTCGAACCCTAATCTTGAGGCTCCTTGCCCTCGAAACAATCTTGTGAATGACCAATCACATTTGATCCCAGACGAGGTTGCCTGGAGGAAAAGAAGCCTCACTGCAACTTTACTGAGTGATTTGAATTCTTTTAGGCAAGTTTCCCACACGAGCCTACTGCTCTGTGGATTAGCAATCCTCATCTTCCCAGTAACGGGATCCTGCTGCTTTAGCTGAACCGCCTGAGCATACAGTGGGTCCAAACCTTCTGATCTCCACTTCATAAGCTCCATCAATGCGATATGAGCCTCCTCCCCTGCAACGAGGTGGGTAACAAACTTGTCAACGTCCTTCTCTTGCTCGTGTGTCAAGCACTTGAAAGGGGGGAGGTACTTCCCACTGGCATCCCTCACCAAATACTGCGGATCAAGAATGAAGGCGGCTGACCATGCCGGGTGATAGTTTTTCCTAAACCGCCTCTCAACTATCCTCTCAACGGGCCCCTGTGCAACATTGTATTTGGTGCACCACTCCTTAATTTTAGACTTCAATTCCTCCCAAAGAGGAAGGCATTGCCCAACTAAAGGCCTCTCCACCTCGAGCTCTTCAGCCATCGACATTATCAACTTTATCAATGAATGAACAGCCTCTACATTATTCCAAAACCCAGCATCTTGAACAACATCAGCCACTTCTGCAGCAGCAGGATCCTCTAAGCAAGCACCTTTAAATGTATCATCCAACACAACTAAATGCAGGATTTGGGAGCAGGTTAATACATCTTCCAACATGGCAATAAAAGGACCCAAATTCCTAGACACATCACATTTAGGCACAGGAACTGTAATAAAGGTAGGAACTTCAACCCCTTGCAACCTAAACTTGAGGAAAGAATTCCTAACCTGTGTTTGGGAGTTAACCAAATTCGCAATTTTCAGACACTTTTCAGTTACACTCCCAAATAGTGCAAGCTCCCGGTTGAAGTCCTTGATCAAACTACAGAAGCCCTGAATCTGACAAGATAAATTAACCATCCAATTATTCTGGAGTTCTAAGCTTTTCAATGCTTTTCCTTTATACCTATCTGCAACAATGCCTACACATCTCTGTGCATTGTCACCACAAATCTCTCGGACCATCTCCCACAAGACCTCCTCCACGTGCTGCGATGGCACAGCTCCACCATTCGAGTACACCACCTTTTGGAACACTCTCGCCCCATTAGGAAGGTTCACCATAAATTTAACCAGACGCTTGTTCCCTTCAATGCAAATTTTGCTCTTCCATCCATCAGAAGCAATCTGAAAGAAAGCTGCATCCCGGATTCTAGCCTCCGACGTCCTTCTAGCTTCCTCGAACTTGGAATCGAGCCTCGAGCAGAGAAGCTCCCGTTTTGACACCTCAGGCAAGCCGACTTGTTTGAGAAAAGCTACGAACTTGGTATGTTCAAGGCTCGAAAATGACACTGACCCACAGACCTCAAAGAACCAATCAGCTAAGAGATCAAAGGCTGCATCAACTTGCTCCTTGCTCAATGCATAATTTGGCGAGGCCTTGGGGCTCTTGAGCTTCTTCACGCTCTCCTCCAGCATTGCCAATGGCCGCAAATCCTCTCTGCCACCAGACAAAATCTGCGGCTTCGGACTGAAACCTTGCCATTGCCCACTTTGGTGAGGCAGAAAGCTGATTCCTCCGCCGAATCGAGACGAATCAAACATGTTTATTGGAGACACGTCTAAGGAAGTGCCTGCGGCCTGCCGAGACTCCGAGCTCCGCTTGCGATGATTCGGCTGCGAAGACGGCGAAGCGAGAGGGGGTAGTTGCGTGATAGGCTTCAGCATCAAGCTGAAATTGGGGCAAGCTCCTCTCTTGAGATGCTCGGAAGCTGTTCTTGATGGGTTTGACGCCGAGAATGCTGCGTCGCAGAGAGTGCACTTCAGCTTCACTGATTTTGGGTAGTTGGTGTCGGGATTTCTGATCAAGATAGGATCGAAATGAACCCAGTACCATGCGCCTTTCCCTTTCACCGCCTTTGTACGGAGCGCAAGTAGTCTCTCGTACCGCTTGTTCACGGCGTTCGCCGCAACATCTTCAGCCGCCTCGACTGGAGATGAGTTTGCATCAGACATTGAGCAGCGCTTTCTGTTGCTGCAAAAGGTTACCAGATTCCAGCGGCGGGTCGTCTCCTCGTAAAAATCGGAGCTTTTTTGCTTTTGTGGGTCAAATAGTGGTTTATGACCGTTTTTTCGCCATTTCGAGCTGTGTAAGTTTGAAGTGTTGAAGGATTAGTTCTTTTAAACGGTCAGATTTTGGTTCCGCCGCATTTTTCTCCGGCGGCTGCGGCCGTGTTCGGCCGGAAGAAAAAAAAATGGCGGTAATGGAATTGTGAGGCTAAATTGGAGCTCAGGTGTTCGATAAATTGCTCATCTGAACAGACCGGAAAACAGAGGCCGCGAAATTAAAATTTGGGTTTGGGTGACATATATATATAGAGAGAGAGAGAGTGAGTGAGGTGTTCTTGACTTGTTTGTCTGTGTGGAGAAAGAGGTGGAGAAGAAGAAAAATCGAAGTGGGATTTTTATTTATATATACTATTTATATTAAATTATTCTGGTTCGATGACGAAATTATAGTACCTTTTTGCTTGTACCACGTGCTAGTTAAGGCGCGTGTGGGGAATCAACGGATGAAAAGTTTCAGATTCGTCAACATGTGGGCCACTTGAAATGAGCCAATCAGATTGACTATTTGGTCAACACTGGAACAAAGCGGTTATGTGGAAGGCATTTAATATACGGAGTGTTTGCCTGTTTGGGACAAGGGAAAAAATATTGCTCTCCATCTCAATTGCTGGCCGGAGAGTGAACAAAGTTTGGCTATAGAAGAGTTGCGCATATGTACATATATATGGAGAGAGGGAGCTCTGTTTTTGGTTTATCTATTCTACAAGATTTATATATTATTGCATATAAATATAAGCTCTGTTTTTCAAGATAGTGATTTTATCTAGAATCCCCATAGCCATGCATTCTCCCTAGCAAGAGCAATTTTATCTAGAAATCTCACCCTCTGTCTCTCTTTCTCTAGGCTTAAATTTTGCAAACCGAACTTTCAAAAGTTATTTGATGAAATAGAGGCGATTGAATGAATTTCCGGCAAGGTTATTCAATCAATTATATATGATTCTTATTTTGACGTGGGAATGATTGGTTGAACTTCCAAGATCTTTTTTTGTGATTTTAGTTGAAAAATGACATAAATGTGAATTATATAATTAATTTTTATTTTGTAATATTTATATTTTTGTTGAGACAAATAACCAATTAGTGTAACAATTTATGTTCATAAATTTAAATAAATTCGGGTAATTATGAGTTTTCTACAACAAAGAAGTGAGAGAGGTAGGATTTGAACCTACATAGAAAAACTTTGATAGATGCATTCATCGTAATTTCAGCATTATGGCAACCGCCTATCATTTGTCGGTGATTCGGCTAGCATTGAGCTCTAGTAGAGTAGAAGAGACTCGACATTGAGTTCTACAGGAGTTGTTCCGCCCCAATCACCGGTAACCCCACCCGAGCAGCCTTGCATTAAGATTTGAAACCTGTGGTAAAAAAAAAAAAGTGATGTTGTTCGGCCATAATCAACTTTATTAAATGAAAAAATAGTTTATTTAATTTTTGATTTATTAAAAAATTGATTTTACATTAAAACCATCTTATGGAATTACAATTTTGCACGGTTGCACCTATCGAATGAAAATTTTAAAAATTTAAATTTAATAATTTAATATTTTTCAAAATAGGTGGGAAATAGGTGTGTGATATAATATACCAGCATAGCTTTATTGAAAAAAAATAACAATCAATCTAAAAAAATGTGAGTTGAGACGAAAATGGGTAGTACATCCACTTTTTAATCGAGTTTTGGACGGGTATAAGTATATATATTATAGACAAGTCCATTATTTAATCTTTTATTATTTATATTGTTCATTATTACATATACTTTGTAATGTTTAATTTTTCTTGAGATTGTACAAGTAAATACATTTTAGACGGCTACGGATATTTATAAACATGCCTAAGTATAATTAATACTTATTTTAATCTTTTATTTTTTATTGTTTATTATAAATATTTACTTTATGATTTGTGATGGATAATAAATTATTAAAACTACTTATATTTATAAATTTAAACAGATTTGGATAATTAAAAGGTATTGCTATTCAAGCTTTAGGCAAAATTAAACAAGTAATTAGCAGGTATTTATACCATTTATAATTAACGTATATTCTATTGTTTGAGTTTTATTAACAAAAAATAATCAATTATTGTAATAATTTATATTTATTTAATTAATTATATATGTAAATTGGTTTGAATAATTAGCAAGTATTACTATATATGTTTAGATTGAAAATGGGTAGTAAAATCATTCTTTAATCAAATTATGACATGTACGGATATATAAATTATAAAGAGGTCATGACATTAATCGACATGCCTACATGGAATTTTTCATATTTTTTCTTTTGTGTTCTATTCTATTTGTTATTAATTGTTATTTTATAATGTTCAAGTTAGGCGGCTTAATCATAGCCTCGTCATTTCGGTTCATCATCGTGATCTGCTACGATAAAAGGTTCCAGGTAGCTAAACTTTAACCTCATCGTTTCGCTTTATCATCATTATCTTCCAAAATCAACAATTCAGTGTGATTGAACCCTAGCCAACTATGAAAATTTTAAAATTCTACTTATAAATTACAACATAACGTAATTTCATTTCAAAAACTTGACTATATATAACTTATATATATCTCAGATTTAGAAACGTTGTCTTGATATCAAGATTGTTTCATTTACTATGACTATAAATACAATGTAAGATAATTCCTTCGAAATTCATGGAATTACTCCCCAATTAATGGTTATAATAAAGATCCAAAACACTAACTCGAACACCTTGATAATCACACATGCATATGGTATCTCTCCACTGAACACCCAATAGATTTTGATAATTAGTATGTGGATTTTAAGAATACACAGGAAATGGTAATGAAAATCAAACTTATTATGAGTTAGAAAAAACTCCGCGCAAATGTCAAACACACTATCAAACTTTAGGAATATTTCACAAAATATTGTTTGAATCGATTGGCTCGAGCATTAAATCAATCTCATGTAATAAATTAGTGGGATAAGTGTAAGCAATATTAATAAAATGTGTTAGCTAAATCAGCCCATACAAGTTAATGAAGTGGTTGATTAAAATACAACCGTGGCTCCCACAGCATGATTTGACAATTACTGCTAAAGAAGATTAGCTTAATCAATTGAAATTTATTATTATTTTTTCATTAAAGAGATAAACAATTGTTATGATTGTATAACATGTTATGAGGAAATAGGATTTGGTTATTTTTCCGGGGTTTTTTTTCTGTGGGTAAAGAGATTTTAGCTTTATTAACAAGGAAAGTGAGGTTGAAAATTTCAGTATAATTGCACACTTAGGCAGTCTAAAAAGCATTCGGTTGCAAAAGTGCAATTATGCATGTATGAGTGGTTGCGATGGATGTTGATGCCCGTTCCAGATTGAGTTTATCTTATAATTTTTTTTATATGCATATTATTTATATGTATATTTTGTGGATTATTATATAAAAATCGTGTTTATTTTAAGTGCACATTTTATAGCAATCTCGTTACCAAAAGAAATCCATATTACTTCAATCTATATATATATATATTAAAGGGACGGGAATCATTCCCCATATCATTTTTTTATCTAAAACTTATTTATTTATGATGGAGAGAGAATTTGTTTACTCTTTTTTTTTCATTTTGTTCTTATTCATTTATTTTACTTCTTTCTCATTCTTGCAAAATTTTATTCACCATGAAATATGCAATACGCATCTTAAATTATAACTTCATGATAAAATCTTTAATTTGACATAAAAATTATAAAAAATAAATTTGAAACAAATCATTTGAAATTCCATAATCATAATTTTCTCTCTCCTCTAACTTACTTTTTTCATAAAAAATGCTTTTTTTTCTTTCTTTTCTTTTCCTTTCCTTTTAGGTTTATCATTTTCTTTGTATTCCTTTTTGTGTTTTTGTAATAATTTAATTATGATTTTTTTTAAAATTTTGTTAACTTATAAATTCTATTGAAATTAAATATATTTTAAAATTAAATTAATCAAAATATAAAATATTATATACATATATAATATTCGAGGTAGAGTTTGCCCATTTTCGAGCCACTTAACTGGGCCGTCCTTCAAATTAATAGGGCCGACAAGTTATTGAAGGCCCACATTCATCAGTTCTAATAGCTGGCAATAGCGAAAAGAAAAATGAGGAATACTTAGGTGACGGCTGGTACGCAGGAATGAAATTGGATAGGAATGGAATGAACTTTGGAATGGAATGGTGATAGGAATGGAATGGAATGAAATATGTGATTCCTATGGCTGGTATGTACAAGGAATGAAAGAATAGGAATGAAATAAAACAAATAAAATAATTATGATTTTATTATTTATGTTATTATTATCGTAGTAATAATAATAATAACAATAATAATAATAATTAGTATTAATATTTAGGAATATTATTAATACTAATTAATAATAATAATAATAATATCAATAATAATAATTAATTATTATTAGTTAGGAATATTATTACTTTATTATTAATTAATTATTATTATTATTATTAATAATATTATAATATAATTACTTAGGAATATTATTTTAATATTATTACTTAGGAATATTATTACTTACTAGTATTTATTATTATCATTATTATATATATATATATATTATTCTAATATAATTATTTATTGTATTAATTATTATTTATTATGTTAATATTATTAATTACTATAATTTTTATCACTATTATTATATTATAATTATTTATTATTAATAACTACTATTTATTTATTATCATAATTAATTAATTAATAATAATATTTTCATCTAATCTTTATTGGTATTAATTATTATTTTTATATTATTATTAATTTCTTACTTAGGAATATTATTAATATTATTATTACTAGTACTTATTAGTATCACTATTATTATTATTATTATATATATATATATATATATATTATTTTAATATAATTATTTATTGTATTAATTATTATTTATTATGTTAATATTATTAATTACTATAATTTTTATCACTATTATTATATTATAATTATTTATTATTAATAACTACTATTTATTTATTATCATAATTAATTAATAAATAATAATATTTTAATATAATCTTTATTGGTATTAATTATTATTTTTATATTATTATTAATTTCTAATAGTATTTATTATTATTATTATTATTATTATTATTATTATTATTGTGTTATGGTTATCAATAATATTATTATTTTAATATAATTATTTATTGTATTTATTGTTATTTGTTGTGTTAATATTATTGATAACTATATTTTTTATCACTATTATTATATTAAATTATTTATTATTAATAACTACTATTTTTTATTATCATAAATATTATTATTATTATTATTATTTTATTATTATTAATTTTACTAGATAAAAATAAATAAAATAATTTTTCGAATAAATAAATAAATTTAGCTAATCCCATATTCATGGTAATAGCTAATACCATGGGGAGGAGGAATGACTAATCCCATGTTCATTGTAATAAGCGTTCCTTCTGAATGGTGATTCACGACGTTAAAGTCTTACCAACCATCGGAATGGGAATGAACGCAGGAATCACCATTCCATTCCCATTCCATTCCTGCATACCAACCGTCCCCTTATACAATGATCTAAAAATGAATGGATTGTTGTAAATCCACTCAAGTTTGAATGGAGCTAAAATTGCGCTCAAGTCTTCTAAAAGTAAGGAAAGATAGATTTCAGATTTATGCCAATTTAAATTTTAAGCAATCATTTATAAGTTTATGGCCAATCTTCCATACAATCACGGTGTTTCTCATCATTGTCGCTATCTTAATTTTTAGTTAAATACAACGACAAGTTGAAGATGAATTTTAAACTTTTCAAGCATACATAAATAAAGCCACTTTAGTTGGATCTTTGTTGCTTCTGTCATTATTATTATTATTATTATTCAACGGAATATTTATTTTTTGTGGATTAAATTGTATCGTTAATTTACTAGAAATATACAAGACAATGAATTCTTGTACTAACATATTTTTCCCTTTACAAATACTAAACAAAGTCTCTAGTGCTAAGGAAGTAGCTTCTCCCACACTCTTGTTTCCTTCAAAGCAAAGCCTTGACAAAAATGAGTGCCTATTTTTAGTCAAAAATCCTCCCACACTTCACCTTCTACACACTAAAGTACTAAACACACAAATCTCCAAAAATGTTAGTCCACGTTTGAACTTATCCGCCTCGCAGCTTCCAATTCACATGATTTCTACCTATTTAGAGAGTGTTTGTTGTGCTTATAACTCTTCAAAACAGCTTATGAGTTATGAAAATAAATTCCAACGGCCTATAAATTCCTTTAAAAATAAAGTGTTCAACCCCAACTTGTTTTTTATAAGCTTATAAGCAACAATGAATTTATCAAAATAACCTTAATATGGTTTATTACTCCCTACATATACACTGTCAATTTCACACATCGTCAATTTTATCTCTCTAACTCACGATTCTTACTCTAACTTATAAACTCAATTATTCAAACACTTTGACAACATATAAACCTCTTGAAACATTATATCTTATAAGCTCTCTAAAATAAGCTTAGCCAAACACCCTCTTAATCATTCATCGCCACTGTCATCATCAGCAGCTCAAAGTCGAATCATCTAAACCATAAACTAGTCTCCTCCGTCAACAATGACGATGAAAATGGATATCAAAATTCAGCTTCTTTGCCGGAGAAGGCTAATACTGCACTGTTGAGGCAGCAGGCGCAGGCGCAGACGAAGACAAAGATGATGAATATTTGAAGATAAGAATGGAAGATTTTATTTGAAAAATGAACAAGGGATGGAGGGATGACAAAGTGAAAACATACTCTTTAGATCAGTCACATGTTTTCTCAAGATTTTGAGGTTCATACGGTTTAAATGAAAACTAGTTCACTAAGAATTCAGTATTTTTGTCGGAGAATCTGCACATTGCCACTGCTGTAAGATCCTAAAATATAAGGTAATTTATTGGAATTGTGAACTAAAATTGTGTCTCCAATTTCATTACTACATGGCTAACCAGCAGAAGTGCCTAACTCAGCAACTAAACTGGGAAATGAGCAAGCAGATTCAAACATGCAAATCATGCTTTGCTCTGAGATGACATACAAACGCAACCCTAAAATCCCTAATTCTACTGAGAACGGCTAGGATACAAACACGATACAGATAAGAGATGATCATCAGCAGGCTATTTCGTGGCTTTGCACTCTAGAATCATCAGTATTATGTTCAGAGTTTACAGAAGGCAAGTTGTCACCATGATATGAAGCGGAAGAGGTCAGATTCGGCCTTGCTCTGCTGTAGGTTGCTTCGTATCTTTCTTCAGAAATCGGGTTAGCAGGGATGGCGCCAAAAGAGATCGTGTGCTCGTATTTTGGCTTCTTAGGCTTTTGCTCCAGCTGATGTCCCGGAACAAAGCTGCCGATGACAACCTGTTTGTTGCATTTCAAGATTCATCATAAATTTGCAAGATCAAACTATAACCAGATTTCAGTAAACACATTCCACATTCTTACCAATAGAATGTGTTTAAGAAAAAATTGAATATTTCTCAAAAAAAAGATATTAAAACAAATAAATCAGGTGGAAAAATCATCTAACCTGAACGGGGCCAGCTGCTACAAGCATTCCAGCTAGTCCTCCTCCAAATATACGACCATCGGGGCCCACTAGAGAGACGCTCATCCCTCCAGATCTGCTTTTTGTCATTCCGTTATCGCTTGCAATAAAAGATCCTGTTAGAGAAAGTATCTCAAAACGCCCCTGTGGAAAGCAATATAGTTATATTTCAAAAACAGAATACCATTTCTTCTAGCAACATTGTCTATTACCATGTGAATCCAGTATTAACGCGAGTAGTTGTTACCTCGTATGTTAGAGTACCACCAGAAGAATTAGATTGACACAACGTAACATTTGAGATGGCACCATTTGCAGCCAGAATGCAAATTGCTCTAGATCCTTGTTGGGAGAAAGATATGATCTTCATATTAATATCCTGTCGTAAAAAGATGAAGCTAAAGTTAGTAAAATTACAGTAATAATTAAAGATCATCTTCATCAACTGATTACAATACAACCTTTATTTCCTAAATTGAGAAATGATGGTATGATTTCTAAATTTTATTCAGGCATAGTAGCTCCGGATACAGAAACAGAACAGAATGCAGCATCCAGAACTCAAAGACATTATTTAATGACTAGTTCATCATCGAGCATCGACTACTCAATTAGGTCGAAATGTTTACTTCATATAAACCTCGTAATTTATGGCCCATAAGACCAAGTATTATAATGTTCGCATAAAAAGCCACTGATCTACTAGTTCACGAGAAATTTTGTGATCGTTACTTATCCCCAAACCACCCTCCCGTCTCTCTCCATTCCTTTCCCCCTTTGAGGATCTCTCAACCCACAAGGGTGTTGTCGTCATTGAAGCTTCTGTTAATGAATCATACAGCTAATAAAATCCACTGAATTATACTGTTTATCTACACAATTTGGAAGAGCGGCAAGTAAAGGGAATTCCAATTGATCATTAAAAATGCTACAATATAAGGTATACTTCTTGGATTGAGTAAAGACATGCGCTCTTACTAAGTCAATAAGCACGACTCTTTTAATTAGTCCATCAAGCTAACAACACGAACAACATTAACTACTGCAGTGAAGGAAGGACCTAATGAGAGAATATATTTCCACCCTCCCACCTCCCCTTTTTGTAATTCTCTTACTCCCATTTCATGACTTTTATTATTCACCTGCAGATCACTTTTACTCACAAATTTGTAAAGAGAAACATATTGAGGAGTAAAGAAACTAAATTAACTATAAAGTTAATTAGTCATAATCAGAAGTACCTCGTCAGCATTGACAGTAATCACATGAGGTGTAAAACTTCCCCCTACTGAGTATGCTGTCTCACCCCCTACAATATAGAAACATAAAGGCATATTTGCAGGATCAGATTCAGAAAAGTATAACTTATTTTTAAGAATATAAAAGTATAATATTTTCTTGTAACACTTGGAAGTAGGTATGTCAATGGGTGAGTTTTACTCGGACTGATCCGAACCGCTCAAAACCCATTTAATTTTAAAGCAACAGTTCTGGTTCGGTTCGGTTCCAGACCCGCTTTAGACCCGGACCGTTTAGATCCATAGTTTGATGGTCCGGTCCGAATCTGGTTCTGATTCCAGACCGAGAACCAATACTTATTTATTGGTTCTGGTCCGAGTAAAACTCGTCAATTGACAAACCTAAGTTTAAACAGGCTTGTTAATAAATTAGTTTTATCCATATCGATTCGAAATCACTCATAACCCATTAAATTATAAAGCAACGGTTTCGATTCAAATTCTGGTTCTTGTCCGATTCTAGTTCCAGACCCGTTCAGATCCGGACCGCTTAAGACCCATAGTTGATGGTTTGGGTCCGGTTCGGATCCAGTGTCTAATGGATCGGTTCGAGAACCAGAACCATTACTTATTTATTAGTTCTGGTCCGGATAAAACTCACCCATTGACATCCCTAGTTGAAAGTAAAGATCTATTGCAGGTAATAGATATTTTAAAAACTTATACTACTAAACACACTTCAAGGATGAGACAAATCCGAATAATGGAAAAGGCATCGACCTATCCTTATACGATCATACATAGTTACATGTAATCAGACAAATCACATTTCTCAATTCATATTAAAAAGATTCTTAGGGATTCATAATAATCACTTGAAGTTTCAATAACTGCACCAAGGTAATGCAGTTTTACTAATCCTGCAGTAGCCAGAGGAATTCCAGCAAATATTTCCCTCGCATTTTAATCCCAATGTGCATTAGTCCTGAAAAATACATTCCATACTCTAGAATCGGTGAACATGCATCCTTCTCGAAATACTAGTAAAGCGTCAGGGCATATCAGAAGATATAGGTACTCTTGAGAATTGAGATCGATGTCTACAAAAACGAACAAGTTAAGAGGCTAGCCTGGACAAGAGAATGTAATACATTATAGAAGGATAACGAGGGAGCGGCAGAGAACGACTTTGGAGTATGCCCTATGGTTAAACATCTTCGTTGCGAGTGTAAATACGGTCTATTCTAAAATTGCAGATAGCCCAACTGTTATGGGGTCAGATTCACATGTTCACTCATTCGAGTTGTTTATTTTCAGATTGCCAAATGCACCTCTGCAATTATTGAGAAAAAACAGATCTTTTGTCTTGTCACATAAAGAAACATCAGTAGAAAACAAACACCAACGATTCTCTGCAATTTTTCACTCATTGTGCCAAAATCACCAAAATACCAAGATTCGGACAGGTCTTTCCTGACAAGTGTCCCAATCCCAAATCGGATAAGCCTATGTCATATAAAGTTGACTCAGAAACAACAGAGCACGTAGCAAAATTCAACCCATAAAATAATAGTGCATTTCTTCAAACAATTGCAACACAGCATCATCTATATAATATATATTTTTTAAAAATTCAACACTTCAACATTACAAACCATACCTGGACTTGAAAAATCCAATTTATGTTTTTTCTTCGAAGAATTGAGGGGTTTTTCCGAGCTATTCTTCCAAGCCGAATAGTCACCGGTAAACGGAATGGAGGCCGATATCGGCATAGGAGACAATGCCGAAATCGAGCCGTCTGCTGCATACTTTCTCGGCCTTCCCCTCTTCTTCTTCCCTTCCGTCGACGGCGCCGCCGCTCTCACCGGAGCCGCCACCGTCAGAGGGGCGATTGATCCGCCAGTTGGGTTGAAGTTTTCAACTCTCGACTCCACCCTGTAGCTCTCGGGAGCTTCATCACATGTCAGAGTGACACCAGAGCCATTCAACCCTTCTTTTTCCTCCATTCATGTACTAAAACAGACAGTTCAAGTGCAAAATCCTTAAACCCTCAAAAACAGACAACGATGTCTTAATCCTAAACTCACTGGCACTCAGAGCTAACTGTAGAAACTATCTTTCAGCAGTAAAATTTAAGCAAGATATAAATTACAGAATGTACGGTAGTTATAATAATAAAAAAGAGCAATAATCAAAGAGAAAAGTTCACACAATACACAATTCTGGAGTTCTGCAGATCTTGTGATTCAAGGATCATGGCTGAATATTCTATGATCAGTTGAATGCAATAGAGCTCTGCTGCAAGAGTCTATTTTTACCATGATTTCTTAACTAATAACGGGGTTAAGCTCTGCCGTTCAGAAAATGAAATGGAAATTTTTAAGATTTTTTTTTTCTTGCAGACTTTCTTTTTTCTGAGCTGTAATGAAATTAGGGTTTTTGTAAGGAACAAAAAGGCAGAGGAAGGAAATAAAGTTGAACAAAATTAAAGAAATTCATAATAATGTTGGAATCGATTTGATATAAACCATTTAATTAGGTTAGCAGCAATATTTTAATATGGAAGATCATATTATTAATTACGGTTAATAAAATGGTTTCAGGTCCGTCTTGGAAATTCAATAGATTTGATTTTTTTAAAGGACAAGTTAAATGAATTGGAATACATAAATGCGAAAATACGGAAAAAGGGTATTTGTCATGCAATATTGAGATGGCAGGTTTAATTATTTAAAGCTGTAAAGTAAGGTTGGAGGTATTATAATATTTTCAAGTTCTGACCTGTTCTTGTCTTTGTGGGTAAATGAAAGTCGACCATTTTCAAAAGGACATGCCCTCGAATTTAATTATAATTTACTGTAACCGCCACTTTATGCACTTGAGAAATCATTACACATGCCAACTCTAAAAGAAATATAAGAAAACATATACGTTTACTGGCCTATGGCAGACATGTTAATGTAGGAAGTTAAATATTTTATACTTTAGTTTATCGATGACATAATCTTTATATTTATTTGTTAATTAACTTTTAAAAAGTAAATTAAAGAAAAAAATAGCAAATGAAGGTAAATATTCTCTTTTTCAAAAGAGAACACTGAAGAAAATAAAGATCTCATGCTATATGAAGCATGTTGGTTGAGTTCAAATAAATTTTACTTTTGTGCAGTAAATTATAAATTATTTGAAAAATATTATCTATAAAAATTAGTATAACAGGATCGACTCGATGTATGCAGTTTCGATGATTTATGACCTATGTTACCGACTCAATGTCACATAATAAAGTATTTTATTTAGAAATTACTAATCTTTAATATCGATTGAAATATTATTTGGAATAGATAGTATGTTATTGGAATTTGGATGATATAGTACTGTGATCGGAGTTTGACAATCGTGGCGGACAAGGAGTTTGACCTATCTCATGTGAAAATAAAAGGCCTAATAATAGTAATTTCATATATAGCATACATCATACTTGTTGATTAATTTTACTAACTCATATATATTAGTGTTCATCCAATCTACGTACATTCATATATTAACAACTAATACCATGATATTATATTATGCTAGAGTAAGAATTAAATCTAACTTTAAAAATTAAGTCATATCACATTATAGACAAATGTTACAGCAGAAGCAACCCGAAACAAAAGGATATCAACCTTATTGATAAATGCTGGAGTTGGAAACTCGGTTCCTAAAAATAAATAAATAACATCCAAATTCCAGAGCCGTTGTTAGGTCTTTGAACACTGCAGACAAGAAGAGCACCGTAGAAACTGACTCGTATTCACAATATCGAAGAAGCAAATGACTACTGCTGAAATTGTATTACGTAAGACGCCAAGGGCAATGCTCATATCTCTAAACTCGTGCCGCATTCATCAGAGGCGATCTAGGCAGCACAAACCGAGCTCTCCTCTCCTCGAACGAGTACTCGAGCTCCTCTTCACCTCGAACAATGGCTGCCGTCTTGATAGAAGCCGGTGTTATGGCTGTCTGCATTGGAATGGATACTGTTAAGGGTATTAAAGGTATAGCTGTCGGTGTCTTCTGAGGCGTTCTGTTCTCTTGCCCCACTCTCGAGGTAATATTGGGAGGGGTCCTGTTGATTGTAAGCAGCTTCTGCCACAACTCATCGTGTTTCCTACTCAGGTCTGCCATGACATTTGCTGCAGTTGATTTTGATGGAGTTGCGGAAGAAATAGGAGAGAAAGGCTTTCGCATCAATGGAGGCGGCTCTGCTTCACGAGCATTTAATAAGTTGAAAGAATGCTGCTTTGCAGTAATGCCAGCCCGATTCAGACCTCTCCTCTGGACTGCAAACCGAGAACCGAAAACAAATTTACAAAGAAACATAATATAACTGTTTAGGATCTGTCACCTTGTAGTATGATTTAGTTTACAAATATTTTCTTATCTAATACAGCCAAATGATCAGCTTTCACCTTTTCATTTTTTCCCTAATTATTGATCACATTCTCAATCTTCCTGTATTTTCATGGAAATGCTCATTATCACTATTCAGTGAACTTGCACGAGACAGGATTTGCATGCTGGAAATAACATAAAAAATTTACCCGAAGAGGGAGCTGCAGGTTTATCATCCTTACGACGGTTCTGATTTATACTCTCCCTTTTCTTGGTGGGCCGAATACTAGGGCTAGCTTTCGCTGCATGGCTCACGCGAGTCTGCTGCATAGAAAGAGGGACTTTTCTATTACTTGCCCCAGCATATGATAGTCTAGGTGCTTTCTTCACATTGGAGTTCTTTATGGGACTAGGCTTTGAACCATAAACAACTTCCTGCTCTTTTAGTAACTTTCCCTGATGTTTCTTCTGGTCCTGAAGTAAATAAAACGCCCATAAATGCAGATACATATAGAGAGAGAGAATAAAGAGTTGAGTAACAATTCAAAACCAGAATAAAATGAAACTCTAGATTGTAAAAATGTTTACCCTCTGCCTTTTCCGCTGTAGTTCTTTCTCTTTCCTTACAACTTTATAACCTTCAAGCATAGTAAGCAGACCAACCTAGAAATAGGAGGACAAGGATATACAAAAGAAAACAAAAGACAGAAGATGAAAGGAAAAGTTAGTCTATCCTGAGAAATGAAAAAGAGAGGGGGAAATTTACATTTCAAACTTGAACTTACGCCATCATAAACGAATTCAATTCCTCTCTCACTTTCCCAAGCTAAGATTTTTGAAGCCAATGTATCCACCATTGCTGTTGTGGCAGAACAAGAAGGAAAAGGAAAGACATTACAATCATTTGTGTGATCTAATCACAAGACTGCTGCATAAGAAGGACTCGCTATTATGCATGATGCCTATGTACCTGGAATCTTATTGACCAAAACACGAGCCTTTTCAGCACGTTTTAGTGTAAGATGAGCACCTCTCCCAGCATTATACCGATTATCATCCTACCATGAACATAATGGTTAATTTAAACAGTTGTACATTTATAGCGTCTCTCAAAAGCATGTAGCAAGACCAACCCTATTATATTTCTCAAGCCAGCTTTCATCTTCACAGGCAGCCATCCACTTCTCAACCTTCTCAAGAATTTCTTTCCTGCTGAGAGCCTCCTCTTTAGCTCTAGCTATTTTAAGCTCAATTTCGTCAAGCACAGAAGCAGCATCACCAGATCCTTCTATCAATCAAGAAATTAGAATCAGAAAAATAAGGAATAATTTTGAAGGAAATAATTGTCATTTTATTGATCACTAGCAAATACCAGATTCAGTAGCATGTATTGCTATTTCCATTGAACTATCTCTTTCTGGAATAAGATGAGTCTTCCTACAAATAGCCTCTAATTCTATCCTCTTTTTCAGAACAAGTTCCTTCATCTTGCTTGCTTTCAACTCTTCCAATCGAGAAACTTCTGCCTCGACCTGAAAAATATAAAAATGGAATTGCTCACTACCACTTTGCTATACCATCTTTCAGCCTATACAATCCAAGCCAGGAGTAAAAATGAGGCATCTGACTCACATAATTAATATAGTCAATAGAAAGCATGTCGGTCTCTGTTATCTCGTCTTCTGAAGCAGCTAGCTTACAAGTAACTTTCTGAAATCCCTGTTGCTCTTCAAATGGCGTGTCCATTAAGTTCCATAGCTCCAACAATGAAGTCGTAAGGTCTTGTAACTGCAAATGTGAACACAGTGATAAATGTTGTTTTATGGAGGAATGGAGAGTAAAAAATAAGCACAGTCTAGAAATGCGTGCCTGCTGCATTCTCTGTAATTTAAGCTCTCTTAGTTGTTGTATAGCAGTCCCCAGTTGCTCTAGAGTACTGTTACTGATATTTTTTGAGCTTTCGGCTTCTCCTAAACTCGGATGGATTTTATTGACAACTTTCTTGAAATCCAAACCGAGCACCATGCACAGAGAGTGCAAAGAGTTCAGGCAGTCCAGTGTCATCTTCAGACGCTTACTCTGCACATAAAGATCACTCATGAAATATACCAGAGGCAAAATACAGAATTAAAATTAAATTTCAGTGCAAAAGAGGGAAAATATATACCTTTTCCTTTTGGAGTGCCTGCAAATCTCTGTGCAATTCCTCAAGCTTCTTTGCAGAAAGATCAGCTTCATTGGTTGCTAGTTTATTCGAAGAAAACCCATCCGAACAACAAATTTCATTCTTAATGCTCTGCATCTCAATTAGGACCTCAGACACTTGATTCTTCCTAGCATTTTTTCTCTTTCTCAAATCCTCTATCTTTGGAAGGATAATTCTGAGTTCGGCCTTCAAGCTTTCAGGGTTATGATCAGACTGCATAAAGAAATACCATTTCATTAGAGAACAACCTATAGCAAATGAAAGCTTTCGAATTCTTTCAACAATATATATGCTTTTTGTTTAGCCAAAATCTTGACACTGATCAACAAGTTGATGATGGAGAAAATTACTTCTGCTGTACAAGTTATTCAATGAAAGGAACATCGATAATAAGAAGAATAACGAGAATAAAAATTCAAATTATAGACTGATTGACCAGATCAAAGGCTCACCTGCCTGATATGCACTGGTTGCTCTCCTATTGCAGAGCAGATAGCAGCAAGCTCTGCTTCAGCGTCGGCAATTGCCAGCCTCAACTGAGCTCTACACATGTTTGCCTGATCCACTTTTCTTCTGAACACTTCTAAACATTCTTGTTCAAGTTCAAGTAGCATCCTATCCCTTTCATCATCAGATTCCCCAATCTCCTCCCATATTATCTGATGGGTGAAGATCATAAATGATAACAATTACAATTCTGTAACAGTGGTACTGATGTAGAAAAGTTGTCATCCGAGCAAGCAATGGACTCAAGAATATCACAACATTGTGCATTTTAAAATGGTGAAAAGGCAAGAAGCGAGGGTTAAGCATAAGCAAGCGGTAAATGAGAGCTATAAATATTTACCTGCAATTCATATAGAAGAGATCCAAATGCTGATTGCATGCGCAAAAGCACATTGCTTTGACATGCACACATTTTAAGGTGACTAGACCTGCCCACAAAATCCATTAATTTCAATTGTTTACTTACCATAGGAAAGAAGTGCAGTAAGATAAATGCAGCAGCTAGGAAAAAAAACGTGAAACAATAATGTGCAAACCATACAAATGAGTTGGGTGAATTTTCAACTATCGAAGGCAATAATTCAAACCTGTAATAGCACTTAAGGGCCTATGTCACATCAATCAAACCCCCAAAATTGAATTAATTGCTTGAGGTTAGAAAGCAGACACAATATTCTCTTTTACTGTAGATGCAGTAGTAAGACATTGGAGAGGGAAACTACTTGTTAATGTTTTATGTAAGAGACCCTTACATTATAGACCATTACTCTTTGTGGTGCAATTGGCATATATATCGTGTCTTTCATTTCTTCTATAGTTCAATGTGAGTTTGTGTCGATAATCTCAGATTAAATGTATATATATATTACTTGTCACTCATAAATTTGCACTCGCTGAACTAGCTCTAAAGTATTTGCTAAGTAGGAAGTATCATTTCATACACTTTGTTTTGCACTTCAGGTTGATATACGCCCAACCTAATAACTCAAGCATTTGTTTTATGGAAAAAAAATCTGGAGCCTAGCAGAACCTTTTCCATCTTTTGGAATGAACTTGGTTTGAATCATGAATATTATTATGTTATTATATGAGGGTTTGTCAAAGACTATGTTAGCTAGAGAAGATTTTATTTGCTGATGGCAGCTGCCATTAAAAAAAAAAACTAATGACTGAAATACCATGCTCTAAAAGTAAGTAATCTTCACTGAAGTTGCAAGACTATTGAAAAATTGTCACTGTTATAGATTATATTGTAATTCAGGAATAGGATATCGAAATGCCTCTTCCTATCATATCTCCCTCCTCCTCTAAATTCAAACACGTTTCCAAGTAATCCTTATGCTTTAGCCATCCGACTTCGACATCTCTCGATTCTTTTTTCATACAAACAACAAATAATAAAATCACAGTAGCAGTCAAATAACGGGAGATTAAGAGAGAGACAAGAAAGATCGCAAGCGCACCTGAAAATCGAAAATCAGAAGCAATGACATATGCTATTGCTTACTTCGATGAATTGTGTTGGCGAAAGTTGGGATCGCGAGGAAAAGCTGGGATAGTGAGTTCCATTTTTTGAAAAACTCGACCGTTAGGACCCGAGAATTTGACGAGGGTTTTAATTCCTAAAATGTGCGCATGGCGAAAAGTTTAAATTTGAAAGAGATATGAATTAATCTGTTGCTCGCCACGTGGCTTATTGAAAGCGTAAAGTACATCTCATAGGAGACATTCATTATTTGGTGAAAAGTCAAATAGAAAAATTGAAAGTGGTCGATATAAATAAGAAAAGAGTGTCAAATTATTGTAGTCGAAATAATTTTTTAACTTATGTTACTAAAATATCTTTATTAAATTAGAGCCACCTTCTTCGACTGCCAAAATCGTCTAAACACTCATGCAAATTGCTAGCCCACCGATAGTGTTTTTACACAAAACTCTCCACATTATAATCATTCCCATAATTATAATTTAGAGCTTGCAACCAAATATAATTATGGGTGATTCTATACATAACTCCCTTTTTTACTCACTATAACCCCCATTTATTTAAAATAATAATAGAAATATAATAAATAGACTGTATTGTCCCTAGAGACCCAATTAAATTTCCAATACATTAATAATTTCCTTTAAACAAATTTGTAAGAATTAAAACGTAGCCCCCCATTGTAATATGAAAATAAACACATATCCCCCAATTATATATAAGATAAAACAAACGTTTATGCACCTAACAAATTATGCAGATAAATAAACCCTACAAATAATCATTACCGTATCTACATACCAACAACAAAAAATCTGAGAAGCACAATAAGAACAAAATCAAACCAACACAAGAAAGAACATAGTCCAGCATCATATTCCAATAACTCTTCCCCTCATTATTCTTTTAGTTTGAAGATCCTTTATGAGTTCTCGTATGCAAAAAATGAATGAAAGTTCTAAAAATAAAGATAATATGTGGCAGGTATGTGATCCCCAAGCAGGTTTAGCATATACTTTTATGAATTTGTTGCTACTAAATTTTTCCTATCGAAGAGAAACAGTGTAATTGTTAAATAATTATGCAAGAATAAGCTTATGATAGTTAAAATGATGACATTCATTCAAAAATAGACAAATCAAATTTTGAAAAAAAAAGTATGGGAAGAATATATATACTGCAATGAAAGGTAATAATCCAAATTTATAGAAAAAAAGAAACATATAACTACTTGCTCAAAACTGTAAACTATACAACCTATTAAATAGACGTTCCCTGCTCATAATTGGCCTAGTAAAGTTGCTTAATTGGGCTTTACATTGTATTGTACGTGCACTTGGTGGCACACATTCGAACCTGGAGAACGTGTGATGCGCTTGGAAGCTTTCTCCAGACAAGCTCTGGCAATGTCGGCATTTTGCTTCCTCGATCTCTCACCTGGAACTTATGATCGGTTATGTGTCGGTCATGCATTTGTTTCTGCGAATGCTCGCCCCTATCTCTAACTCTAAAGAGGCGTAAGCACTTCACAGTGGGAGGGGCCAGGGCTTTGACCGCGTGCCTGTTGAATAATAAGCCGACGACTCATCGACAGTGGCTTTGTTAAGGGAACCCATCGGAGCCGTATCGAAAGCAAGTCTTCATATGGAAATTGTCACTGCTTATGGTTCTTACAACATATAAAAAAAGACAAAACATCTCTCTTCTACCTGAATTATAAATGTAGAATGCTCAAATTCGTTAACGGAATTAAATAAATTATAGACTTTGAATATTTGTATAAGTAGGAGCTTTGAGTGGAATTGAGTAATGAAATCAGTCTGTGAGTATCTTAGAGAAAATAAACATAATTTGTATCTAGGTGCGATAGCTATAACCAAACCTATTTAGTCATTGTTCCATCAATAAAAAAAACTAAAACAAATAATGGACATAACAAGAATATAAACAATATAAGACATTAGGAAGTAAGACAAGTTAAGAAATTAATTCATTTCTTAGATTTTGTTTGAAGGATTTTAAATCAATACAACTCCTAATAGCAATTGTTTAACTATGCATATTCTCATTAATAAAAAGAATACTTATATCAAAACTGCACATACAACATCAAACGTATTTTCACCCGTATAAGAATACATATCAGAAGTTGTCAAATATATAAGTAACAAGAGATGGCAAATAATATATTTTAAGTTATTTCTATTTTTTTCCCCAAAGTGTTATGGTACTTCAATTTTTCATGTGTATAAAACATGTCTTAGTCTTCTTACTAATATTATGAGTTATAGTTTGTTGTTTTTGAAAATCAGGCAAAGTCTTTGGATTCAACTAGTGTTTTTTCTACTGACATTGTAAGTTTAAAATTTAGTTAAAAATAAATAAATCACATTTACAAGTACAAGTATAATACAATATAGTGATATTATTATGAAGGTTTTTAGCAGTAAATAAGAGTTAGTTGTATATGCAAGAGAAACTTGTAATACCCCGAATTTCTGGGTTTAAAAATTTCAAAAGTAAAGAAGGAATAGTACGATAGAAACGAAAATGAAAGTGAACATCGGTAATTATCGATTTTGAGTAAATCGAAATCTTTCTCAAAAATTCGAATGAAATTATTTTTAATAGTAAATAAATATGTTTTTAAGTATATGTGAGATATTATTTATACTAAGAAAGAAAAAGGAAATATTTTCCTTATTTATTTGTGATTTTCGAAAACTTAGGGATAAAGTGATTACTTTGTGATTTAATATATGATCACTTGATTTTATGTGATGAGTTTTCATGTTTATCTTGTAGTATATGATAAGATAATTATCTTGTACAAATCAAGCATGATTTTCGAAATTTATGAGGTGTATATGATAAGGTTTGAAAATGACATTTTATGTGATAAGTATGCTATGATATTTTTATAAAATGATAAGATAAGGTCATGATTAATTAAGAGATAATGTTTATCTCTTAGAAATGTGTAAAATGTGATAAATATCATAGGAGATAATATTTTGGATATTAGCTTGCATGATTTTCGAAATTAGTGTATTATTTTATGTGATTTTCGAAAATCACCAATTTTTATGTGATAATTGTATCAAATAATTTATTTAATTATAAACTTGATAAATATCATGATTTCTAGATCATTATTATCTCCTAGAAATTATATAAATTTCGAAATTTATAAAATAGGGTGAAAATGGAATTTTGTGAAAATTTAAAGCTAGAAAACCCTAGTTTTCGAAACTTAGGGAAAATTTCTAAGAATTGTTCCAAAAATTTATTTTATGATATAATATCATTATATTTATATAATTACTTATGAAAATAATATTGGTTATGAAAAGAATAATAGTTTGATAATTTATCCTTAAATTCGAATTATTTGTCGATTACTTTACTTTAGTATATAGAAATGAACTTAATTAATTTTTCTATGATTTATTTTATCATCTAAGATTATTATTGTGTCATATAACTATTAATTGGAGAAAAATAAAATATTTGGCATATTATTATTATGAAGGCCGAAAATATTGACTTTCAAGTGTGAAAATGAATAAAAATATCATGCTTTAATTAATGAGGGATCATAATTATAAAGATAATGTATATTAGGTGTAAAGTAGAGATGATTATCAAATTAAACAAGTAACCTATGGTTTTGGATCATAGTGGCCGAAAATATTGACTTGAATTAAGGTTGGAAATATTTTTAAAACTCTTTGAAAATGATATCTTATCCTAAGTTGAAAACTTTGACTTTTCAAAAATGATATTATTATATGATAATATTATAGTATATGATATGGAAAAAAATAAAATTCTATCCTAAGGAACAAGAAGTGATCGAAAATTACATATACATTGTATAAAGTGGTAATTTATTTATTTCATGATAATTATGAGATATATTAATTAAATAATAAAATAACATAATAAAATATAGGATAAAATAAAATAATTGTCTCATGAGCAATAGAAGTGGCCGAAAATTTCAAGGCTAAAGGTATGAGTTGTAATTTTGATTTTTACACCTAGAAATGTTATAATTTCAAAAAGATAAAATATGATGAATAATTAAAGTATAGGATAAGATAAAAATGATTCATGTACAACTCATATGGTTCGAAAATTAAGGAGATAAAAAGGAGTTGTGATTTTTGACTTTATATTAAGATATTTTATAAAGTAATGATTAATATAACTTTATAAACTCTATAAATAGGAGACCACCCCATACCATACCCCATAACCGAAAATAGCAAGAAAAATAGAGAGAGAAAAAATTAGAGAGTGTTCTCCGAAGTACTCTTCGATCGTAGGTAGAAAAACGTCGCCGACGACGATCGAAATCAACTAGAAGGTTAGAAACCTTACTACTCTTATTATTTCATGCAAAAATATTAGAAATTCATATGTGATATGTTTTGTTACATGCTTTCGAATATTATGTGACATACGTGAAATTTATGCTATATGTTTAAGTTGTTAATTAAATATGTTTATATGATGGTTATAAGCATGTATCATGATTTTAATAACAAAGTTTGGCATGTTATGAAATTTTATACCATGATCGAAATTATGTAAGATTCATATGTTAATGAACATAAATTTTAATTGTTGTTTTGAACATGAAATAATGATAGTTATTCATGTTTGAAATTGTATGATTTTAGTGGAATTTTTGGAAAAATATGGAATATTATGAGATGATAATTTCGAAATTTACAAAAGCATAAAATATTGATGTACAAGTTGTATATGATAAATATTATATCATATTATTAATATATGATGATAATAATAATTTATGCAAATTAAATAAAATTTTTGAAAAATATACTTGAAAATTTTCGAAAATTGTGAAGTGAAAGATCATGATGTTGATATGTGATATGTGGATCATATGATATGATACGTAGAAAAGTTGAGACTTATGAGAATAAGACTGTGAATACGTAGAATTTGAGTATAAACGTAAGATGAGAAGTAAAGTCAGTACGTGACGAAGTTAATTATGAAATTAAGATTCGTACGTTACGCCGAATGATATGAACTAAGGAAAGAATGAAAAGATAGTACGTTCGATGGTTCGGATCGATGATTCTTGCGAAGCATGATGATATTCTAAAACCTCGTTTCTTACGTTGATAAGGTTTGACTCGAAGGAGAAAGGAAACGGAAAAGTAAAACCCTAGTGACATAAGAACTTTAAGTTCTCGAGGTGGGCTTTCTTATCAAAACCATTTACGAGCTTTCTTGGAAAATCATTTACTGTTATTACTTTACTGTTTTTCTGCAAAAATTGAGATACGATATTGTCTGCCAAAAATGTTTTATGTTTTGTATATGTCCATTCGGGTTGCCTGGGGCAACAGGAAAAGTATTACGAATTCGGATCCTAAGCTAGAGGTGAAGGGGGAATCCTAGCTTAGGGTTGTGTACACTTCAGCTTCTGAACCGAGTTACGGTCAGTTGTTTCAGCCTCTGAACCGTTCGAGGTCAGTCGTGCGTCCGGGTGAAGGGAGGCCTCCCTCCGCGTTAATCCATAGCCGACTTGGAATATACGTTGTGATGTGAAAATGCCTGCGCATGCGATGTTTTGTGAAAGTAATGATGAAAATGTATTTTGTAAGCACAAGGCCTTTTTCAAAACAAAACCCTTGTGTCTTACTGTGATGAAGCGACAATATTTCGTAAAGTAAAATATTTTGGCATGTGTCCACCGAGTGAATCTTTGTACTCACCGCATGTTTGTTTTAAATGTGCGAGTTGAGCGGTGATGGAGCAGTCAGTTGGAAATCAGCGATATATATATAAATTATATATGTTGTCAAGTTGCTGAAGCTACTTTGACCAAGATTTTGAGTGACGTAACATTTAATTTTGTGAAATTAAATGGCATAGGATCGATCTACGTTTTGAGTAGATGATCGTGGTGTATTCACATTCTCAAACCGATTTCGGTGAGTGAGAAATAGTGGATCAAAGTTGGTCACTTAAACATGGAGTTTTGTGCTTAAGAGGATAAGCATGGATTAATTAATCCTTATCCCACATTGATTAATGTACCTTCATTAATTGTCTATATAAGTGGTTCATTGAACACTTAGTATAATTATGTGCACAAGTGATGGGTGGAAAGCCCACGCCAAGACACGCTGCCGCCGCCGCCGCCGCCCGGGCCGGCCCGGTGCGGTGCCGGCCCGCCCGCCGCCGCCCGCCGCGCCGCCGCCGCGCCGCCGCCGCCGCTCCGCCTCAGCTCGGCCCGCTCCGGCCCGCTCGGTTCGGTTCGGTTCGGTTCGGTTCGGATTAGTGGATCGTGGATCTTGGATCTTGGATCTTGGCAATTGGTCTTTGGGTGGTCTTTGGGCCGCTTCTTTGGGCTGTTCGTGGGCTGGTTAGTGGCCCATCGCCTTACTTTTAGATCAACGTTTGATCGAGCCCAGATGGAGTTGGTCCGAGGCCCAACTCGTGTGCCCAATCCGTTGGGCTGCTGCACTTGAAGAGACGTCCGGATACGTCCATGAACACGACGCACGCGTTGTCCAGATTCGTCGAATCACCGGTAACGCCCGACATGATGACTCTGCGGAACGTGCCCACGTTGTCTCCGTAAACCGTCACGCACTCAATAGGGGACATAACTCCGTAACACCCGACATCAATGCGGTGTTGACTCCAAAGATGCTTCCCGTGAGGGGACGACGCTTATAAATAGGACATGTCTCCCAACATTAGCCACCAACCGCAAAAGCATTCCAGATACTTTAGAGCACTCCTGCATACATATTTTCTCGTCGAAGCTCGCCGCCGCCTCCGTCCGATTCGCGGAGCTCGTTGGTCTGCATGGTGTGCCACCTACGAGATCTTGCCGTTTCATCTTTGGGGACGACGCGGATCCGAGAGCACTACCGGGCGTATCTCGTCTTGCGAAAGAGGCCTCTCGACTCGGCATCTGCTTACGGTTTTGTTTTCCGCCGATTGTATTTTCTTGTTTTAATTCATTGTTAGTTTTGATCTTCTATTTTCTGTTTTAAGTTGTAATACGTCCGGCAAGTTCTGTACTAGTTCTGTACACCTTTTTCCAACAATCGCAAGACGAGATAACACTTGCCAAGGAGTTCAGACTTCTAAATTGACTTAAAACTTTCAAATAATACCTTTGCTTGGAGATGTCGACCGCACACGCCACCGACCGCCTCCGCTTTTCCGCCGCCGCCTTTCCGCCGCCAACCGCACAATGGCTTCGGTCATGTTTGGTTCGATGCCTTCGGGATCAACCATGGGACCCTTTGGGTCGACTGTTGGTTCCACTTTTAGTGGTTCAACAATTGGTTCCACTTTTAGTGGTTCCTTTGGTTCGACGATCGCACTTTTCGCTGGGTCGATTGCCGATCCATGGGATCTAACACCGTGGATCCGGTCATGGATCGATCTCGGCGCCTGCTCATACCGCAAGGATGATGCCGCCGTAGAAGCCGCCAAGTTTGGAGGATCCGACTTGAGATGGCAAAGCAAAGATGTTGTTCTACCTCACGACGTTGGGCTTCGCCAACTTGGTGGAAGATGAGCCCGCCGCCCGGTCAAGTGACGGACTTTCACGTCCGAGCGAAAGATATGACAATGGCGCACCGCGACTACCTTTGTAAAAATTTTATACTTGGTAGTTTAGAAGATAGTTTGTATAGTGTTTATGTTGTTGTAACGACATCCAAAAGTATGTGGATGCGCTAGAAAAGAAGCACCGTAGTGATGATGCGGTACTAAGAAGTTCATTGTAGCCAAATATTTGGACTACAAGATGGTCGATTCCCGACCGATCATGGACCAAGTGCAAGAGTTTCAACTCATTGTGCACGAGGTTCAAGCCGGCGGCACACTATTTCGGACGGCTTTGTCGTCGCAATGCTGATTGAGAAGCTACCCCCGGGTGGAGAGACTTCAGGTCTACCTTAAGCACAAGCGAAAGGATATGACACTTGAAGACTTGATCGCCGACCGCGATCGAGTCCGCGTGAAGAAACTAGAACTAAAGGGAAAGGCTTGATCGATGCTTGAGCCAACTGTTGGAGAGGCGGTCCCTCCAACAAACGTGTTCGTCCCAATGTCAAAGATAAAGGCAAGGAAGGTGGTTTCCGTAAGTTTGACGGGATCATACAATTGTGGCAAGCATGGCCACACGAGTAAGGCTGACCGCCGACTGAAGAAGAAGAAGGCTAAGCAAGTTACCAACGTTGTTGAGAAGGACTTGACAAATGGGACAAGGATGACTTGGTCGCCGTGGTGACCGAAGAAGTCAACCACGCCGAGAATCAAGGTGGATGGTTCATCGACATCGGCGCAACTGCGCACGTATGCGCCGAAAGATGCGTTTCTCCACCTACAAGCCTGTTGAGGGCGAAGCTCAACATGGGGAACCAAGCTCGTCCGAGGTTGCGGAGTTGGTGATGTGGTGCTCAAGATGTCGTCCGCATTGAGATCACCTTGAAGGATGTCTTTGCATGTCCCGACATTCGCAAGAATTTAGTGTCGGGCCTCTATTCTAGTTAATAAGGGTTTTAGACTAGTTTTGAGTCGGACAAGTTTGTCTTGACTAAGTTTGGAAAGTTCCTTGGTAGGGTTATCTCACGGGGTCTTTTCAAATTGAATGTAATGGTCTTACTGTACCCAAGATTGCTATGAATAAAATGCATCTACTTCCTCTTACTGATGAAAGTGCTTCGATTTATGGCATTGTAGATTAGGACATGTTAATCTAAATGCAATAAAAGATTAGTAAATTTAGATTTACTAAAGTTAAATGAAGTTAATACACAAACGAAATGTGAGGTTTGTGTGGAAGCCAAAATGGCTAAGTTACCGCTTCATTCGGTGAATCAGACACTAAGCCTCTAGAACTTATTCACACCGATGTGTGTGATTTAAAGTTTGTACAAACTAGAGGTGGTAAAAGTACTTCATCACGTTTATTGATGACCGTACAAGATATTGTTATCTTTACCTTCTAAGAAGTAAAGACGAGGCTATTGAAGCTTTTAAAACTTCAAGAACGAGCCGAGAATCAATTGTCGTCGAATTAAGATCGCTCAAGTGATAGGGGAGAATATGTAGCTCCGCTTGAGGCATTATGCAACGAAAGTGGTATAATACATCAAACGACGCCCTTATTCACCCCGCCTAATGGAGTTCTTCGAACGTAAAATCGAACACTTAAGGAGATGATGAATGCTTTGTTGATTAGTTCGAGGTTGCCCGAGAACTTGTGGGGAAGCTCGCTTTGACACCAACTACATCTTGAACAAGATTCCACTCAAAGGTAAGGATGTCACCTCACGAGTTGTGGAAAGGAAGAAAGCCATCGTCTGAATATCTCAAAGTGTGGGGTGTTTGGCGAAGGTTGAGGTGCTCTTCCAAAACAAGTTACAATTGGACCTAAAACAATGATCAGATCTTTATGGGTATGCATCAACAGCAGCGCTATCGCTTTCGATCCACAGTCGAGGTGCGGATATGAATGTGGGGACGACGATTGAGTCAAGGAATGCTATATTCTTTGAAAGTGTTTATCCCTGTAAAGATAAGGATAAAAGTGAAGCCAATTCTAGCAATAGAACTGATGGTGAAGCTTCGAGTTCTAAACCTTTGGAGGAAGAACCGATATCGCATAAGCGATCGAGGTCTGATCCAGAGGGGTCGGAACCGAGACGTGGCAGTAGAGTCAGAACGCCAAAGGATTTTGGTCCTGACTATATTGCGTTCATGTTGGACGAAGAACCAACTTCAATCAAAGTAGCTTATGCTCGGCCAGACGGGATGCTCTGGCGAGAGGCTGTTCAAAGTGAGATTGATTCCATTTTGCAAAACCACACTTGGGTGCTGGTTGATTTGCCAGAAGGTTGTAAGCCCTTAGGATGCAAGTGGATCCTTAAAAGGAAGTACAAGGCAGATGGATCAATTGAAAAGTATAAGGCCCGTTTGGTTGTCAAAGGGTTTAAACAAAGAGAGGGGTACGATTTCTTCGATACCTATTCACCTGTGACGAGGATTACGTCTATTAGGGTGCTTCTCGCAATTGCTGCTTTGCACAATCTTGAGATTCATCAAATGGACGTTAAGACTGCGTTTTTGAATGGTGACCTCGAGGATGAGGTATATATAGAGCAACCCGAAGGGTTTGTAGTACCTGGTCAAGAGGGCAAGGTATGCAAACTCGTGAAGTCTCTATATGGTTTGAAACAAGCGCCGTTGCAATGGCACTTGAAATTTGACAATGTAATGTTGGCAAATGGTTTCAAGATCAACGAGTGTGATAAATGTGTCTACGTTAAGAACTCTAATAATGGTTATGTTATAGTGTGTCTGTATGTAGATGACATGTTGATCATGGGTAGCAATACTCAAGTCATTAATGACACAAAGCGCATGTTAAATAGAAATTTTGACATGAAGGACATGGGATTAGGCGATGTGATTCTTGGAATCAAGATTCTAAGAAGATCGACGGAATTGTCTTGACACAATCTCACTACGTCGAAAGTGCTTAAGAAATTCAACGCGTTTGATAGTTTACCGCTAAGACCCATTGGAGCTCAATGTTCACTGAGTAAGAACAGGGTGAACCCGTTGGGCAAGAAGACTATGCTAAGGTCATCGGTGTTTGATGTATCTTACAAATTGCACCGACCCGACATAGCTTGTACAGTGAACAAATTGAGTCGTTACACGAGCAATCCAAGCAAGGAGCATTGGAAGGCTTTAGTGAGAGTTTGAGGTACTTAAGTATACTCAAAATCATGGGTCTGCATTTCACGAGATATCCCCGTGCTTGAAGGGTACTTGTGATGCCAATTGGATATCGACACGAAGATTCACTTTCTACAAGTGGGTGCGTGTTCACGATTGGGAGGTGCTGTTTCTTGAGATCCACGAAATGACGCGTATAGCCCGATCCACCATGGAATCGTAATTCATAGCTTTGGATAAAGGCGGTGAGGAAGCCGAGTGGCTCGTAATTTTTGGAAGATATTCCATGTTGGTCTAAACCGCGCCACCGTGATGATTCAACGTGATAGCCAAGCGCCTATTGGAAGGCGAAAAGTGGTTTGTATAATGGTAAGTCTCGACATATCGTCGGCGACATAATACCGTGAGGCATTTGATCTCAGTGGGGTTATATCAATCGACTATGTCAAGTCAATAGATAACTGCGCATCCGCTAACCAAAGGGTTGAACCGAGATCAAATGATCAAATTGCTAGAGGAATGGGACTAAAATCCACATCTTAAGAACAATCATAGTGGTAACCCAACCATGATGACCGGAGATCCCAAGAACTTGGTTCAATGGGAGAACTAAGCTATATGAGTTCGTGTATAAACACTCGAGTTAGTCTGCTCCCAGAAAGCAAACGAGTGTTGAAAAACTTGCTTAGTGGTGAGGTTGAGTCGTTGACTCTTAATGATTCCTAAGATACCTCGAGGAGGTTGAGTATGGCAAGATACTCGTAAAGAATCACCTATGTAAGTGCGGCGGGCCGCTTCAAACAAAAACTTATGAATCCAAAGTGGATGTCCATGGCCAAATGGAATCAAACGTAAGAACGGATGAGGTTGAGGTGTTAAAGTGTTAATACCATTGTCTCAGTGCACGTTGTGGGGGAATAGTTCAAGGCATCGTGTCCACTAATCCGCCTGTGTACTCGATGGTACTAACTATGGAAGGTTCAAGGCCATAAACCACCTGTCCAAATATTTTAACATCTCTTGAGGACTGAGCTGTGTCTGCATACATGCATATGGCTATTTCCACTCATGTGGGGGATTGTTGGAAATCAAGCGTATATATATATAAATTATATATGTTGTCAAGTTGCCAGGAAGCTACTTTGACCAAGATTTTGAGTGACGTAACATTTAATTTTGTGAAATTAAATGGCATAGGATCGATCTACGTTTTGAGTAGATGATCGTGGTGTATTCACATTCTCAAACCGATTTCGGTGAGTGAGAAATAGTGGATCAAAGTTGGTCACTTAAACATGGAGTTTTGTGCTTAAGAGGATAAGCATGGATTAATTAATCCTTATCCCACATTGATTAATGTACCTTCATTAATTGTCTATATAAGTGGTTCATTGAACACTTAGTATAATTATGTGCACAAGTGATGGGTGGAAAGCCCACGCCAAGACACGCTTGCCGCCATGCCGCCGCCCGCCCGGGCCGTGCCCGGCCCGGCGCCGGCGGCCCGGCGCCGGCGCCGCCGCCCGCGCCGCGCCAGCCCGCCCGCGCCTGCTCGGCCCCGCTCGGTTCGGTTCCCGCCGGTTCGTGGATCGTGGATCTTGGATCTTGGATCTCGCAATTGCAATTGGTCTGGGTGGTCTTTGGGTTCGCTCTTTGGGCCCGTTCGTGGGCTGGCCCATCGCCCATACTTTTTAGATCAACGTTTGATCGAGCCCAAAGATGGAGTTGGTCCGAGGCCCAACTCGTGTGGCCCAATCGTTGGGCTGCTGCACTTGAAGAGACGCCCGGATACGTCCAATGAACACAGACGCACGCGTTGTCCGTATTCGTCCGTAACCGCCGTAACGCTCCGACATGATGACTCTGCGGAACGTGCCCACGTTGTCTCCGAAACCGTCACGCACTCAATAGGGGACATAACTCCGTAACACCCGACATCAATGCGGTGTTGACTCCAAGATGCTTCCCATGAGGGACGACGCTATAAATAGGACATGTCTCCCAACATTAGCCACCAACCGCAAAAGCATTCCAAAGATACTTTAGAGCACTCCTGCATACATATTTTCGTCCAAGCTCGCCTCGCCTCCGTCCGATTCACGGAGCTCGTTGGTCTGCGGTGTCGCCACTCTACGACGCAGCTGCTTCATCTTTGGGACGATACGCCGATCCGAGAGCACTACGGGCGTATCTCGTCTTATGGAAAGAGGCCTCCTCTGAGCGGTTCTTTTTGTTTTCAGTTTCGATTGTATTTTCTTGTTTTAATTCATTGTTAGTTTTGATCTTCTATTTTTCGTAAGTATGTCCGCAAGTATTTTGGTTCACCAAGTAGTATGAGAATGCATCTCCATATGCATGTCTCACACGTTTATTCCGCCGCCAAACTCTTGAACTCTGTTATAGTTGGTTACTATGTTAAGTTCTTGATATTCCTGTTGAAAGCTCTGTAAAAGTGGCTGTTTTGTCCGAACCTTCGTATCAACTCTTTATATAAGTCATTTTGTTCCATCCTTAATCTTGTTCATGCTTGGAAATCCATACTTCTTCGTTGTTGAAATGAGTTGAAAGCCTTATTCTTTTAATATTTACTTAATCCAAACCCCAAGTCACGGTCCGGTAAGGATTTGCCAAACCGGGCTGTGACAAAACTGGAAAGAGATTATGATATATTATCATAATTTTATATTCTCAACCTCAAATGAGAGGAAGGAAAGCTAGACTACGACTTGGTTGTGAACGTAGTAGAGCATATAAGCTTCATAAGAATATTACAAACATTGACACAATGTCTCGTAGTGGACCGATAAAAAAAAGATTGGTTGCCCACTGATGTTGCAAGGAGTGATATTAAAAAATGATGATGAATGGTGTATGAAAGTTGTATGTGAATCCCAAATCATCCAATTGCCAAACAATTTGAGGGTCACTCATTTGCAGGAAGGTTAATAAGGATGAAGATACTTTATTGTCTGACATGACGAAGAATATAATCATGCCAAGAAACATACTTATGACTATAAAAGAGAAAAATAAAGAAAATTTGTCTACAATAAATAAGATATACAGTGCTCATCTAAACATAAAATTATTGAAAAAGTCGGCATATCACAAATGCAAGAACTTATGAGAAAGTTGAACAAAAGCATATATATGGAATGACACATAAGTGATTATTTGACCAATTCTATCAAAGACTTTTTTTAGGCACTTACTTCATATGTGGATACTTTGCATGCATTTCCATCAGTGTTGATCGTGGATTGGACTTACAAAACTAATAGATATAGTCTCCTATTACTAGAGATAGTTGGTGTGACATGTACATATCTCATTTTTTCTATGTCTATATGGAGAGAGAAAGTGAAGAGAACTATACATGGGCCATGAAGAAGTTAAAGAGTTTAATGATATCAAATATACTACCTAATGTAATTGTAATTGATAGAGACTTGGCGTTGATGAATTCGACTAAAGGAGTTTTTCCAAGCACAACAAATCTTTTATGTAAATTTCATGTCATGAAAAAAATGTACTTGCTAATTCAAGAAAGTTGGTTGAGAGCAAAAAGATGTATGATGCTTTCAGTCAGCTTGGAGTCTACTTATGTTTTCCTCATTAGAAAATGACTATACTCAAAATTTAGAATGCCTTGATAATGTTTATAAAGATTATCCAGGAGTTCTGAAATATATCAGACAAATAACAAGGTTTAACTGGTTAGCTGGTTAGTGAGTTAGGAGTTAACCGCTTAGTGAGTTATGAGTAGCGAACCGATCGATAGAAATTTTTAAAATCGAAAATCGAACCGAAAATATTTTTTTGAGCCGAACCGATTTATAGTTTCGGACCGACCGAAAATCGAACCGAAAAAACCGATCGGTTTCGGTCGAACCGAAAAACCGTCCGAAACATATTATATATATATATATATTTAAATAAACATATTTAATCCTAATTATTTTATCAAAATATTGATTAATTATTATATAAAATATAAAAATATATAAAAACAATATTTTCGGTTCGGCTCGGCTACCGAACGAACCTAAAATATAAAACCGAACCGAAAACCGATTTTAATTGAAAATTTGAACCGAACATAAAACCAACTTTTTTCAAAAACCGAACCGAACCGACCGAAACCGATCGGTTCGGTCGATTTTTTCAGTTCGACTCGGTTCATGCACACCCATAGTTATGAGTTAGGAGTCGGGTAGAGAGCGGGGCTATTCTTCTTCCGATGAGACAAAGTCGTCCTTTCTACTGACCGAACCCTCAGTTCGGAGGTCTTCGTCAACATGTTACGAAGCTCCAGGCTTCTAGGGTCACCATTACTTGACTTAGAAAGGCAAACATTTGGGTAAGGGAAAGCGCAGTGCGCCTGATGCAAATGGCTTTCTTTTTTCATGATATACCAATCAGTCATTCCTGTATGTGAGGTAGCGGGGATCATAGATAAGAAAGAATTAGATTTAGCCATTAATGGATTTTTTTGGAAACATTAGAAATTAAAATAGAAGTCGTAAAATATTGAGACACAAATTGATATTTACCTCTTACTTAATAATAATAATAATAATAAAACTTTCTTTACGTGGTTTATTGGACAAGATTATAAGTGTTTCGTTTGAAGTCAGTTGGGAGCGGTCCCAATTAATCCCAAATGCCCGATATCCCGCCAGCAGGAGTTTTGAGCTTAGCTGCAAAACCCTAATCCCAAACAATCACTAATCCAATTAGTTGCAAACATGAGTTTCGCGGCGTTCAAGATGATGCACTGGGCAACCGGCATCGAGCACTGCGCCGCGGGTTTCATCACCCATCCCTCCACAGATTTCACGCCGAAAATCGCTCCGATCACCGCCGACGACATTGACTCAGACTGGTCCACCTCGAACAGGCCGATTGGATCGGTCCCCAACCTCATCACTGCCGCTGCGAACGTTCTTGAAGTATACATTGTAAGAATTCAGGAAGAGTCTTCTTCGTCCCTAGCTTACAAAGCTGCTCCCGAGCCCAAGGGTGGAGCCGTCTTAGCTGGCATTTGCGGTGCCTCCCTCGAGCTCGTTTGCCATTATAGGTTTCTTCTTTTCTTCTGTTTAGTATGTACTTGATTTATGCTTTTCATTTAACGTGGAGATAGGATTATTGGAAGGGGAAAGAATTCAGCTGCGCAATGTCGAAATATTGTATCGTAGCATTTTGTTAGGCGGGTGCTCCAGGAAAATTGTGTGCTGCGGTGCTTGTTGTATTGAGAAATTGTCCTCCTGTTACTAATTCTAAGTTTGGTTTGATGCCTCGTGTAAGAACTGTTTCTCACTGGAGGTGGAGAAGATATGGTATGCTGTGTTTTTGGTTTAGTTAATAATTGTTTGAGTTCAAATTGATGATTTTGAGAGCATTAGTTGAAATTTGAGGGCCAGATTTAGAATGGTCATAGGGGAAAAATCGTTCTCTTGTGTTTTGTTTGATACTCTCGCTTGCTCTCTGTTTTTGTTGTTGTTGTTCCTTCCATCATAACATGATAGAGTCTAAACATGAAGCTGAGTTCATCAAATATGATACATGTACCTTCATAATCTCAGTACCTAATTCTCTTGTCATAGATGTATTCTTTCGAATGCGCCTCAGTCTCAAGTGTTTAAGGAAGTGAGCGAAGTTCCCAATGTTAGAGGAATAATAGCTTTCGCCCTAAGGCTTCTTCAAAAAGCAGTTCCTGTGGTTGAGCACTTGAGCTTTCATAACTTCATCATTATCATACTCATTATTTTAATGTGGTTTTTGGATTAATATGTAGTTTTTTACTGGAATAGTTTTTGTTAATATTAGCAATAATCCTTTGTCACCAACAGTTTTTTAGAATGATTTTCCTCAATTAATTTGTTGTATCGGCAAGGCACAATGGTATTATTTGTTATTTCAGATTCTATTTGTGGTTTCAATTTTGTTGGTTTTGTTAATGTGGTGTAGGTTGCATGGCAATGTGGAGTCATTGGGGGTGTTACCAAATGGAGGTGCTGATGGTGGAAGGAGGAGAGATTCTATTATATTGACTTTTCGAGATGCAAAAATCTCAGTTTTGGAGTTTGAAGATTCAATACATGGGCTACGCACCAGGTGTGATGTGATATTGTTACTTCAAACTCCATTCCCACATGTTTAAGGAACACAAGTCATTCTATTCTATGTTGCTATTGGTGGACAACTGGCCATCATATGCATTTATGAGTAGATTCTTATTTCTGAAGTGAAAAATAGGTTTTAGATTTATGTTTATTTATACAAAAGTTGCTATATATCCTCAACATGGACTTGCAAAATCTAACTGCCTATACAATGGATGCTAAGATATATATAACAAACCGGAAGCTAGAAAGAGTAATTTCAGGTTGGAAATTGCAAACAGAATGTCTTTTGTTACTATAGTAGGCCTCAACTCGAACTATTATGAGAATTTGGTGGCATTTTGCTTATAGATACTTGTACTTCTTCTCTTTCAGTTCCATGCATTGTTTTGAGGATTCTGATTGGACTCACTTGAGAAGAGGTAGAGAATTTTTTCCAAGGGGCCCACTAGTGAAAGTTGATCCATTGGGGAGGTGTGCTGCGGTGCTTGTTTATGGATTACAAATGATAGTCCTCAAAGCAGCTGTGGTTTTGTTACTGATCTGTCTTAACTTTGTTACAGTTATTTTGATAAGACTATTTTGTTTACTGGGAAATGGGAATTAATTTTTTTTTGTTACTAGAAATTGGTGTAGTAGTATCACGAACTGTTTAGGTGGTTGGGGATGACGAACATCTGAGCCATGTAACTTATGTGGTTAGATGAATGCTTTTTCCTGCTGCTGCTTTCAAGTAGTAGCTGTTTATATTGGTCATTATATTTTTTCTGAATGCAATTGTGAAACGTCTTGTTAGGCTAGTTCTGGTTTAGTTGCACCCGCGGAGGACAGTACTTTCAATTTCAAGGCAACTGGTGCATCTTGAATTGAATCATCATATATTGTTGGCTTACGAGATCTGGATATGAAGCATGTTAAAGATTTCATTTTCATACATGGTGAGAATTCTGATTTTATCCCTTTTTTAATAAAGAATGGTTCAAAAAGTCCAATATGGCTAAGTATATATTCTTAAATATTTGTGCTATGCTATTTGTTGCAATAAATTTCCTAATAATTAGAATTTCCTTATGCACACTTCATTCATTATTAACCAGTTCCTAGCTACTCTCTTTTTGAATGATTGAATTTGACAGGTTACATTGAGCCTGTTGTGGTAATCCTTCATGAAAACGAGCTTACATGGGCTGGTCGGGTTTCATGGAAACATCACACTTGTATGATTTCAGCACTCAGCGTCAGTACAACATTAAAGCAGCATCCACTCATATGGTCAGCCATGGTCAGTTTTTTTATTATGATCCTCTTATTTTAGCTATAGGATATCATGTCATTTTCTCGCATATGTGGGACTTTACTAAGATCTTATCACACTCCAGAGATACTTTCCCTTGTTTATGACTAAAATAAATTCAGCATATTTTTGTGGTGTTAGAGGTTTACTTTATGACGTACATCGTATCACGTTGAGAAAGCCTTCATTATGATGCTTTGTCTATCTTCTATTTGTACCTTGCTTAGGCATTGATTGATAAATTAAAAGCAAGAACATTGAAGTCTGTACAATAGCTTAAAGCAAACCACCCTCTAATTTCTGACCACTATTAATCTGAATAATTTCTATATTTTTCTATATGATTTTCAGAATCTCCCTCATGATGCATACAAGATCCTTGCAGTTCCTTCACCAATTGGCGGAGTTCTTGGAATTGGTGAAAATACAATTCATTATCATAGCCAGGTTTGCGTCTTTTTGGCATTGCATCTCCAATATCACCTAGATATTTTTTCCCGCCTCCATTCTTTTTTTCCTGCTCTATATCTCTTGATGCTTTATTGGACAGTCTGCTTCCTGTCACTTGGGGTTGAACAATTTTGCTGTTCCCGCTGATGGCAGGTGAACTTCAATCTTCCTTACTATTTCTTTCTCCCCCATTTTTTTTTCAATAATTAATGGGGAATGATATGTTATTGTTTAATGTAATCTCTACTAGATTCCAAGTCAGACTGCATGTATTACTAGACTAGCTATTGGTTCATTGTTGATTTTGCCTCTTCTATTGGAGGGTATCATTTTGAAATAGGGATAAGTGCATCACAAAGCTCAGTGGGTTACGTGATACATGGTTCTCCCCTCCCCCTTCCCTAAAAAAACTGCTTATTGTACTGTACATATGCATTAGTATATAGGTTTGTTGATTTTAAAAGGTGATATCTGTAAACATAGTACTTACTGTTAATAACTTTGATCAGAATGATTGACATCTCCACCCAGTCTTTGTTACTAAGAAAATAAAAAATTTCTAATGTATATGCACTTCTCTTTCAGTCAAGAGATGCCTAGATCTGGATTTACTACAGAGCATGATGCTGCCACTGCGACGTGGTTAACTAATGATGTTGCTGTGTTCTCTACTAAATCTGGGGAGCTGCTTTTGCTGACTCTTGTTTATGATGGGAGGTTGGCGACTTTTTATTGTCACTTGTTCTCTTATTGGAGACAGAAGGCAGTGCTTTCGTATTCATATTGTTTAACTAAGTCAACCTTGCATTTAATTTGCATATTCTGGTTCTCACATGGTTATTTAGAAGATTCTTTTCTAGTTTATCTTAGATTTGTTTCCGGCTTATCTGGATCGACAATTTTATCTTATGATCTATGGGTAGAGCGTGTTACTGGGGAATATCTGGAATTTCTTTAGTTTATGTTTTGAGCTTTTCAAATATCGACAAATTAAACCAGTTGTATGAGTGCTTTAGATCTCTTTTGAAAGATTTCCTTGTGATTGTTACTTTTGGTTGGGAGTATGTACAAATGTGACACTTAAGCATTCAAGTGTAGAATATGATGCATAAATATACCTGTGTTGTGCATTGTCGGCTTGCCTCTGATTATATAAATACTAGGCAGGTAGTATTTCTCACGTAATCGTGTGCTGTTAATTTGATGCTCTATCCTATTCGGTTCTGCAGAGTTGTTCAGAGGCTTGAACTTATGAAGTCAAGAGCTTCAGTACTCACTTCGGTCAGCCACAATAAGTTTATGTTATTGCAAATTACCTGAAAACATCGGCATTGATAGATTTTTCATCAAATGCATATACTCTATTTACTGTAGGACATTACTACCATTGGAAGCTCATTTTTCTTCTTGGGCAGTCGTTTGGGTGATAGTTTGCTCGTTCAGTACTATTCTGGAGTTGGAGCTCCAACACTAACTCCTGGTGTGAAGGAAGAGGTTTTGTCATTTTCACTGTTTAGAACTCAGAATGAGTATGGCTTATGATTCAATTTCCTGTTGACTTTCTTAAAATAAGACTTGATCTTGAAATGTGCACTCTGTAGGTGCTGGCGTAATCTTAACCAATTAGGATATGCAAGTCTCTAATTTCTTTATATATCTTAAGGCACTGCATGTTCTCCTTTTTCCCTAGGTTGGGGATGTTGAAAGCGATGCCCCTTCGATAAAGAGGCTGCGGAGGTCTCCTTCTGATGCATTGCAGGATTTAATTACTAGCGAGGAACTTTCATTCTATGGCACAAGTCCAAATAATGCTCAGATAGCTCAGGTTAAATCATTACCTGCATTCTATGCTGAGCAGAGCTATATTGCGTTAAATTTTTTTATAACGTTTTTTCCTATCAAGTAGAAGTCTGTGCTTATATAGAGCTGGCCTGGTTTTTCTTATCGCTAGCATCAGGAAAATTCTATATCTCTCATGTATTGCATAGGTGGAGGATGTCATTTATTCTTGTAGAACAATAAAATATAAAGATATGTAGGAGAAAAGTATAGAGACATGTAGGAGAAAAGTAGTAGTTATATATTGATCACTGCATAAAGCACCTATATATAATACAAGATACTAAGCCAAATTGGATACAAAACCAATGTGGGATAGTATTCTAAATACAAAACCAATGTGGGATAGTATTCTACAACACTCCCCCTCAAGCTGGAACATATATATCGATCATATCTAGCTTGGTACAAAGTTCTGCGAAATGTTTTGAGGCCAATGGTTTTGTGAAGATATCAGCAATTTGGTTGGATGACGAAGTGAAAGGAGTAGTAATCGTCTTATTCAAAACACACTCTCGAATGAAATGGCAATCAACCTCAATGTGTTTAGTCCTCTCGTGAAATACCGGATTATTTGCAATGTAGATAGCTGTTTGATTATCACAATGCATAGGTAAAGGTTCATTGAAAGTTAACCCCAATTCCTCAAGAAGATTCTTAACTCCGATCATCTCAGTAGCAGTATGAGCCATAGCTCTATACTCGGCCTCGACAGAAGATCTCGCAACAGTATGTTTTTTTTTTACTTCGCCAGGTTATAAGGTTTCCTCCTAAGAAGGTGCAATATCCAGAAGTAGATTTTCTATCAGACTTAGAACCAACATAATCAACATCAGAATATCCTTCAATATTTAGACGACCATTCTTCTTAAATAACAATCTTTTCCCCGGAGATTTGTTGATATATTTAAAAATTCGAATAGCAGCATCCCAGAGAACTTGCTTAGCTTATCTAGAAAACGATCGACTAAACCAACAAAGAAAGGAAATGTCGGCCTTGTTACTATCAAGTAGATAAGTTTTCCAACAAGACGCCTATACTTAGCTTTATCCTCCAAGAAATCTCCATCGTCATCCCAAACACTGGATCAACTTCCATAGAGTATCAATGTGCTTTGCTCCAAGTAGTCCAGTTTTCAAGAAATCAGTAGCATATCACCGAGATAACGAAACTCCGATTTGTGTGTGCAATTTCAATCCCTAAGAAATACTTAGGACGTCCCAGATCCTTAATAACAAAATGTTGCTACAAGTATTCCTTAGTATCCTCAATCCCACGAACATCACTTCCAGATATGAGTATATCATCAACATATACAATGAGAATGACAATACCTGATGCTTGATGTCGCACAAAAACCGAATGATCAGATTTGCATTGCTTAAAACCAATAATTCCAAGAACACTGCTGAACTTATCAAACCACGCATTCAGACTTTATTTAAGGCCATAAATTGTCTTTTTAAGACAACAAACCTTAGTAGCATCCTCTCCCTGAGCAACATACCCTGGATGTTGCTCCATAAAGACAGCCGGAGTCAAATCACCATATAGGAACACATTCTTCACATCAAATTGATACATAGGCCAAGAAAGATTGACAGCCAAGGAGAACAGGATTCGGATCGAGTTCATACGAGCGAAAGGTGAAACGTCTTAAAGTAGTCAATACCATAAGTTTGTGTGTACCCTTTGGCCACCGAGACGAGCTTTGATCGATCAATATTACCATCAACAAGAAATTTGATGGTGAACACCCAACGACATGATACAATATCTACCGAATGAGGCGACCACCAATACCCAAGTACCACGACTCAAAAGAGCATGCATCTCCTCATCCATAGCGGTAGCACACAAAGGGTGTTTGAGTGCCTCTTGGTAAGAAGTTGGAATCACTTTGTAGACAAAGAGAAAGAGCAAAGGCACGAAAAGGAGAACTCAAGCGAGCAGGAAACATGACTGACATGGGGTGTTTAGTGGTACAAGTACGTTTACCTTTGCGAAGAGCTATGGGTATTTCATCGATGGTAGGTGGACTTTCGTTTCGGAGGCGAAAATGACCGTGGCGATGGACATGAGAATGGTCTTGTTTCTAGAAACATTTCTTGGGTTGTGTGTGGTCTTTGTTTGGCAGCGGCTGGCTCGAGTCATTGCGGTGATGACGTCGTGTATAGACTTGTAACGGTGGTGCAGGAGGCATAGGAGACACATATGTTGGGATAGGTAAAGGAGTAGGAACGAACTGGTCGGTTGGTTTAGTTTGACTATGAGAGAAGTAAGACTGAGACTCAAATAAAGTAACGTTTGCACAGATATAATGACGTTTGGTAAGAGGATCAAAACATCGTTATCCCTTTTTGGTCCTAGAATAACCAAGAAAAACACACTTAATAGAACGAGGGGACAACTTGTCCAACCCAGGTGTAAGATCTTGAACAAAACAAACACACCCAAATATGCGAGGAGGAACATGATAAAGAGGTTTATCAGGATGAAGACACGAAAAAGGAATATCCCCATGCAATACACTAGACGACATTCTATTAATAAGGAAGCATGCAGTAAGAACAACATCAGACCATAGATACTTGGGCACATGCATGTGAGACATAAGAGTACGTGCAACATCTAAAATATGACGATGTTTGCGTTCGAGAACCCCATTTTGTTGAGAAGTGTGAGAGCGAAGTTTGATGAATTATACCATGAGATTCACAAAAGGATGAAATAGATCATGTGTAAACTCAAGAGCATTATCGATGTGAAGAATACGCAAATCAATGAAATATTGAGTCTTTATTTCATGATAAAAGATTTGAGTATAACAGGACTTCAGCTTCTTTGTTTAAGTAAATACAACCATGTCATGCGTGAATAATCATCAACAAGAATTAAAAGTACTTGAAACCCCTCCGGACTCAATCCTACTAGACCCCAAACATCACAATGAACTAGATCAAAAGCGTAAGAACTACGATTATCGACTCGAGAGGAAAAAGAAGTGCGATGGTGCTTGCCCAACTCTCAAGACTCACAGTTAAAATCAACAGACGGAACCAGAACTAAACTTCGAAGACTGGCAGAAGACGTGTGACCAAGATGACAATGCCACTGATATGGAGACACAACGGCGGAGAGAGCACGAGAAGAGACGGGTGAAATATGATCTAAGTAGTACAGACCGCCACGCTCATGTCCTCCACCAATCGTCATCTTCGTCTGCTGGTCCTGAAAGATACAATAGGAAGGATAAAAGGTAACAGAACAATTGTGAGTTTTTGTTAGCTGACTAATGGATAATAAATTGTCTGGGAATTTAGGGGCAAACAAAACATCATCAAGAGTGATATGAGTAGTGAGTTTGACAACACCAGTGCCGATTACCGGGGAATAGGTGCCATCGGCAAGACGAACAGAAGGAAGAGATGATGGAGAAAAAGACGTAAAAAAAAATTTGTACCCGTAATATGGGCAGAGGCACCCAAATCCAACATCCAAGACTTATCGGGAGACACGGCAAACGCACTTACAGAGGTAGAGGCAGTGGTAGAGGAAGTGCTAGCAGATTGCGGTGGAGTTTCATAATTGAAACATGGAACGAGACCATAGTAGGAGCGGATGAAGAACTTGGCGAGAGGCCGTGTTGGCCCAATCAGTTTGCCAAACTTCTCCAACACTTATTAGACTCATGATTCGAACGACCACAATGATCACGTGTCGATCATTAAACCCACGGCCTCGGCTGGGGCCACGTCCACCATCTGAAACCCGACCGCGGCGGACATCGCCAAGCGAGCGAGAGATGGAGTCGTAGAAGGCGAAAGCGGATCAATGAGCAGGCAGCAGCGAAACCAAAACCCTAATTTCAATTTTTTTTTTCTAAGGCTAAGTCAGAGACGGATTCGAACCTGGCTCTGATACCATGTAGAACAATAAAATATAAAGATATGTAGGAGAAAAGTATAGAGACATGTAGGAGAAAAGTAGTAGTTATATATTGATCACTGCATAAAGCACCTATATATAATACAAGATACTAAGCCAAATTGGATACAAAACCAATGTGGGATAGTATTCTACATACAAAATCAATGTGGGATAGTATTCTACAACAATTCTTGAGAGGAGAAATGAGTGAAGTGTGTGACGCGTGACAATATTGCTTCAGTAGGATCACAATAGGTGCTTGTTCATCCTATCTATGATGTTTGTTTGAGTAGTTGATTAGTTGTATTCTGTAAATGGTGCTTTAATAGAGACAGCAGCCTCTCTTTGTGTGCTTGAATCTTGTTTTCGAAAATGCTTTAAGTAGCTTCTGAGAATCTTCTCAAAGGAGAGCCTAAAGAACACATTCCCTTAAATACGGTCCGTGTTTAGATTTATCTGTCAAAGACTTGAAGGCTCTAGAATAGCTTTGAGGATGAATCAGCAATGTAGTAACTCAACTGACTACCTTGGCTTAAGTTTACTGTTGGATGACTCATTTTAAATTTGGCACCTTAAGGTTTTCTTCACATGCTCTCCCGGGATTGATAACCCCCAAACATTGACAAGCCTTTCAAAATTCTAGCTGGTTTTAACTTTGCATCTCAACTTCTTACAGAAGCGTAATCTTACTTGTAGAACAGTGATATTATGTTTATGAACTTGAGGTTGTACTTATCTCAAATGTGAGCTCATCTGAGCTAATTTCAATGAGAAGTTGTTGTTCTAGCTTTTTTGAGCTATTGACTTGATGAGAACATATGATTTCCGATCTGGTTTTTTCTTTTTGTTGTAATTTGACCTTGATGTACTTGATTGGATGTCAAGTCAGATTTCTCCTGGTATGCCGATAAATTTCATTCAGAACTGCTGAGTTGGCATTTGGTGTTGATGGCATTTTTACTTCATGTACATGGATTTTCTTTTTCTAAGAGATGCCTGTTATTTTGGTTTTTGCAGAAAAATTTTACATTTGCAGTACGGGACTCGTTGCTTAATATTGGTCCACTAAAGGATTTCTCTTATGGTTTGAGAATTAATGCTGATCCAAATGTTATAGGAATTGCGAAGCAAAGTAATTATGAACTGGTTAGTTGTAATTTCATACTTCAGTTTAACTTGTCTTATCAGTTGAGCATTGACCAGTTGATAACTAGTGCATTGCTAAAGTTTTGTCCTTATTTATTAAATTGTCATTCATTGTCCATTTCAGACTTTTACAATTCTTTATTATCTGATATAGAAATCTTGTTTGCATATTACCTATCCAGGTATGCTGTTCTGGCCATGGAAAAAATGGTGCTCTTACTGTACTTCAAAAATCAATCCGCCCAGATACAATAACTCAAGTGTGTACATCTCCTTTTACTCACTGTTGTGGGCTTTTTGATATTTGGTTGTTGCCTGTGCTTCTCGTTAACTCTTACAAAATTCTGGAAGATTTTATCCTCTAGACATAAATGAATTATCTTTGTGTAAAGGTCAATGTGTTCTTAGAACAGAAAGGCAGAGTTAAATCATGTGAGTTGTGGTTATGCTTACATTGCTTAAGTTGTCGTGCGATGCCTTGAGTTTTGTATTTCTAGTTTTCTATTGGTAAAACTAAAAGACTACACACTTGTGGCCATTTATATCTTATATAAAATTCTTCTAAATATGTTTTTTAGTTTCGTTGGAACTCTTGAAGAACTTTGTCAATGTAAGATAGAATAAACATGAAAAATCTCCTTTTAGAATCTTTGAATGTAAAATTAAATGCGGCAAAAGAAAAGGAAGGAAAATCCGCAGTGAACAAACAAAAACAAAGAAAAAGAGGACCGTCTCGGTGGAAGGAGAAGGACCTGCAACGGCAGAGACTACTGAGTTATAACTCCAATACGTCAGGAAATAGTGAAATTTCTATTTCGACATTGAAACTTAACTGTTGGGATTTCGATCAGGACAACCGGTTTGTTTTCGAGCTGGATTGATATCCCTTATCCCTTCTCAGAAGACATATATAAAGAAAATACAAGATAAATTAAACAACATGTTTGATTCCTTTTGTAGAATCTGAAAGATTACAAATGTCCCCCATGGGTATCTTTGTCTCCATACATCTTGGGATCTATTATGATGTATAGCATTTTCTGATAGGTACTGAAAATAGGTCTTACATATGAGTTGGATGCAGAAATTAAGGCACATTTTAGTAATTCTCAGAGAAGTTTGTTCTTTCTTCTTTCTAGAATGTAAAGCTTTAAGAATATTTTTTCATAGTTTATCCTTGATTGTGTATGATACACTGAATCATAAGTTTGTTTCGTAATTCATACCATGTTTCTGAAGGAATCATTGCCTGGTTGCAAAGGAATTTGGACTGTCTACCACAAGAATTTACGCAGTGATTCCTCAAAAGGAGTAGCTGATGAGGATGAATATCATGCATACTTGATTATTAGTTTGGAAAACCGTACAATGGTATGCCATTGCTCTCCTCTTCCTTTTGAGAAGATAACGTTTGGAAATTCATCACTATCAGTTGCATAAAACTCTTGTTGCCCTTGACCTGTTATTTTTCTCTTAGAGTGTATTCCGTTCTTGTTCTACTCTACAGGTACTACAAACTGCAAATAATCTTGAGGAGGTAACTGAAAATGTGGACTATTACGTCCAAGGAAGTACAATTGCTGCAGGAAATTTATTTGGAAGGTCTGTTTCTTTGTCTATCCTTGGCCACCATATAAAGTTTTCCTGGTATTAGGATTGACTATCTTTCTGTTCTCTTTTTTCGTAATAATTTGAAAGGCATAGTTCACAACCTGCACTCTTATGATCAAGTCAGGCTTGCATAATCCCAGGCAGGGGCTTGCATGTGTTGGGAGGGGTGGGACGTGGGGGGTGTTCTGGAAGAAATTAGTATCATAAGGAGGTCAAAAGTGGTTCTATGTATATGTACCTTTGGGACCTTGGAGTCATAGAAATTTTCTCCCTTTCTGAACTATAAGTTACCTCTTAAAAAGATTATGCAATAATGCGCTTTCAAATGTCATAATGCCTTATTTCTGCTAAATACTAAATTATGCTGGGGTTTGATTGATCAGCTGTTTTTTTCAGCACACTAATATGCTTTATTAGGAGATATGTTAGTTGGAGGTTCTCTTCTTTATAAGATTATGAGGGAGAGTGTTTTGGCACCTTGATGCTTCAAAAATTTGAGTGGCATTAGCTGCATTAGTTTTAAGAAGATCATGAAGTGCAGAGGAGATTGCAGATATCCTTTCTTACCTTTTGATTGCATATTCTTTCTTATGTAGAAGAAATCATCTTAGTTGAATATCTTGATGGCAATTCTAATGGGCAAAAAATGTTTCATGCTACCTCTTCAAGCAGACGTCGAGTTATCCAAATCTTTGCTCGTGGTGCTCGGATACTTGATGGTGCTTTTATGACACAAGATGTGAGCTTAAAAACTTACGATACAGAGATGAGTGCAGCTTCTGAAGGGGCAACTGTGTCCTCAGTTTCCATAGCTGATCCTTATGTGTTGCTGAGAATGACTGATGGAAGCATTCAGCTTCTTGTAGGAGGTATGTCTGGACAAAATTGTACTTTATAGTTTCTCTTTCTTTGTGGAACGTAGATTCACGTTGCAGTTACTTGGCTGTGTTTGATGTATCTGCTTTGCTGTCAAGAATCTTTATTTCTATTTAAATATACAAAACCATATTGCAATTAAATATGTATCCCTTGAGCTCAATCTCGCAAACTAAACATTCTTACTCTATAATCTATATACATCTGTGCTTTGTATTTCTGACAGACATTTATGGATACGACCAGACTTTTTTTACTTATTTTCAAGCGTCCTATGGTAAACTATACCCTTCTTGACATGTTGGTTGATGATTCTTTTGTCCTAGACCCATCCGCCTGCTCCGTTTCTGTCATCAATCCACCAGTACCTGAAAACTCTGATAAGTTGGTCTTAGCTTGCTCTCTCTACCACTATAACGGCCCCGAACCATGGATTCGTAAGACAAGTACTGATGCCTGGCTTTCTACTGGGATTGGTGAGGCTATTGATGGGGCTGATGGTTCAACACATGATCATGGTGATGTGTACTGTGTTCTATGCTATGACAATGGAGATCTGGAGATATTTGATGTACCTAATTTTAACAGTGTTTTCTTGGTTGATAAATTTGTATCTGGAAGGAGCCACATTTTAGATACATTTTTCCATGGCCCAGCGATTAATCATGTAAACCTCACAAACAAATTTTCTGAAGATATCGGACAAGGCAGGAAAGAGGCCACTCATAATATAAAGGTGGTTGAGTTGTCTATGCAGAGATGGGATTCAGAACGTAACCGGCCGTTTCTTTTGGAATATTGTCCGATGGGACCGTTCTTTGTTATCATGCTTACATTTATGAAGTTTCAGTAATTGCTTCCAAGACTGAGGGTGTTGTTTCCTCTCAGAACTCTGTTAATCTTAGCAGTATGACTGCATCTAGGCTTAGAAATTTACGATTCGTTCGCATCCCCTTGGACACATATGCAAAAGAAGAGACACCATCTGGAGTCTGCTCACAATGCATAACTGTTTTCAAGAATGTTGGTGGTCTACAAGGTCTTTTCCTCTCTGGCTCAAGGCCAGCGTGGTTTATGATGTTCCGAGAGCGGCTTCGGATGCACCCACAGGTTAGTTTGGTTCAGTTAGTAAGCTTCAGTTAGTAAGCAGCAATTCTCATAGCATTTTGTTATAAATACTAAAAAAAATTATATTCGACATTCCAGTTTTCCAGTAATTAATAAACCCATTAATATCTATTACCATTTTCCATTTCAGGTGTGTGATGGACCCTTAGTAGCCTTCACTGTACTTCACAATGTTAACTGCAATCATGGGTTTATATGTATAACTTCAGAGGTTAGCTTACTAATTATGTAATTCTGCTAGAACCTTGTTTGGCTATATGCAGGATATAATTTTTCTTCTCTTTAGGGTGCTCTGAAAATATGCCAGCTTCCAGCTTTATCATCATACGACAACTATTGGCCAGTACAAAAGGTGGATGAGCATCAGCTTTAAAAGTTCTCTTCTTCACAAGTCAGTTTGTATGCCATTGCTATATGCGTCTAATGTGCTCATGCGAGTTGCTTTTCTTTGTCTTTTTGTGGGTGCCTTTGCTTTCCATTTTCTCTTGGGAGCTTGCAGATTGGGCTGAAGGGGACTCCACATCAAGTTACCTATTTTGCAGAGAAAAACTTGTACCCTGTTATAGTTTCTGTTCCTGTAAGTGCAATCTTTGTATTATGGTCTTCCCCTTTAGTGTATCAGCAATCAGTTTTCTTGATTTAGTTTTCTTCAGCAAGCAAACTTATTAACTATTGAAGTCTGTTTTTGTAATTACGTGACCCAAGTCTTTTCCACATGATGCCATTACCAAATGGTAATAAGATACATAAAAGGAATGGGTTAATCAAACATTCTTTTGAATTTTCGTGGAGGTGCTCAGGCCACTTAATCAAGTCCTCTCATCTCTTGTTGATCAAGAAGTTGGAAATCAATTTGAGCATGATAATATGAATACAGAGGGGACGTATCCCATGGAAGAATTTGAGGTTCGGATTATGGAACCAGAAAAAATAAATGGGCCCTGGCAGACTAGGGCTACTATTCCCATGCAAAGTTCTGAACATGCTCTCACTGTACGAGTGGTTACAGTATTTGTAAGTCCAACTTCACATATTTATCTGCTTCTTTTGACATTTGATATTGTTCTTTTCTCTCATTTTGCCTCTCTGCTATCTGGTTGTGCTGATATATTCTTTATGAAGATGTTAAATAACTGTGGAATTTTTATAGTCCCTGTTGTGTTTATGTACTTTTAGAACACTACTGCACAAAGGAATGAGACACTTTTGGCAATTGGAACTGCTTATGTACAAGGAGAGGATGTTGCAGCAAGAGGACGCATTCTTTTGTATTCTGTTGAAAGGAACTCGGACAGTATACAGACGAAGGTAGCTTGCTCTTTTATTTTGGACTCTTTTAACTTGCAGGAGGTTGTATGAGTCTTAATCCAGAGCTTCAACCAATCAGATTGCTGTCTATTCTTGCCTTTTATATGGCATAACTTTAATGTGTGAATGGCTTAACTTTATCCTAGTCTTTTCAGGTTACAGAAGTCTACTCCAAGGAGTTGAAGGGTGCTATATCAGCTCTTGCATCACTCCAAGGCCATTTACTACTTGCTTCAGGTCCTAAAATTATTCTGCACAAATGGACAGGCTCTGAGTTGAACTTCGTCGCCTTCTATGATGTTTCGCCTCTCTATGTCGTGAGCTTAAACATCGTAAGGCCCCCTTATTATAAATATCCAACATTCTATGTGAAACATGTGTTTGAAATCTGTCTGCTCCTTGTCTCTAGGACAAATATAGTTGTATAAACAGTGAACTTATATTTATTTGAAAACAGATCTCATTAGCTCTTTGCTTTATTCGAATTATGCTTCTAGAAGGATCCTAGTCAGGTTTGTATAAGCAATAATATTTTCTAAAAGAAAGTTCTTATGCATCCCTTATATGGCTCACTTGGATCACTTGAAGCCATATGCATAACTGGTGGAATTTGTGGGGGGAGACATAAGAGGTGGAATTGTGGGTGGAGCCATTCTATCTTATGTTCATTTTGTTATATTGTGGGTGGAGCCATTCTATCCTATTCAAAATTGCTTTATTATCAGTTGAATATCCTACCATCATTCTTGGTTCAGTATAGACATCAAAATCTAGAATATATTTAAGATTCTTTATATTATTACTGAATATGGCATGGCCAACATCCTCTAGTTTCAGTTGCTAGGTAGCTGAATGTTGCATGTCGAAAATTTTTAGTTGATGCATCTGTTTAGTGGAGATAGGTTAAATGAAGATAGCAAATGAGTTCTTTCAATTACTTGGGTTTTCATCTTTGTTGAGACTTAAACTGAAAAAGCTTATTATGGGTTGGGCAAGTTTTTTGGGTGATCTGTTTGCATCTTTCAGAAAAAAATGCTTTTCTATTTTGTTTAATGCAATCTTTTATACACTATTTGGTTTTCTAATCTCTATAAGCGATGCAGCACTCTAGCTTCATTGCAAGCTTTTTCACTGGACTTTGGTGTTAACGATGAAAACTCTGCAGGTTAAAAATTTTATTCTTCTTGGCGATATTCACAAAAGCATATATTTTCTTAGTTGGAAAGAGCAGGGCTCTCAACTTAATCTGTTGGCAAAAGATTTTGGATCACTTGATTGTTTGGCAACTGAAATTTTGATTGATGGAAGCACTCTCAGCCTCATTGTTTCAGATGACCAGAAGAATGTTCAGGTTAGCATATTTGTGGACATATCATGATGCATTTGGGGTGTGTGTATTTGTTTTTCAGTTGCCTTTTATTTTCTTTTTTTTATTTTACATTTCTTTATTATTATTATTATTATTATTATTATTATTATTATTATTATTATTATTATTATCATCTTTTTTTGGGGGGGCGGGTTGTGGAATGTGTGATTTGTTAGCTTGATTTTCTTATTACAACCAAAGGCACCCTGTCTAATAGGAAATCATAAGTTTTACTCCCTCCGTCCACCAAAAGCTTGCATTGCTTTTGGTGGCATGAGTTTCAATAAATTATAGTGAGTGGAGAAGAGATCCCATATTGTAAGTGTAAAAAATATCCAAAAGAGGAAAATTCAAGCTTTTGGTGGATGGACAAAAAAAGAATTAAACGCAAGCTTTTGGTGGACGGAGGGAATATTTCATTTCATGGCTATAACATGACTGCAAGAGTGGTGCGGATTCTTCTTAGTCTGAAAAATATGTATGCATCCCCCGCACCCGCAGCCCAACATTCGATTTTATTGCACTTCCCTTTCTCTTTGTGAATGTTTGTAGCATGCTCTATAGTGGACATTTGATCATATATGTAAAAATGGTTACATGTGATATTCTTTGCCACACTTTTGTAGAGTAACTGGTTACCTTTTATGCAACATATAGGTATTCTATTATGCTCCAAAAGTGTCAGAGAGCTGGAAAGGACAGAAACTTCTGTCAAGGGCTGAGTTTCATGTTGGTGCCCATATCACCAAATTTCTACGGCTTCAGCTTCTTCCTACATCCGCTGATCGAACTACTCCTGGCTCTGATAAGACAAACCGATTTGGTTTACTTTTTGGTACCCTGGAAGGAAGCATTGGCTGTATTGCACCTCTCGATGAACTTACTTTTCGTCGTCTGCAGTCATTGCAGAAAAAGCTTGTAGATTCTGTTTGCCACGTTGCTGGACTAAATCCACGATCTTTTAGACACTTCCATTCAAATGGAAAGGCTCACCGGCCGGGTCCTGACAGCATTGTAGATTGTGAGCTGCTTGTGCAGTACGTACTTCACTCTTTTGCACATCTGATAGTTGAAAGATTTTTATATGTATTGTGTTCAGGTCATGTTCCTCTTAACCTCTGTCAACCCAATATTTCACCGGCATCCCCATCTGCGATTTTTGAGTCATATGATCACTCTTAAATCCAAATCTTAGTGGCTCTGTTCAAATATTTGTTACTATTCATAAGACAGCAGAAAGCTGCTACATAAATTAGTTTAAGAATCTCCTCCTGGTTTGTATGGGAGAAGCGTTCTTGCACATCCTCCTCCACATGTGTTAGATTTCGTGGTCTGGCCACTCTTGAGTGCTGGGCATACCAACACACACACACACATCTCCTTAGCTTATGTCTCTCTGTACTAAATAAAAGGTAACCACCCCCCTTTTTTTCCAGTTTCGAGATGCTGACACTAGAAGATCAGCTTGAAATTGCTGATCAGATTGGTACAACACGGATGCAGATCATGTCCAACTTGAATGACCTCAGTCTCGCCACAAGCTTCTTATGAACATTGCCTGCTGAAATACTGTGTGAATCAGGAAACAGGCATTGTTGGTCTGGTGCAGCTTGCTTAATTGCAAAAAGGGACGGACATACTTGCCAAGGATTTCCGCCTTTAAGTTCCTTAGAATCTGACAGTTATGCCCTGCAATATGCTGTGCCTTCAAACCAAAGCTGTTATCTTACGTTTCACGCATGCTGCTGCTCGGTCTTTATGCAATCAGAGGAGGTCAGAATTTGATATTAATCTTCTCGCTAAATTAGTTAATTGCTTGTATTTGTAAATGCAAAATTCAGTTTTACTCGACAATGTAGTCATGTAAACATGTTATTTATGTAAAACTAGCAGTAGATATCCCCCAAAGAATGAATGACGCTGTAAGTTGGATAAATTGCACGAGAGAGAGAGAGAGAGAGAGAGCATTGTGTTTTGTGTCTAACACATTTGTGTATTGGCATCAGTAGATGTGGGTTTGTAGTTATCTGTTGTGGACTGAAATGGCCTAATTTAGATTGTTTCCGTCTTTTCTGCGCTAGCTGAATATTTCACTTTCTTACTGGATTTTGGTTTGGTTTTTTGCACGCAAATCTTCAGCTTGATATTAATAAATTATTGTCAAAGTAAAAAATTATATAAACAAACTTTCATTTGATATAGTGCAACAGACTTATCTAGATGGATATATTACAATACAAGAGTACTACTAAAGTGTTAATAGGCAAAAATAACCTAAATCATAAAATGCATACTTAATTTATCCATAACATTAAGTTTGCTATTAAAATTATCCATTAAAATATGAACTGACAAAAGTACCTTCCCCGTTCTTTCATTTTGCATTGTTTTCCACACTATCATGCATTGTTTTTTTTGCACACTGAATGAATGGGGTCAGTGTATGTAAAAATGACCAAGAGTGGGGTGTCTCAATGAATGCATCAGGGTTGATTCATTTGAAAATAAAAAATAATATTAATTTAATTAATAAGTCATTTAGGTAAAATTATTTAAAGTAAAAAATGAATTTAAAGTAGTAATTTATGCCAAAAATATAAAATTTTATATTTGGATAATGAAAGTCATTGTCTGCCATTGTGGGAGCCGTCGTTGACTCGTTGTTGGCCGTTATCCGCCGGATAGCCGTTGTGAGAATACAATTATGACTATTTGTTTGTTTTTTATACATGATTCACCACTATTTGATCAACTAGTGAATAACACTAAGTTTGGGCCTATTTGAGAAATATGTATTAATTTGATTCCCTGCCGATGAGTTTGGTCGCCTGTAAGATTTTGAAAATATGTATTAATTTTACATTATTAAATTATGTACAAAATTGCCGCCAAAATAATTGATTAGCCGTTGTTGCCCCAACCCAACAATTGGTTAGCCGGCCCACCCCCTCCCGCCAAATTGGTTAGCCATTGTTGCACACATCCCCTAAAATGTAAGAATCATGAGACATTGTAAGAAAAATGTAAGAAATTATCATTTGAAGATTAATTAGTATATTTACGTAAATAAAAAAAGTAAAAGAATAAAGAAATTAATAACATGAATAAAGAAAGTAGATACTCCGTTTGTCCATCAAAAACTTTTATTTAATTTATTTTTGAGACTTCTATCAAAAATTTATATTTTTCATTTTTAGAAACATCAATTACCTTCAATCTATCATTTATTTATAAAAAAAACACAAATGGTCCACCTTTTTATTCTCATTACCTATTAATATATTTATTTATTATCTCCATTCACTTTGTTATTAAAATTTGTATTATTAAAAACAATTTAAGCTTTTGGTGAATAGAGATGATATATTATAATAGTAGATATTTTAAGTTTTGACCAAAACACTAATCCACGTGTATTAGACGCCAACCCAATTTCCAGCCCTAATTTACTAAAGAATCCAACGGTACCAATTAAATTGGAAAGCAACTTCCATCTAACGGTCCAAAAATCGCTCATCGATAGCCTATAAAACTGCAAACCCTAAACCCTTGATACCTCTCTCTCCTCCGCTGTTCCCTGCTTCTAAGTTCTAACTGCCTTCAACTTGTGTTGCTGCAGCAGTGCAAAACAGCTTCCCGGTCCCCACCCCTGACGGCCGCACACACAGACACAATCAGACACACAGAGAAGCAGTATACACAACCTCATATTTTCCTTCTAGCTATACATAATACGTAATACATATCTATTGGCCAATGCCCTCTATTATTTTGGCCGAAGCTCAATCCGCCGACAAGAAGATCATGAAGAAGTCCGAAGTTGCGGAGATGGAGGTGGAGGAGAAGTCCGCTGAGAAAAAGGTGAAAAAAGAGAAAAAGTCGAGCAAAAAGACCAAAGTGACCTCGGAGCCTGACCCCGATTATTCTAATTCCATTAGCCCTGTCAAAATTAAAAAAGAAAAGAAGCGCAAGGCTTTGGAAATCGACGGCGGCGATAATGAGGAGGAGAGGAGCGATACCAGCTCCGAGATGGGCGAGCCGATGAACAGCTTGACCAAGAAGAAGAAGATGAAATTTGTGGACGGACATGAAGAGGAGGAAAAAGTAGAGAACCCCAATGCTGTCTCCAATTTCCGGATTTCGGCGCCGCTTAGAGAGACTTTGAAGGCCAAGGGGATTGAGGCGCTGTTCCCGATTCAGGCAATGACGTTTGATACCATTCTCGATGGTTCCGATTTGGTTGGAAGGGCCCGCACTGGTCAGGTTAGGGTTCTCTATCCTTTTCTACCTTCAAATAATTTACTCTATTGTTGACTTTTTTTTTTTCACAAATCTTGTTGTTATTGTGTGTTGGGTTTGGTTTCTGGGCAGTGAAGGGTTATAAATGAGTTGCCTTTCTGTGGTTTTGGTTGCGCAAATTTTTCCTGGATTTTCCTTCAGTTATGAGCCTTTATTTGAACCGGGGAAATGTAGGGTGTTAGATAATGTAATGCCATTATAATATATTATAGCTCACTGACACAATAGTCCAAAAGTTATTGCAAAAATCTAGTAGTTACTGCTGGCACAAATGCATGGTTATGGTAGCTGTATGTTATCTCGTTGGATTTGTAACTACTTCTCAGATTGTTGTACACCAGTATCTTCTGAACATCCTTTGGTTATAATGCATGATCCTTTTACTTTTTCATTTTCTGTTAGGCCAATTAGGGTAATTTTGGCTTTGAATTCTCTATCAGGGTAAAACTTTGGCATTTGTGTTACCTATATTGGAATCATTGACAAATGGACCTGCAAAAGCATCAAGGAAGACTGGATATGGAAAAGCACCTAGTGTTCTTGTTCTTTTACCCACGAGGGAGTTGGCGACACAGGTACACTACATGTTGGGTGTACAATTAAATGCAGAATTTTTTTCATACTTTTCTATAGAAAAATTTGGTCATACCTTTCTCTAAGATCTTTTATCTTATTTTTTGTTGTATGCACTTTTTTTATTTTATAGGTGGCTGCCGACTTTGATGTTTATGGTGGGGCTCTAGGGTTGACTTGCTGTTGCCTGTATGGGGGTTCTCCATATCAGGCGCAGCAGAATCAATTGAAAAGAGGTGTTGACATAATTGTTGGAACTCCTGGTCGCATTAAGGTGTGATATCCTGATCTGCTTTTGCTATTTGTTCTATTGGTTCAGAATGACTGCTTGTTATTGTGTTAATGGAAATTAATATGACAGGATCACATAGAGAGGGGGAATATTGACTTCCGATCCTTAAAGTTCCGAGTGCTTGATGAGGCTGATGAAATGCTGAGGATGGGTTTTGTTGAAGATGTTGAACTTATTCTAGGTATTTTACAATGTTTTGGTGTCGGTTCTGGTCTTCTATTGCTTTCTAGTTGTCTTTTGGATGATTGGTGCATTGAAGTGCTAGCATTGATGAATATAACCTGCTTTAGTGTGATTTCATCCTTATTTGTATTTTTTAGTGCCTCTTTTAAATGCTTATTGGCCAATTAAACTGAGTTTTCTAATATTGGTTTCTGAAGGCAAGGTAGAGGATGCTAGCAAAGTTCAAACGCTTCTTTTCAGTGCCACTTTGCCGATCTGGGTTAAGCAAGTATGTTTCTAGTTTTACTATGCTGTCTGTTTAAACTATTATTTGGCGGCAGACTGTAAATTTTTCTCTCTTAATAATACTTTGTTTGTGTATCAGATATCTTCCAAATTTTTGAAACCGGACAAGAAAACTGCTGACCTTGTTGGTAATGAGAAAATGAAAGCCAGCACCAATGTAAGGCATTTTGTCCTTCCCTGCTCTGTATCTGCCAGAGCTCAGCTTATTCCTGATATCATTCGCTGTTATAGCAGGTTGGTGTTTTCTTGGGCTTTCTTTGCATAAATGATTCTTAATTTTTCCTTTTCCTTTTTGGTAATGTCTTATCAGCCTTAAGCTTACTCTTTCTTTTATAATCCAGTGGGGGCCGCACCATTATCTTCACAGAGACAAAGGATTCAGCGTCAACGCTTGCTGGTGTGCTTCCTGGAGCACGTGCGTTGCATGGTGACATACAACAGTCTACCCGTGAGGTAATGAACTTTTTGTATAATTGCCAGAACTTTAATGATGTTGTAGACAAAATGTTTCTCTGAGATAATTGTTGCAGACACAACTTAATAAATTACTAAAAACCTTCACATCTTTTGCTTGTGTCCTTTCGTAACTATGTCTTTTGATGCTCTCAGGTAACTCTTTCTGCGTTTAGATCGGGCAAATTTTCTACGCTTGTGGCTACTAATGTAGCAGCACGAGGACTGGACATTGATGATGTCCAGTTAATTATTCAGGTCTGTTTATATCAGCATCTTCTTATTGTTTTGCTAATACGTGTTCCTTGCATGACACTTAACTGGATATGTATTTTGTGCTTTAGTGTGAGCCGCCTCGTGATGTAGAGGCATACATTCATCGGTCTGGAAGAACAGGAAGAGCTGGTAAGTTGCTAATTTTTTATTCTGATAAGGTGTTGCTGGAGTTCTATTGATCATTTTAACCTTTTCAGGGAAAAGTGGCATCGCTGTAATGCTTTATGATCCTAGGATGTCAAATTTTTCTAGAATAGAAAGAGAATCTGGTGTGAAATTCGAACGCATAAGTGCTCCACAGCCATCTGATATAGCTAAATCAGCTGGTGTTGAAGCTGCAGAAAGAATCAATGAGATTTCCAATAGGTATTTCCGATATGCATGTAGCTGTTTAAACTTTAGTACTGAAAGCTCCTTAGTTTCTAACTCTAATTTTTTTGCAGTGTGATTCCGGTATTCAAAGCTTCTGCTGAAGAGCTACTAAACTCATCTGATTTAACCCCAACAGACCTACTTGCAAAGGCATTGGCCAATGCTGCTGTAAGTGTATTCCTTGTACCTGTGTTGAACATATTTTAGTTTGGTAGGTTTGACAAGATAAGTGTATCTGTGTTTTACAGGGTTATACTGAAATTAAGAGTCGATCGCTTCTCACTTCATTGGAGAATCATGTTACTGTACTGCTTGAGTGTGGAAAGCCCATCTTCTCACCATCGTGAGTGATTAAAAAATGTTTTATTTTTTATCTTCACACTATCTAAACACCGTCACGAGTGCATGAGTGATTTTTCTTTTTGGCATATTCAGAATGCACGGTCGAAGGGATTATAAATTGGGATACTTTCTTTACTGGTGTGTACTGGATAATCAATTGTACCTAGAATTATTGAATGGCTCAACCTCACAAAAACTCACATTTTGTGTCCTAGGATAATCGTGCTTTACCTTTGGAAAGCATATTATTGATTTCAGTCTGGTTATGTGCATTATTTTCTTGCAATTATGTTATAGATTGAACCTCTCCAATATATGTAGGCCCTGTTATTAAAAAAAGAATAATCCATGTAATAATCAATATCTTTTGAGTTAAGACTTTGTTAGAGATTGGATTATTGTGCGGTAGCATATGGCTTATTGTATCTCATGCCATTGAAAATGGATCCCTATGGTTATTCTTTAAATTGTGTTTTTATTCTCACATTGTACTTACTTTTCAGGTTTGCTTATGGAGCTCTGAGGAGGTTTCTACCTGAAGAGAAGGTTGAATCAATCAAGGGTCTTTCATTGACTGCCGATGGGAAGGGTGCTGTATTCGATGTCGCTGCTGAAGATCTTGATACTTTCCTTGCAGGTTAGTTTATGAAAATACTTATTGGTTGAAATCTGGTCAAATTTGAAAACGCTGCGAAATGAGGTTTTTGAAATACGTCTCTGACATGTGATTCTATTGGGACATATATTCTTGGCCATATCTATTTAATTTGCCACATAGATTTCTCGTAAATTGTTCGCAGTCCTAAAATCTAACGTATCATACGCTGTTGCTCAAATTGATGGGCCTTACAGGCCAGGAGAATGCTGCTGGTGTGAGCTTGGAAGTGGTGAAATTGTTGCCAAATTTGCAAGAAAGAGAGCCATCGAGAGGAAGATTTGGTGGTGGTGGTGGTGGCCGTGGCTTCTCGGATAGGAGAGGTGGCAGGTTTGGTGGTGGTGGAGGAAGAGGAGGAGGGGGTAGAGGGTCATTTTCAAGAGGTCGTGGCAATAGAAACATCAGATGGTGAGCAATTTTCCTAAGGCTACAACCTATAGACAGATGCAATGCCCAAGGGGCATCAAATTTTGGTGCTGAAAATGAATAATATTATTATTGTTTTTTTTTGTAATAGTTTAATGAAATGTGGTTCTCGCAATATTTTTTTCCTTTTCTCGTATGTAGGTTTTTCATTATAGTTTCATTACTCAAACGCCTCAATTACATTATATTAATCATTTGAGAGTTCTTAATTTATCTCCCTACCTTGATTTAATTTGTATGAAACTGGGGAGTAAGATTAATAATTGAGTTGAGTTGAACAATATGCTCTCGAAGCTATTTGCTAATTGGTTTACATATAGTTCATTTATTTTGGTTTGTCTATTTTATTTAATGCTTTCATCTATTCACAGTATTAATTATATTTTATCACTTGTATCTAAATTTAAGGTCAAAAAATATGATGGCTCTGGTTTGCCTAAATTTGCATAGGGGCCTTACTATGCATTAAGTTTTATTCTAAATTCAACAGTCAATAGTAACAGGATCAGCCTTGAATTTCTTGCGACTGAAAACAATAAAAAGATGGTAATAATATGATAATAATTATTATAGTAATAAGTTAAGACTATTGTTAGTGATTGGATTACTGTGCTTTAATATATGGCTTAATGTGTCTTGGGGACCCCTGTCATACCATTATACCTCTTGAACTTAATTAATGCATTTTTTTTCCCTTGTTTTTACTGTATTCTCTCTTCGTTTATTTTTAAGTATCCCATTAATATTCTTTCCTTGTTTTTTAATAAGTTTTCTAGTACGTAATTTTAGAGTAAAATTGGGATTATATAATATTATTGTAATTTGATAATTAGTTGTGTATGTATTTATCATAGTAATTAATAAGGTTATAAAAATATTTTTTGTTGGTATATGTAATTTGAACACTTTTAAAAATGCAATATTAGTATATATGTATTGCATGTGTTATGACCAAATTAGCAAAAATTTTGAAATCAATTAAATCTACAAACTTATACTATTAACTGCAAACTCTCCTATGAAATAGGAGAAAGATATGTGGTGGGAAAATATAATTATATACTACGAGTTAATGAAGAAGTGAAATAGATAATACCAACGAGTGGAAATAATGTAACAATATATATATGGGATTAATTATGGTGTGAAATAGACTTAGTGTGAATGAGAGAACAAATATCTACCATCGATTAAAGAAAACAACGTTCTAGATTAAATGAACAAATATGTAGACGGATCGGAGGCAACTTATTTCAGTATTTGTTTAAAAAATGCTAAGGTGTAAAAAAGGTAGAAAAACATATCCATTCATACACGTTTGTGCATCCCATCATTTACTCCTCATCTCTTTCATCGAAATTTATGTGTTTGGTATGGGAGATACATATAAAGAATGCACATATAGTCAAAATGCACTGATAGGATATGGCCACCTCTCGCGCCAACAATGAGGATATGGCCCAACCTCTCGGCCCAACAAAGAGCCTAAACAGTGGGCCTAACCTAACCTTCTTACTCTTTCTCGTTACGCCTAAACGACGATCCCAAACCCCAATTATGGGTAACAGTAATGAGGTAACAGTAGTAATCATGGGTAATAATGGTGGAGATCATGGTCGGTTATAGGAGAATGATGGCCCGCAAATCGAGGGATTCGTGGCAAGGTTTACGTTTGTGTATAAATAGGAGTTAGATTGAAGGTAAAAGGGTTAGCAAATTCATCAATACTAGAGCCCTTTGAGATACTTGTCAGAATCGAATTATAGTAAACATCTTGAGGATCATCTCCTCCGTGGGCGTAGATCTTATTTTCGATCGAACCACGTAAAAGTCTCTTGTGTTCTTTCTTGTTTTCATAAATCTCGCATACTAGATTTATCATTGGCGCCGTCTGGGAAACTCTCTTGAACAAAAGTCGTGTTTTCTACAATCTAATGGCAAGGACACGTGCAAACGCTAAGATCTTCTGGCGATGTCGGTAACAATCGTGCGGAGGACGATCGGTGGTCACACAACGCGTCGGGAAAGGAATTGCGGATGCTACCAGCGATCACACACGAGGTTACATGGAAAATGCTTCCATACACCCCGGGATCGCCGTCAGCGAAGAGAAGACACCGACCTCGATGCGGGTGAGCGGGCGAGGTTCACCGCTCCCACGAGGTCCTCGGTCGGCGATGTCAGAGTTCCTCAACGCCAACCTCAATCAATTCGAGTTTCCTCAACCGAGGACAAGCGGAGCGGGCCCTCAAGAGTGCCGAAGTGGTGGTTCTGAGCGATCGAGGTCACTTACCTCCGAAACAATCAACGTTCATTACGACATAATGATCGCCCGATACCGTGGTTCATTCGTCCTCATACCTCCGCGGAGTCGTTCTCCACCTCGACGTGATACCCATGAAAATGGACGGGAAAGAAGGGAGGAAAGGCGGTCGAACTCCCTCGAAGAGACGACGACGTCGTTATCGATCTCCACTCCCGGAGAGGATGGTAACGAACTCCGGTTGACCGACACGGACGAATTATCTCTCTTTTTTCAAGGAGATTGGATACACCTTGCCACGCGATACCGGGCTCGAATATTGCTTTGCATACGATGGCCTTGGAGATCCTTCGACTTCCTATTTGCCTATACCACCAATATGGCAAACCAAGGGATGGAAGATTTCCATATGTGTAAGGTCTTTCCGAGGTGCTAATCTCCAACGCTCGACGTTGGTTCACTCGCTCGCCGAACAAAGATCCATTGCTTCAAAGACCTCATGGATCGATTCAAATGGCGTTTTACCGAAAGATGCCGCCTCAACAACCTTCGTCCGATCCGCTCACAATCCGCCAGGACGGGACGAAACAATGTCGAATTCGTCTCAGATTCATCATGGAATCCCTTAAAATAGATGAGAGTAACGATCTCTACATCATCAACGCATTCGAGAACGGATCCGACCGAGCTCAATAAAGAGATCACCGTGAGCGACCAAAGACCGCTAGTCGTCTTTGGACCTGATTGACAACTTTGTCGAAGGAGGCGAGTCGGATCGGAAGAAGAGAGATGCGGGATGAGCGTGATCGAGAGAGGAAACCGGAGGATCGGGCCGAGGTCTTTGAACGCAGAAGTGCGTTCGAAAGAATAAAGAAGGGCCAGAGAATCAAGGCCGGGACCTCGGCAAAACCTCAGTAATAACGATCGCCTCTATTCAATCCGGTATGAAATATTTGAGCTTAACATGAGCTCTTTCAAAACCTCCTCCTATGAAAGGAGGATCTAAAAAGTCAGCGGAAAGTATTGTGACTACCACCAAGGGTATGGTCACGATACAGAAGATTGCAAGTCCTTGGGCTCACAGATTGACGAGCTCGTCAAGGAAGGAGCGCTGAAGAAATACACCGGCCGATCTGGGCCGGGTAATAAAAAGCGCAGAGGGAAAAATGGAGGTGGTAACAACTGCGGACCGACCTCAACGGCAACCCGACACGAAGATGGCGAGACGAAGGTCCCAATGCAATGGAGCGGTTTACGCTATAACCGGATCCGGTTAGTGCGACGAGGTCGTCGTTTAGAAACGAAGCTCGAGGCCGACCCGAAGAGCCGAAAAACAAGCGACTCGGGATGGAGAAAATATCGTGTTCTCGAAAGACGACCCGAGACCTAAGATCATGCCCACGGGATGCCATTACAATACTGGCCGTGGTGGGTAACAAGAATGTACATCGGGTCTACATTGACATCGGAGCCTCCGTTAGCATCATATTCCGTAGCTGCTGATAAACTTGATGTCGGAGGAATTGGTACACCGCGCCTTCCGATTCATGAGCTTTACTCAAGAGGCGGTTCAACCCGAAGGTGTCATTACCTTCCGGTCACCGTAGAGGCGCGCTCCTGGTGTCGGTCACCAAAGCCATTCAATTTTTCTGGTCCGAGCTCCTCTCCATACAACATTATCACGGGAAGAGATTGGTCAGTATGCAACGAGCCGTCTCGCTCGTGTACCACCTCACCATTAAGATACCCACCCCTGGGAGTGTTAAGCATTCAGGTGACCAAACGGCGCCTAAAGAATGCCTACGAGTCTCAACCAAGATGCGGCCTTACCTCGGGCCTAGCAATTCTGAAACTCTCCGGTTGCCACCTCGGGATGATCGTGAGAATCTTCACTATCTGACGACGACCCTTCCAAAGTTGTCAAGGTTGGTACCAGGTTCGGTCGATATTCGTCAACGGTCATGCGACTTCTAAGGAATATAGAGATGTATTTGCATGGTCTCCATTGGATATGACCGGGTCTCGCCCGAGCTCATAACTCATCGTCTTAACATTGATCCGCCACTAAACCAGTTCGTGAAGAAGAGAAGTTTTGCCGCGGCGCTGCGGTCATAAGAGACGAGGTAACCCAACCGTGAGGCTAAAATCACATGCGAGGTTAAATACCCAACTTGGATGGCTAATCCGTTGTAGTTCGAAAGCCGGGAGGGATGGCGCATGTGTGTCGACTATACCGACCTCAATAAACACTTGCCCAAAGGATCATACCCCTCCCGACATTGACAAGAAGGTGGAAGCATTGGTCGGACATGAGGTCTTGGTTTCTGGATTTATACAAGGATACCACCAAGTCTTGATGAGCGGAAGACGCCCAAAAACAGCGTTCATTCTTGACTTGTGTCTTTGCTGCCGAAAGATGCCTTTCGGTCTGAAAAACGCTGGAGCTACCTACCAAAGAATGGTGGACGCGATCTTCAAGGATCACATAGGAGAAATTGTTGAGGTCTATGTCGATGATATAGTAGTCAAAAGCAAAAAAGCTGAGAGCTGCGCCATTGACCTCGAAACTATTCTTCAGCTCCTCAGGTCGGCCAACCTCAAGCTCAATCCCCAGAAGTGCACATTTGTGGTGAGGACGGGTAAATTTCTAGGGTGCTGGGTTTCTCAAGAAGGCCTGAAAGCCAATCCTACCAAGGTGAAAACGGTGCTCGACATGCAGATCCCAAAAACCATCCGTGAAATACACAAACTCACCGGATGCCTGGCCGCTCTCGGTAGATTCCTATCTCGAGTAGGAGAGCGACTTCCTTCTTCAAGATCCTGAGGAGAGCTCCAGACTTCACCTGGCAGGAAGAACATCAGGTCGCCTTCGCACAGTTGAAGGAATATCTCGCCGACCTGCCGACACTATCCGCCCCAAAGCAAGGTGAAACTCTATCATTATATCTGGCCACCTCGGACGAGGCGATTAGTGCTGTACTGGTGCGAGATGAGGTGGGACGACAACTCCCCATCTACTTCATTAGCCGAGCTCTCAAAGGACCGGAAACGAGGTACACCAACCTCGAGAAGGTAGCCACAGCCTTGGTAACGCCAAACGACGCCTCGGCCTTACTTTCAAGCTCATTCTATCCGGTGTTAGCGGACTTGCCTCTAAGACAAGTCTTATCAAAACCGAGTCATCCGGGCGAATAGCTAAATGGGCCTGGAACTCGTGAGCACGACATTTCATACTCCCCGGCCGGCTATAAAGGGCAATCCTTGCAGTTTCTGGTGGAGGTCAAATTACCGAGGTCGCCTACCAACGAGGTCACTCCCACCCTCACGGCGAGAAGAACGACTTTGCACCACCGCCGGATGTTGGCGGATGTGACGTGGATGGAGCTTCATGCAAGGCGGGTAGCGGAGCGGGTATCCTTCTCTCGGCCGGATAAGCGAAGTGACATCGCCTGCGGTTTACCTTCCCGACCACCAACAACGAAGTGGAATACGAAGCATTGATCTCTGGACTCCGCCTAGCAAAGGAATTGAAAGTGGACAAAGTCCAGATATTTGGAGATTCCCAGGTCGTGGTAAACCAGGTATTAGGTACATACGAGGCTAAGGAGGATCGAATGAAGCGATGCTTGAGAAGCGAAAGAGATCTCGACCTCGTTCGAGATACTTGATTAATCAAATCCCAGGAGGAAAACAACCGGTGACATCCTTAGTAAATTGGCTTCGTCATCGGCAAATCCGCCAGTAGAGGAAGTTCATTCCAGAAGCATTGAGGCGCCTCATATCAGCGTTATCTCAGAGGCTGAACCGAACTGGATGACGCCCCTAAAAGCATATCTGGAAGTTGGCACACTACCTCAGGATCGACTGGAGGCCAAAAAGATGATGGCGAAATCCCAGAAGTATCTCATGCATGAGGGCGCTCTCTACCGGAAGTCTTACCTTCAACCCCTCCTGAGGTGCCTCGGGCCAGAAGAAGCCGACTACGTGCTCAATGAAATTCACCGAGGGTCTTGTGGAAGCCACATCGGGTCGCGAGCTCTCTCAAAGAAGACGCTGAGGTCGGGATATTACTGGCCCACCCTCGTGCAAGATTCGGCCGAGCTCGTCAAAAAGTGCCCGAAGTGCCAGATTCACTCCACGGTCAAAAGCGCCTCGGTGATCTAAGCGACTGCGAGTCCATGGCCTTTCATGCGGTGGGGATCGACATTGTTGGTCCGTTCGACCGAGCACCGTGTCGACCGATGCTTAGTCGTAGCCATAGACTACTTCACAAAATGGGTCGAGGCGAACCACTATCGAGCCTCACGGCGGAGAATTCGCACCTTCGTGTGGAAAAATATAGTCCGCCGCTTGCGTACCGCACGCTCGGTCTCGGACAACGCACCCAATTCGTGACAAAACTTCAGGAGTGGTGCGAAGAACTTGGATCAATCAACGCTCACCCGTCGCACACCCACAAGCGAATGGCGGACCGAGGTCACCAACCGCACGATCGTCAAGGATTAAAGAAGAGGTTGGACCGAGCTAAAAGCGTGGTGAAAATCTCCTCAAGTCCTCTCGGTCTCACAGACCACACCTCGACGTCGCGCGGAAACCCTTTCACCGGGTCTATGGTACCGGCGGTCATACCGGTTGAGATCGGCGCGCTGAGCCAGCGCACTCTTCACTTCGATCGGCCGGGCGAGGAAGAATCTGGCAAACCGGCGCGCCTCAAGAGAAGCGCGAGCTAGCCTTCATAAACGAAGCCAAGTATAAAGCCCGTGTCGCACGGTGCTACAACAAAGGGTCAAAACCTCCGCGTTCAAGTAGGCGACCTCGTCCTACGAAATAATGAAGCCGATGAGGCGAGCGTCTTAACAAGTGGATCCACATGGGAAGGCCCATACCGTGTTCATGAGAACCTTGGTAAGGGGCTTACAAGCTATCTCACTTATCCGTGCGCTTATCCCCGAACACGACATATTTCTCATTTAAGGAGGTACTTTACATAGTTTTGATTTCGGATCGACTTATGTTAGCCTCCTTACTTGCCTTGTTGAAGTGCGATGTCATATATTTGTTGAATAAAATATTTATTTTCTAATGAATATTTCATTTCGCTTCATTTTATTCGTATGCGAACATCTATTGGATATACCGCATTGAACCTTCACGAGGGCGCCTCACGAAGATAAAAACCCACTAAGTAGGGTACTCACTAAGCGCGCGCCGCACTCGTAGATTACTCATTGAATTGAACGTCTCAGTGCAACGCATACAGACTACTCACTAGTTTGAAAGTCTACATGCATGCATACAGATTACTCATTAAGTTGAAAAAATCTACATGTATAAGACATCCAAAATTGGATCTCACCAAATTATGGCAAAGTATACAGTATAAATACATTTACGACCAAACGAAGTCCTAAGCTATGTTTATACCTCTCAAGAGGAAAAACGTACACTTCGAAACGAGTCTAAATACATTTATACCTACATACAAAGTCCTACACCATGTACGCTCATTCGGGTTTCCGGGCTCCGCCTCGCCGAGACTCACTGAAGCTGAGATAATTTTGAACGAAATCCCCAGGTCGGCGATGGATACCCGGAATGAACTCGTGCCTTCCACCCAATCTCGAGGACGACACCACCTCGGCTGCTCCGGAGTAGTCGACTCGGCGGGCGGATTCGGCTGGGAATTCAATCCTGCACCCGAGGCCACACCTCGACCCCGTGAACCTGACGTCGGACCGGGACTATGCCATTGTCCCGAGCTCCGGCCCTTCCACGTCGATTTGTTGTCCGCACGCGTCCTCCCTCCGAACGCCGCGCCCCTCCTCTATACGCTCCATCGCCGATGGACCCATTTGACGGAGCACTTCGGCGTGATCGCGTAGCCGCCTCTTCGTGCTCTTCAATTATGGGATCAGCGTTGCCCACTGTAGATGCGCGGCGGGGCGGGGGCATGCGTCGTTTGCGAACGATCTCATACATCTGCATGTATTTCAGGACAGAGTCGAGGCAGTCTTTAAAATTCTTGCTATTTGGACCCTCCTCATCCCTCAATACCATGCCCTCCGCCAACAAGCTCTGAACTCGATCGTCGGCTTCAGATATAGTAGTTCCCCCAGTCCGGCGGATTACCTTTTCGTACTCTGCATGCTCTTCCGAGATCCGAGCCAGCTTCTCTGTTGTCAGCTCAAGCTGTTCCTCGCAGTGCATCAGTCGTCCGTGGATCACATCTGCAGATAAATCAGCCCTTGGACTTCGAGATGTGTAATCCTTAACTTTAACGCCTCATTTTCAGCAAGAAGGCGGGCCACCTCGCGATCGACTTCATGCAACTTCATTTCGATTCACGACGATGCCGAAGTCGACTTCCATCTTGGCTAATACCGAGTCACCGACGGACCGACTCCAAATGTGTCACCTCTTCATCCTTCTCGGCTAGAGCACCTCGGACTTCTTTCGACTTTGTTAGCAATTCATGATCCAAATCCAAGTATTGAGGTGAAGAATGCTAGAAATAAGGCAATACACAAGCATTTTAACAAGATATTTCTATTATTCAAAATGGAAGTTTATGCAAGACAGGTCCTATCGACCCCGCAAATCGACTATTACATTAGGTCCATGACCTCGGGCTCATTCTTGGGACTCTCCGACCTCCTGCGCCGCTTCCTTCTTCTCTCTCCGGTGGCCGATCTCGGGAGCGAATGTCCGAGCTCGGACCGCCGCCTTTTTCGACCCTCAACTCGGCAAGGAATGCTTGAAGCTCCAAGTCTTCATCTTCCTTGCCGAGTTCTGACCTCCGCCGTCGAGTGAGGCGAAGATGCCAAGGCATCCACCACGGGAAAGAGGTCGCCCAGCGATTATGCGAGCGTAATTCTTGCATACCTCCGGATGGTCGACCTCAACCCAACCGTGTTGGGCCTTGTCAAATTTGGTCTCGGCCGCCAACTTCTAGGTGGGCACAAATCACCGCGGCCTCATCACGGCGGCCGGTCGGAGATGAAAGAGAAAAACTCTCCGACTCGATAAGCTGTTGGCGAAGGCCCTTAGCATAGGTCCTTGCCCGCCAAAAGCGCTTGTCTGCGCCACCTCCTCTCGCCTCGGCACCTCCTCTTGGCGCTCTCCGCCGCACGGGCCACTCGCAAGATCCGGTCTTTCTTCTTGAGGGCACTCTCCGCGCCATCTTTGTCACTTGGCTCTTCCGACTTCGCCTTAGCAAGTTCGGCGTCCGCCTGGCAAGATCTAGCGGATTCACCATGGCCCTCGATCTGTCCGCGTGACCCGCTTCCTCTCCATGGCCTCATATTGCGAGGCACCTCAACAATAAGCCGGCCATGCGGTGCATCTCACCGCCATCGAGGCCGCATCACGAATATGGAACGATTAGCAACAAGTAACAACAAACGTATAAGGAGAAGGGTAGCGACTTATACCTTTGGGAAGGATAAGGAAGTCTTGGAAGCCGCACCTCGGCCGAGGTGGCCATGGACCTCGATCTCCGGCGTCGGGCCGAGGCGTCGAGGACCGTCATCAAGTCTTTCGGGCGCCCACCACCACGGGCATTGGGTGGACTCGCCGTCTCGCCTTCTTCCTCGGGCTCCTTCATTCGGAGGAGGCGGGCGGCGAGATCGGCACATCGACTTCTCGGTCGGTCAACCTTCACCGCATTCAACATGAGAATTTCATTAGCACCACATAATCGAACGAGGAAATAAAGATAAGAAGGTTGCCTCACCCATTCGGACCACGACACTCGCGCTTCGACCTATGACACTCACCAAAGATCGCTCAAGTCATCCTCGGTATAGTTGATCGATAGGATCTCACCCATATCGTTCAACAGCTTCTCCATAGGGCCCGGGGATTAATTTTCACGTCCTTCATCGCCCCGAGGCCCCACTCATACCTCGGATACCCTCACCCGCAAAAGAAGTATCTATTTTGCGGTGGGATACGCCGATGGGAAGCAATTTTAAACTTAAGGCGAGGTGACGGTAATATACTCCTCCTATAGACTTGATGCTAAAAACGATCAAGACTTGAAGAACCCCTCGCCTATGCCATAACAGGCCAACCCTAACCCAACCGCCGACCTAATAGAATTGGAGGTCAGTTGGCATATAGGGATCCGAAAATACTCTTGAAAGCTAAGGAAAATGGGGGCAAAAGGAAATCTAAGTCCAAATATTAAGCTATCTACAAAATGGTAATAAATCCTCCGGAGGGCCATCGCCTATCATTGGGTTTCGCAAGCACCACCATGTATCCTCGGGATGTGGTATTTCTCGTGACCACCGAAGCTCCTCTATCGTCAAAGTTGATTTCGCCCCACCAATCCTGAGGCCATCCCATACCGAAGACACTGGTGAAACCCTAGAACTAAGTCCTATGGATTTACCTAGGCGGTTATGGCATATATAATCCCTTACATTGGGATCTTGACGGCCAGAACCCGGCCGAACCGAGTTATCGAGCGAGAAGAGGAATGAGAAGGTGAAGAATACATACTTACTTTTACGGGCGGGATTTCGATTTCTTCAACAAAGTGTGAAAGAGGAATTTGGGATTTCTAAGGTTATACTCTCTGGATTCAAACGTCGAAGGAGAAAATGAACAGTTGCCTCTTTTAGACCTATTTATAGGATAAATGGCGCCTAAAAATCTGCCGTTTCGTTTATTACACGTGCCTATTTACGGTTGGATGTGTGACCGATGCGCGCACGCTTTTCGAAGTGCCCAACTACCGCCTGGCGCGTATGACGTACTCTCTGGAAAACAGACCGCCAGTCTGATCACGTGATGATTACTACAAGTTCGGACATCGGGCTGTGCCCCCATGTCCACCTCGGACCAGCAGAAGTATTTTCAGGTCGGACATGTCCACCTCGGATCAGCAGAAGTATTTCAGGTCGGATATGTCCACCTCGGACCAACAGAAGTATTTTAGGTCATACAGCGAATGACAAACCTTCAACGAAAACTTCAGCCAAGCAATATCCCGCCTCGGCAAAGCACATTCTCCGCTTCACCTCGGCAAGGCTATTCCTTGACTTTTCGGGGGGGGGGCTATGATAGGATATGGCCCACCTCTCAGGCCTAACAACAGGGATATGGCCCAACCTCTCAGGCCCAACAGCAGGCCCCAAACGAGCTGGGCCTAACCTAATGTTGCCCTACTCGGTTACGCCTAAATGACGATCCCCAAACCCTAATTATGGGTAACGGTAATGAGGTAACGGTAGTAATCATGGGTAATAATGGTGGAGATCATGGTCAGTTATAGGAGAATGATGGCCCGCAAATCGAGGATTCGTGGCGAGGTTTACGTTTGTGTATAAATAGGAGTTAGATTGAAGGTAAAGGGTTAGCAAATTCTCAATACTAGAGCCCTTTGAGATACTTGTTGTAATCGAATTATAGTAAACATCTTGAGGATCATCTCCTCCGTGGACGTAGATCTTATTTTCGATCGAACCACGTAAAAGTCTCTTGTGTTCTTTACTGTTTTCATAAATCCCGCATACTAAATTTATCATGCACAATTATGGCATAGATATAAATTAAATCTTGCTGAAATAATCAAATGGAATGACCACATTCAAATGCATGATAATAATGCACATATACAAATGCAAGAAAAATACATCATATACAACTTTGTGCAATTGCACCAGTTATGGTATAGATACAAATTAAACCTTATCTGAAATAATCAAATAAAATGATCACATTCAAATACACGTATATTATTCGCAGTTGATCAATTAAGATGAACTAAAAAGATAAAATATTAATAATCGAAACAATCATGACTTTTAAAATCTCTAGAAAAACGGGGCTAGTATAAATACTTAAATTAAATTACTCAAATAATCTTATTATAATATTACTAATTAAAATACGGCTGAAATGAAACTTAATCAAAATGGTTCAAAATAAGATATCCAACTATTGATACTTGTTCTTATATTTGTACATTAAATATTGCATGTAAATGAATATATATATATATATATATATATATATATATATATATATATGGGATGGATCAAATGAGAACCATATATATTTTAGGAACTAAGAACTAATCCTCACCTTTGATTTGATGTGATCTTGTGGTTGACTATACATATATATATATTCGTTAGTAATTACTGAAAATGTCAAAAGAATAATTTAGTAAATGATTAATATTTCTTAACGTATCTATTCCTTAAATCATGAGATTTCATATCTCTTAAATAGTGTATCCTTGATTTGTTTATGTATAGTTATTATTACCGTTTTCTTCCTCATATATCATACGTATCCAGCCTAAAAATGGAAGCAACATGTATTCTTTCATTTTTTTGTTGTATAGTTTTGTTTTTAACGCCATTAATTTTTATTGTTCAAGGCCATGTTCAGATTTACGAAAATGATTACATTTACATGATTTTAAATATAACGTGCATTATACACAATATGTTATGCATATTTGAATTATAGAGAACATGATTATTATTTTGAACATCTGAAATTTTAATTTCCATATCACAGTCTATAATATGCACAGTTTTAGTTGTACAAATATGCTACTTGTACGGTGTTATCATTCTAGAAAATGATTATATTGTTACATTTTTTGAAATTTAAAGTGAATAAAGCATAATTTACTATGTATTTTTTTTAGTATTTAGAATATACAGTTTGTTTCAATTTTAAGGAATTATAATATGCATAACACCGTGTATAGTAAGCATAGTATGCCGTACTATTATTTATATATAGAATATGTATAAAAATGTCTCTGATATGCATAGGTATCATTGTGAAACAGTATGTAATTTTATTTATGTCGCTAATTGTGTTATAATATATTATTATACATTGATTCAATTTGTTATATGATTATATAGTTTGAAGATAGTTACCTTGAAGTATTGTAATGTAATTTTGATTTACATGCATAATAAATATATTTATTATGCCTAACCATTTTACAGAAGGAAATGAATACAATACATCTTCTGATTTTGTGGAGCATCAAGACTTGGTTTTTCCTTTTTGTGATGAAGTACTCAAGCCCAAAACAAACATGTCGTTCTCTGGATTGGAAGAGGGAGAAAATTTTTATGATGCATATACTGCCGCATGTGGTTTTGAGACTCGGAAAAGCTCAATCAAACGTTCCAGAGATAACAAAGTCATACTTTTTAGACCAGTTTTATGTAGACGCGATTTGACGATTCCCGATGATGGTGTTCCTGTGAAACAGAAGCGTATAAGATTTAGTAGTAGAGTTCGATGTATGGCAAGAATTGTGTTTCGCTTTGAGGTTGTGGTTGGTTATAAAATCCACAAGTTTATCGAGGGTCACACACACCTGATGGTTCCAGATGCCTTTAGACACCTCATGAAGAGCAATAGGAAGATTGATTATATGCATCAAATGTTTATCGAAAAGGGTGTGAAAGCTAACATTGACCTAAGCAAGAGTTTTTGCATATTTAATGAGATTGTTGGCAACTATGAAGATGTTGGTTGTACTATTGTCGATTCAAGAATTATAAGCGTGACTTGCGGATGTCTATTGTTGGTGTTGATGCTCAAATGTTATTGGATAACTTCAAATGGAAACGTGATAATTGTAATAGTTTTATGTTTTTTTTTATGTTGATGATGCAAACAGACTTACACGTTTATTGTGGGCCGACTCTACGTCTATCCAAAATTATAAGCCTTTTGGGGACGCTATATCGTTCGACGCAACCTATCGCATTAACAGGTTCGATAATTTTTGTTTTGTTTTGTCCGTATATGTGTTATAGTGTTCATACATTGAAACTCTTGTTATTTTGATGTATGTTATGTGCATAAATATTGAAGAATTATTCCTAATTGTATACTTGATGTTCACTTAATGAACCGTCTATTCATGAAATTCTAGTTATTACCATGATGTTTATGATATATATTTACTTATGCATTACAATATATGATATATTCGCGAATAAGTTCACGAATATGGTATTTTGAATTATATTTAGACTTTAATGATAATAAAAGGTTACTTGCTTACATAGAGAAAGAGCCGGTAGAATACTATGTGAATTAATATGCTCTATTTGTTTTGGGTTGCAATATCGGAATGGAGGCCGATAGAGATAAATTTCGAGAATGAGATATTGCGACGATGAATTGAGGCGTAAATAGTTAGGGTTACTTTACACGATAGATGAGAGAGAGACGAAGCGGCAAGTAAATTTAGGAAAGGAGAGAGAGTTACGGTTTTGTATCATAAAATTACATAAATACCCTTAAACACACGTAAAAGCGGAAAGTGATTTTGTTCTAAGGTAATTAATACTGATTTTGAATTTACATCCTTTTAATCTCAACCATTTAATCTACTAATTTTGATGGTGTAGATTGGTTCCTATTTCTCTACATAGGGTGGTTCCTCTATAACCACCCTATATATATATATATATATATATATATATATATATATAATAAATAATATTTAGTAGAGACTGGTTATGGCATGAACATCCTTTATAGTGTGAATGTAAGAACAAGTCACGGTCTTAGACGTACAAATATTCACAGTCAAGCTTAAATCTTCAACAATTACACGGATTGATGATGTGAGACGATGAGGATAGTAATATGTAAAATTAATTTCTCTACCTACAAAATCAAATCTTCAATAATCCCTAAATTTATGGTTTTATTTTCTTTCTCTCTCTCTCCCACACAAATTCTTTCTATTTTCTCTCTTTTATTCGACTGTGCATTTACACTGGCAAACATATATTTAGACATGCATTTAAACGGATAATAAAATATTTTAGAATGAATTTATGCATATTTGTGATCACATGAGCATCAGTGTTTGTTGCAAAGAATATGTGCATTATTATATATGTGCATGGACAAACATGTGCATTATTAAATATGCATGTTGGTTGAATACATACATATATATTATTTGTTTAATGACCTTATATGTATATGAATCTATTCCATACTTACTAGTATTTGTTAGAAAACTAGTATAACAATATATTAGTATATTACTTAATCCATCTTATATTATTCTTATTATTTTCATACAGTTTGATAAAATATATTTAATGTATCTAAAAAAGAAAAACACAAATTCCGTGCTATATCCACATCTAGTCACTTTAAAATTAAAGAGGATCAATTTTCAAGTACACTAAACAAGAACACATTAATAAAATAAAATTATACTACACCCTTTATCCATATATAACCGATTATATAGGCTGATTTTATTTTTGGATATCTCAAATATATAGGTTTGTTTCTATAAATGGTAATATTTTTTTAACTTATTTACTAATATACATTTATTTAATTATTTGATTAACTCATACATTATTAATAGTCAAAGAAGTTACTTGTATAAACTTTTTTCTAATAATTTTCTTAATCTTTGTGAAAATTTCAATCTATCTATATAATTAGAGGAAGGGAGTATTAATTTAACAAAATATATCATCAATTTTGCTAATCAAGAAAAACAAACTATATAGTCAATCGACTTCACCTTCTATTAATAGTAAAATATATTTGAGGGATAAAATTGATGCTTTCTATATGAAGATGTTAGATTAAATTATTATGATAAAATATTTATAAGAATGCAATATTAATTTGTAAAAAAGAAAAAACAGAAAAGGAAAAAGAAAGAACGAAAGGGACAAAATAAAACCCAAGCTGCTAGATCATTTTTATTTTTATTTTTTGGAGCTGCCAGATCAAATTGAAGCTCGAGGTTTCGGCCCCACATGGCAGATCTCGTTCTTTTTCGTGAAGCCAAAGTTCCGAAACTTCCATCACTCCCTCCATAATCTTCTACACCGCTTAAATATTTTCTTTCCTTCATCCTCTCTCTCTGCGTAGTTCTTCCTTATACATGACACCGAAGGAAACCTTACCTCAAAATTTTCCATGACATCATGGGATGGTACAGGAGATCGTCGAGATTTATTTTCGATGCTTTTCGTCGCCACAATTCCGTGTCTGCTGCAACCAGGACCCCCGTTCAAGAATCCGTTTCTCGAAATATTCTCTCTTCCAGATCTGTTTCGAGCGGGTCGAGAATTTCTCAGTTTTCTCAACCGCTTTTGAGGAACTTCGTTTTGCAGAATGTGGTGAAGAACAACCAACGGAAAGCCCTTTCGTTGATGGGGCAAAGAGGTTCTACTACGTGGACGGAGATAAGGTTCACCACTTTAAACCCAGGGATACAAACGGTGGAGTCAGAATCCAAAAGTCTTGATTTCGATAATTTTGGTAGGTACTGGTATTGCAGTCACTGTATATTTTGGGAATTTGGAGACCGTGCCCTACACGAAGAGAACCCATTTCGTGCTGTTGTCAAGCTCTCTCGAGAAAGAACTAGGCGAGTCGAATTTCAAGAGTGTTAAATCACAATACAAAGGGAAAATTCTTCCCCCTCTTCACCCTGAGAGTATCAGAGTTCAAAAGATCGCGCAGGATATAGTTGAGGCTGTGCAGAAGGGGTTGAGGAAGGAGCAGGTGTGGACTGACATTGGGTACTCGTCGAGAAGCGCGGCGGCGGCGCCGCTGCCGCAGGAGGCTCATGAACAGGCGGCCGTGAGAGTATTCGGCGATGAGGAGGAGAAGTGGCATAAGGAGGATGAGATCCTCAATGATGGATGGGTTCAGCAGAGTAGGAAAAAGGGTCAAGAAATGGGGGTGAAATCTCAAACTGCGCATCTGGAGGGATTCAAATGGGAGGTTATTGTTGTTCATGAGCCTACTGTCAATGCCTTCTGTTTGCCTGGTGGGAAGATTGTTGTCTTCACTGGCTTGCTTAATCATTTTAAAACGGATGCTGAGATTGCAACCATCATTGGGCATGAGGTGGAGTTTGGAACTTATACATTGTGTGGGTTGATTTTTGTTTTCTGTTTCTTGAAGATTTTTGTTTGCATTCTTTGCTCAACAGGTCGGTCATGTTGTTGCGAGGCACGCTGCAGAGAATATCTCAAAAAACTTGTGGCTGACAATCTTACAGTTGATTCTTTACCAGTTTTTCATGCCTGATGTTGTCAACACAATGTCGAATCTCTTCCTAAGGCTTCCTTTTTCCCGGAGGTATTGTGTGTTACTTATTCATTGCTATGAGTAATTTGAGTTTGATACTTGTGCTCCTTACAATGGGGAGGTCTGGTTTGCTAATTGCTTCATTAGCTGATAAGGGCTTTGCTGTGTTATCTATCTCGCAAATTTTGTATTTGCTTTATTACAAGTTTTTTGATTATGCAATCTATTAGTTAAAATGCAATTTTATTTGGTTGCTTAATGTGATTTATTCACCTCACTCTCTGTTATGTTGCTTCCTTTATGTGAATGATATCTATTGTGAATCAGGTCGGTGTTCCCATTGATTGTCTTACATTGCATCGATAAGTATTGTTTACATCGTGAATTGCTGAAAGAGGGTGTGTTACAGAGATATCTCTTGGTCGAGGTTTAGTTTATGAATTTGTATATTTGCTATATATGGAGTTATTTGCAGGCAAGAAACAGATTCAAGGAGGAACATTGTGACTTCCTTTTTTGATTTGGGGTTGAAGTGTTCACTACATGCATGGTATAACTGACAGTTGCATGGTATAACTGACAGTTGCTTTGTCTTCTGGATGTGTTGTGCTTGATGGAAATTTCATTTACTTTTTGACTATATGTTTTAAAAACTAGAACCAAATATCCGTTTATGTTACTGCAGGATATATATGATTTTTTGTTTTGATTGGTGAGTGATTGTTATTGTTGATCTTCTGGTTTGGAACTTGTCCTCCCAACTTGTTTGTGCTTTTTTTTTGCTAGTATCACTGTTTATCGTTCATCTTGGTAGTGATGTAGGCTGTTCACCTTATAGTAAATAAATTTTGTGCCGATGTCTAGAAATTTATCTATCTGCTTGAAATATCAGTAACCTTTGGCTGTTATATTGTGCTTAAGCAAATCTCCTTCTCAGCACGAATAATTCTCTTAACAAGTCCTGAGATTATGTAAAATTATGTGTGCCTCACTTACACAGCTAGCCTTGGCGTGCTTAAATGTATAATTGAGAACATGAAGGATTTGATACTCTTATTTCCATATGATGTATATATTGCCCATTTTTATATATATAGGACTGGAGAATATACATTACATACACAGACAATCGAATATATGAGGGTTGGGGAGGGATTAATAACTTTATCCTGGATGCACTTGCTCGTTGCAATTAAATCTTGTTTGATCCTCTACTTTCTTTTTACATGCACACTATTGCATTTTGGGATGCTGCAAGCCTGCAAGTACCGGATTGAGTAAAATCTTGTGATTGCTACGGGATGCTGCTGCTTCATTGTTTTTTCAATTTTATTTTTAATCCTCGAACGTCTTTTGAATATTTCAGTTTGACCTGGCAGGATGGAGATGGAAGCAGATTACATTGGAGTGCTTTTAAGTGCTTCTGCAGGGTATGATCCTCGGGTAGCTCCGCAGGTGTACAACAAGTTGGGACAAATTGGAGGTAGTTCGCGATTGCAAGATTATCTTGCTACTCATCCTTCCGGAAAGAAGAGAGCTCAACTACTTTCTCAGGCTAAAGTCATGGAGGAAGCCCTTTCCATATATAGGGAGGTGCAGGCCGGCCGCGGTGTAGAGGGTTTTCTCTAAGTTTTATTTCATGTAGCAACTTCTCTTTCCTTCCTAGTGAGTCTGAAATTGATACTATCATGTATCTTCCGTTCTTTCCCAAGAAATACACGGTTCTTCGTCTTGATTCTCTCTCCGAAAGTTATTTACTCGATCATTTTGTGCATTCTGCATTTCTCTTCTTTCATTTGACCGTCTCCTAATTTTTGTCTTCCATTAAAATACAAAGACATGCTAATTTGATATGTTCACCTATTGAAATTTTGATTATTAATTTGACAACAAATTAGACAAAAATGAGAGATGTGATTTCTGCCATCTAAACTCATTCAAAATCTTTAGCAAGGCAGCTTCTTTCAAAAAAAGAATAACATATTACCAAATGTAAATAAATATAATGACCAAGGAAAAGATTATTCACGACTTTCTATTTTTCTCTCTGTGCATTACGTATAATCATGCTGTCTTCATAATCTCCAAGTAATTCAGAGCTCAATTCGCCTCAAATGGGTGAAAGCCAACGGCTGCATCTCAAGAATTACGTCGCGCGCCTAATCCACAGCTGCGAACATTAGACCGCTCGATCAAATCCATTCACATGTTATAGTATCGCCAAATTTATCCGGAGATGATCGATCTTTTCTTACCTCTCGCCTCTTCTTCTACCTTTGCACAGCGTGCCGGTCACTGGCATCTCTCAAATACGCCAACAAAATTTTCAATCTCTTTGCAAAACCGAGTCTTTACATATATAACGAGCTTATCAGAGCCAATGCTACGAAAATAAAGGAGCCCACATCATGTGAGTGCTTAACTTTGTATAAAGAGATGATTGGCGGTGGTTTGGTGCCTGATTTCATAACACTACCCGTTCTCCTGAAGGAATGCTCGAAAAGATTTGACGAGCCCACAGGCCGGGCCATACATGTCCACGTTGTGAAGTTTGGGTATGATGGGGATGTCTACGTGCAGAATGCTCTGGTAAATTTTTACTCAAGAGTGTGGAGTTCTGAAAGATGCGAGGAATATGTTCGATGAAATGCCCAACAGAGACGTGGTTTCTTGGAATTCGATGATTGTTGGAAGTTTGAGGAATGGGGAGGTTGATTCGGCTTTGGAATTGTTCAAGGAAATCAAGGAGAGAAAAAATATCATCACTTGGAATTCAGTTAGCACGGGTTTGGTTCAAGGTGGGAGGGCGAAGGAGGCTCTAGACCTTTTTCACGAAATGCACGCAGACGATGAAAAGAATGTGGTTCAGCCAGATAAAATAACTGTGGCGAGTGCACTTTCCGCGTGTGCTTCTCTTGGCGCCATTAATCATGGAAAGTGGGTGCATAGCTACTTGGAAAGAAGTGGGATTGAATGTGATATGGTGATTGGGACAGCTTTGGTAGACATGTTTGGGAAATGCGGTAATGTTAAGAGACCAATGGAGGTTTTCAATAGCATACGGAGTAAGGATGTCTTAGCGTGGACGGCCGTGATCTCAGTTCTAGTGCTTAACGGGTATGGAACCAAGGCTCTCGAGGTATTCAAGGACATGGAAGCAGTTGGAGTTAGGCCTAATGCTGTAACTTTAGTTGGACTGTTGTCTGCCGGTGCTCACTCTGGCCTTGTAGAGAAAGGTCGTCGATGCAATGAGGTGTGATTACCATATAGAGCAGCAAGTGGAGCACTATGCTTGCGTGGTTGATATACTTGGTCGAGCTGGGCTTTTCGCTGAGGCAGAAGGTGCTATTAATAGTATGCCAATGAGAGCGGATGCTTTTGTTTGCGGTGCTCTACTTGGAGCTTGTCAACTGCACGGAAACTTTCGTCTAGGAGATAAAGTAGCGAGGTACTTGATTGACTTGGAACCTCACAATCATGCTTACTATATCATATTGTGTGATTTATATGCGAAGGCTGGTAGATTTGACGATCGGAAAAGAATTAGGTCTATGATGAAAGGACTAAATGCGAGGAAGAATGTTCCTGGCTCCAGCATGATTGAAGTTGATGGTGTTGTCTATGAATTCTCGGTGAAAGGATCATCCGAGATGCCAATTGCGGCCTTGCAGAGTGAACTGTTGCTTTGAAGCAGCGAGATGAAGAGAGAAGGATATATGGTTGTCTCATCAAGTAATCAACCAAGAGAGAGTTCGAGGGCAGCATGAAGATCCTAGTTTGGCATTCAAGAGGGACGTCGTTCATTGACATAGTTAGAGCATGGGATGAAAATTCAGATACATCTAAATTTAGGTAAATTTATACTGCTCCTAGTCTTGACTGATAATTTGGCTTTATCTTTGGTTCTATCTACTTCAAATCTGATGTTTTCCTAATTATTGCATGAAGCAAATGTATGACTCTAAAAATTCTGCAAGTTGTCTTCTCTCTATATAATCCAACCTGATTAGAAACTTCAGCAGTGCAATACAGAAAAGATCCCTTAAATTCAGGTCAACATTAAAAAAAAATGCTTGTAAAAGTAGATAAGATTCTCCACACTGGCAACCAGATTGTGTGGACACAGTTAAAATTTAACAAATTTCCGTTTGCTCTGTTGGATAGATATCTCTAGTTGGATATAGTTAACAATGAAATAAAAGAAAAAACGAAGCATTAGCTATACCTGTCCTTGTAAAATGCTCCGAAAAATCTGCCATATGCAAAAAAACACTGAAGCTAAGACAAACCAACTTTTGAAAAAAAATTCTATGTTGATAACTTTGACATAAAATAATTAACTATTATCATGCATATCATGGCTTTATGGTGTATTATATGAAAGAGTCTACATCCATATTTGTTTTGAGAAGATTTGATTTGTCTAGGCTTCAGGATATTCCTCCATCATATAATATCCTAAACTCTTGGATTGTCCATTTGCCTTTTACGCAAACATATATGCTAATATCAAGTTATTTGGGAAGGTGATATATTTTGTGGATATGGAAATTCTCTAAATCTATACCTCTAATCTTTCTCCGAGTTTCAGGCAACTGCGTTGAGATGGGCATCCCTGTCTTCGTTTTAGCTTTGCTCTTTCTCTTGGTGGGTGCTCTTGCCACAAGATCTTACCCACTGACCCTTCTTGGTTTTCCACTTTACTTTGTGGCCGGTTTTATTTTGTACTCGCTTGTCACTTATGTCAGAGAACTGGTATCGGTGCTCAACGACCACCTGTGGCGGACCGATGATAAATCAACTCATACACTTCCACAGACTTTTTGATTACCAGATCAAACTTGCCCTGAGGTACCGCACATACCGTCTCATCACTGACTCGCACAGTGAAGTATACACTGCCGATCCATTAAATGTTGAATACATCCTGAAAACCAACTTCCCTAACTATGGAAAGGTATAGTAATTTGGAGTCTGCCATGATTATAGATATAGTGCTATAAATATCTGAGTTTCCACTTCTGTGTAATGTTCAGGGAGAGTACAATCGTGGTATAATGAGAGATCTTTTCGGTGAAGGGATTTTCGCTGTAGATGGGAAGAAATGGCGCCACCAACGAAAGCTTGCCAGCTATGAGTTCTCTGCCAAAGTCCTCAAAGATTTCAGCTGCTCCGTGTTTCGATCTAATGCTGCTAAATTAACTTCCAAGGTTTACAGAGAAGCACTGGCTAGTAGAGGGATGGATTTACAGGTGTCCTAACCAGGCTCTACTCCCATCATTTTAACATTATTTCTTTTAATTTCAGTCACAATTTGCTAGGTCAAACCACGTCTAAACTTCTTCTGGAACTAGAGTGACACAGATAATGGATTGCAGCATACAGTAATGAAATTGAATACCTTATTTACAGGATATATTGATGAAATCAGCTATGGATACAATGTTTAAGGTGGGTTTTGGGGTTGACCTTGATACTCTGTCTGGATCAGATGAAATCAGTAATCAATTTATCAAAGCCTTTGATGACTCCAATGTCATTGTATATTGGAGATACGTTGATGTATTCTGGAAAGTGAAAAGGTTTCTCAACCTCGGCCTGGAGAGAAATCTGAAGGAGAACATCAAAGTCATCGACAATTTTGTTTACAACTTGATCCACCGCAAGAGGGAACAGATGAGGAACGAAGAGGTCAGCCAGAACTAGAATCACCCAACTCTCATGGTTTCTTGATCAATTTTTTTTTGTCATTCAATTTTTATAACTTTTCTTGGCCTTAGGGTGCAAAAGAGGACATACTATCGAGGTTTCTGATTGAAAGTGAGAAGGATAAGGAGAACATGACTGACGAGTATTTGAGGGACATAATTCTCAGCTTTCTCATCGCGGGGAAGGACACGTCAGCGAACACTCTTGCTTGGTTCTTCTATATGTTATGCAAGCACCCACTGATTCAAGAAAAGGTGTTACAAGAAGTGAAATTAGCTATGCATGTGAGAGATGAATTATCCGTTGATGAATTTGTGCTCATGCTGAGCGAGGCAGCTCTCGATAGGATGCAATATCTACATGCAGCTCTCACAGAGACTCTCAGACTATATCCTGCAGTTCCTGTGGTAAAAATTATAATCTGCCTTATAGCTTTAAAACTGCAGAAATGTTATTTGATAAGACACACTTATATGGAATGAGGCTATAATAAATTAACAATTATCATGCATAATGAAGTTTGCTTATGGTTTTTCAGGATGGGAAGTGTGCGGAAAAAGATGACATTCTGCCGGATGGCCACAGAATAAAGAAAGGGGACGGCATAAACTACATGCCATATGCAATGGGGAGAATGCCGTATATTTGGGGAGAGGACGCTGAGGAGTTTCGGCCCGAGAGATGGCTTGAAGATGGCGTTTTTCGGGGTGAAAGCCCTTTTAAGTTCACTGCCTTTCAGGTTAGCATTGTTTTCATGAACACGACATTTTATTTTATTTTTCATAAGTAATCTGATGAATTTAACTTGTATGGGATTTGATTAGGGTGGGCCTAGAATTTGCCTGGGAAAGGAATTTGCATATAGGCAAATGAAGATTATTGCAGCAACTCTTGTGATGTTTTTGAGATTCAAGCTTGTGGAGGAGAGTAGGAATGCAACGTACAGAACTATGTTCACTCTTCACATGGACAAAGGTCTCCCTCTCCATGCATTCCCTCGCCTTACCCTTAATTAGTGTTTACTGTTCCTAAAATTTTCAGCTTTACGACTCATGACTTATTGTAAACTATAACTTGTAGTATAATAATATGAGTTGTATTAAATTATTAAAAAAATTATATCTTCAAGCTAACTCACATAACGAAATTGATCACAAAATAACAAGTCAAGTATATTACCAAACTCAAGCTTGACTTGTTTGATTAAGAAGCTTTACCATACAAGTTTTTGTCAAACTGGATCTGAGTTGTTAAGTACTTGAGTTCATCTCTAACCCTAATATTTTGGAATTCCTGAATATCCAAGTGATTTGCCTACAATCTTGAAATGGCAAAGGGACCCTAGTTGTGCTGTGCATATCAATATTGGTTGTTGCATTTCGTCTATTCATGTGAGTCTGTTGTGTTGTGCACACTTGCATCAATTAATAATCGCACAAGAATTTTATTTGACGGATTTTTTAAATTACTTTCATTCACAACCAACACCTATCGATCACTGCCAAAGATAAAAAATTGGAAGAATAAAAGAATGTAAAATGTGAAATATAGAGCAAATATTAATATCATTTGAAGCACAATACAGTTTTTTCTCATTTCTCACGTATTTCAATATTTGAATCACAATCTTGTCTATTTTCTCACATTTAATAAGGATCCAGATTATCCAAAATAATTTTCAAATTATTTCATTATTAATTATTAATTTTTATATATCTCTTACACTATTTAAATGTAGTAGAAAATTGATAATAAAAACATGTAACAATAAATAATTTAGGTTGGGTTTTGGTCATTAATAAAGAACGAAAATTGTAAAAATAGATCGCATTATAGAATGTATATGTGGGAGCGGGATTTTTTATTAAAGAATTGAATTGTTGATAAATATAATCTTAGATTGCCGTACCCAGTAACCTCATCCAACAGGACCAACACACTAGCTAATTTCTCCCAGAACTTCAATGTCGCCCAAAATCTCAACCAAGCCCTAATCACCATAAACAATGCATGCCTCTAATTCTAGCCTATGATATAAATATATTAATTCCTTTCTTTATGATATTGTTCATCAACGAATACAATAGATTTAAATGTTGACCAAGGATAAAGATATATATTCTGAAATCCATGTCCATTTGGTGCATCTGTACGTACAATAAAATTATATATCTAAATCTTCAGTTGCTAGCTGTGATCAAGTAATTTCACTTATAAAGTTGGAACCCTTTTTCAAGTGTTATTTGCTTACTCTGTACTTTCATGTGAGTGTTGTCCCATAGTTGTGGATAGAAGTGCGCCAAATGTTTGGGGGAGTTATATTGTTATATAGAAGTGGTATGTTTTTGGATAAATTTAGTTTCTTTTATTTATATATAGAACCTTTTGCAGATATGCATACATGATGATGGTCTTTCAGTATGTTGGGTCGTTGTAATAAGTTTTTTTGTTTCCTTTCTTGTTAACTAACAGGGAAACCTGCACTGTATGTGTAATCTCTCATTTAACATAATAAATTTATATAATCAAATAATAAATATAATATTACATAATTTATTTTATATTAGAAAGTAATTAAGAAGAGTATAATAATTGATATATAAACAAATATAATATATTATATTACACTATTGTCCTTGAATAAATATCTATTAGGGAAACTAAATTCTGCATACAAAGCTCTTTTGTATTAATATAGATTTAGTGATTGTGAGAAAAATTATTGTTGTTTCATAATAACTTTGATACTCACTAATTGGCAAATGAGAATGTAGTGCCCCATCGATCGCTACTTGTAGATTGGATCTTTTGTTCCTAAAACTCTTATCTCATAAGCATAATTAAAATATAATTAATTGTAATTTTGAATTTAACCCTTTTAATTTATGCTTATGAGACGAAGTTTGAGTACAGAGAATCCGATCTGTCCGACTTGAGGGCGATGCGTTATCTTTTAATAACGTTTAGCCACCTCTTAGAGGGTGTTTGGCTAAGCTTATAAGCTCTTTAAAAGCAGTTATAAAACATGTTTAGGAGCTTATAATTTATTATAGTTTTGGCAAACTAAGCTCCTAAACAACTTATAAAATGTGAAAATAGCTCCCTAAAATAAGTTGGTGAACCCTAACTTATTTTTCATAAACTTATAAGCAACCTTGAATTTACCAAAATAATCTTACTATAATTCATTATTTCTTACACATACACTATCAACTTCACATCTCGTCAATTTTATCTCTCTAACTATGATTTTCTCTCTTTAACTCACGATTCTTTCTCTATCTTATAAGATCAAGTATCCAAACACTTTAACAAATTTTCTCTCTCTAACTATGATTTTCTCTCTCTAACTCACGATTCTTTCTCTATCTTATAAGATCAAGTATCCAAACACTTTAACAACTTATAAGCACTTGAGACTTATGAGCTCTTGAAACATCTTATAAACTCTTGGAACTTATAAGCTCTCTAAAATAAGCAGCCAAACACCCCTTAGTCACTTCGTGTGGTTGGTTAAGAGATTTAGTTAATATGTGAAATATATTAAGAAGTTTGACTAAAAGCTCAATAAAAGGTGGACCCTTACTAGTTACTATTCATACCGAGAAAATGCAATATGTTGCATGGAAAGACGAATAGTTCTTAATTTAGAGGAGATACCTGCGAAGACATTGATAGTCCAAGCATATAGATGTAAATATGCATATCATCATATATGAAATTACAAAAGTCTCCAAAACAACACAAGTAAACTAATCCCTTGCTTGATTAGTCTAAACATTGCCCTTAATTTACTCCAAATTATTGCATCCTCTTCACCTTCATCCATCTACTTTCGTTTTTCTTGAGACGACATGCAATAAAACAAACAAAAGTCGGTAAACGATTACTGATCGGATTAATCAGAGATGAGGTTGTTTTCCTGATATTATCCAGTCCGAGAAAGAGCGCAGCGTATTCATATCAGCCCTATAATGCTTCTGCGTAAACTCAAGCAGCGCCGGCCACTGGAAGTCCGGGTACATTCTCGGATTATCGTCGTCCACCAACTCATTCGGCGGCGCCACCACCTTCTCTTTTTTTGGACACAGGAAGAAAGCCAGCGATTTCCGTGGACTCTCACTGTTCACCACCGCTCTGTGCAAACAGCTCTTATATCTCCCATTTGCAAGCGCCTGTTACACAGTTATAAAATTTTTTCAACAACAATTAATCAATATAGACTAACATTAATACATTATTAACAGCGTGATTAATCATTAATTAATTACCATGAAAGTGTCGCCTATGTTGACTACAAAGGCCTCAGAGTTAGGGCGTATGGACCGCCATTGATCGTCGACGAAGACTTGCAGGCCGGCGACCGTGTCTTGGCGGAGGATGGTGAGCGATGTCGGATCGCAATGCGGTCCGGTGCCTAAGGTCTGATCCGGCCTTTGGCATGGCGGATAATAGTTCAGTCTCATTATCGACTCATTTTCTTCGAAAAAGTTTCTGAAATGGCTCCTTCTCACTCCTAAACTGATCCCCAAAAGCTCCATGATTCCTAGAGAGAGACTGCTCATTGCACTGCAGTAATCCTGGTATATTCTCCTGCAGTTAATTATCATTTTCACGTATTAATTTAATTTAATCTCATATTTAGATACGTATATATATACATAACAGACGTACCCTAATTGTGCGAAATCTTCCCCCAATTTGGTGCAGAAGTAGTCTTCGACAATGCGAGACGAAGCTTTCTCCGGCGAGTATTCGAAGGAAAGAGTTTCCTTCCAAGGAAGCTTCGACGAGAATCTGCCGGTGAAGCTACTGGCGTAGCCGCAATGCTCGCCTTGTTTCCTGAGAGCTCTTTGCTTCTCGTGAAGAGGTTGCTCGAAGAAGCGATCCATGCAACGGTGCGCGTCGTCGATGAGATCCGCGTCGACGCCGTGGTTGACGACGAGGAAGAAACCGTGCTTCCGGCAGGCCTCGCCGACGAGCAGCGACGCCCGAAGGGAGGCGGAGGGATCGCCGGAGAGGAAGCCACAGAGGTCGACGAGCGGGACGTCGAGCTCCGGCGGGTTAGGGTTAGGTCTGTCGGGACCGGGCCAAATGAATTGGGGCGGGATGTTGGATTGGTGTTTCAATACCGTGGCGTCGAAGATTAGTGACCTGTTTGGTTGGTCGTAATTGTGTTTGGTGGCGGGTTGGGGGAGGGAGGCCTCGCTCGTGATCGTGGTCATTTTGCATGAAGATTGATTATCCTTATTTACTTCTTTTCGTATTTTGGAAGATTTATATAGGAATATTTGTGGAGGAATCTGGGAGGTGTGGTGAGAGAAAAGCCAAAAGGCCGTTCCTTTGGGAATTTAGTGAACTAAACTAGGTGCCTTTATAGCTTCTCTTCGCAAACAACAAAAAGGGATCGTTTGCAGTGTTTTTTTTGCAGAGGAGGGCTCGTTGCTGAGTCGATTGAGGGGAAGGTCCTTTGTATTTTGTCATTTATTATGTCCATAGAAAAGCGTTTCCCGATGCCTTTTGCCTTTTGGCGTTTCTTTTGGAAGATTAGTACCAAGGGTTTCTAGGATTTTATTTTTCTTTTGTGAAAAAAGAAATTTATTTTTATCTGCTTAATTTCTCCTATTTATTTTTTTATTTCAGTACGTAAAATCACTCCCCCATAAATATTGTTTTATTTTGATATTATTCCATGTATATACATCTCGTCAGGAATGAACACATATAAAATTCATTTGAGAGAATTTTTTTTTTCTTCTAAATTTTGAATTTGAAATTTCGAAAAAATAATTTTCCCATAATTAGATTCATTGATAGAAATTTGTGTATCGCAATCTGAATTTTTTTTTGATAATCTCATGACATCTATATATATATATAAAAACCAAATAATGTCAATTGGTGCCTAAAACTATCAAAGCTTCCTCAATAAGATAACCATTTTTTTTTTTTATCATAACCTTAATCTACTTTTTGAGTTATTAAATATCTTGAATCTTCTTCCAAAAGACATATATTTTTAATCTATTTAAGGAGTCTAATGACTATAGATATTTTTTTATTTATAATTTGTATGAAACTGTTGGATATTTATTTATCATGTAATCTATATTCAACAATTGGATATTAGCAGAATAAATACATGAGATGAAACATTAAAGCTTAACACTTGGACTCCAAATATTTGTTGCTATAAATACCAAATGAATATACAGTTTTCACATAATTTTCTTTTTATTTAATGTAAACTTTATCTCTCTATTTTGGATTATAAAGTGAACAAATATGAATCAATTTTTTTCAGCTTTCGATTAAGATCTCTTCGGCTATTTGAGATTTTCTGAATCTGATTATGTGACATTTTTCTATTACCATTACAATATTACGAAGGCCCGAAAAACGAATTGATAGCATGTCTCGAATTGATATCATACTTATATTTCAATCCTTAAATCGATATCATTTATATTAGCTATATAATTTGATGACAATTTATTCAATCGAGATTTCAAAAATAATAAACAATGATCATTGACGATGATAGACCACATGAGCTATTCACATATGTATGTACTTAGTAAATGAAGAAAATTTGTTACTATGTATGTACTTTAGCTTATTGAAGCAATCTAATACAGAATAACTTTTGCAACAATCAATTATACAAATTCCATCTTTTGTATAAAAATATTTGTATGCTTAGTTAACTAAGAGATCATGCCAAACTAAGTGATTTGTTTGGGGGCAAAGTAATTGAATGAAAGTAATATATCGAATAATACACATTATTAATTATTTATTAATATATGATATATGTATATATATATATATATATATATATATATATATATATATATATATATATTTCGAAACGGAATGATGATTTAGGAAGGAAAAATATAAGTTATTATTTTTTAGAAATGATTCCCCTTTATATATATACATATAGATATAGATTTTTCTATATAATTGAGTTTGTGATTTTAGTTTTTGATAAAAATATCATATGTTTATTGAAAATATGATATAAACTCGATTAATATATATCTATATTGTATTATTTCATTAATAAAGTGTGTTAATTGTGGTGGTTGGTTGTTATTAATTCCATGATTAGTATCAATAGTCATTATCGAAATTTTGAAATATATATATGTATATATACACATAATTTTTGAATGTATTGATTTAAGTTGTGTAGTGGTTTAGACTTTTATTGGATTTAAATAATTTGTTGCTATTTGGATTGAGAAGTCTGGGCTATTACTAATAATAATAATAATAATAATATTATTATTATTATTTTTATTTTTGCAAATAATGCTTTATTATAGTTAAAATGACAGCTATGTTTAAATGATGCAATTTTGAGTAAAATTAGTTTATATGATTGAGTTTGTATTAAATTTTAGATTCATATCATCTATTTAATGAAAATATGATATAAGCTCCATTAGTATTTTTTTATTACGTATGTGAAAAATATTAAAATTAATTAATTAACTCTGTATAAAACACTTTCTTTGACTAAGATGTATATGCAATTTTTTAATATTTTTTACAAGTTTGGTATCATTGAGTTTGTAAGATATATGTATTGTTTATTTTGAAACATACTTCTACACAATTTCATTTGTATTATATAATATTTATCCTTTAATTTGTTTTTGATATATTATTTGAATATGATATTTTGCAAAACAATTTAGTTTATTGCATTTTCTCTCAATTTTTATTTTTTTCTATTATGATATTATATGGTTATTGAACTTCATTTTAGTTATGTATAAAATATAAGTTTTGTTTTATTCATATTTTTATTAAATGTTTGTTCTTTCACAGGTTAATTTGTACTAAAAGGGACATGTTTTTAGTCATGATCAACTTTATATTGTTGTACCAAGTTACTAATTGTCGAGGTTTGAAAATTCTAATATGTGGGATGTTGGAAATCGTATATATATATATATTATATGTGGCCAAGTTTCTAGGAAGCTACTTTGACAAAGATTTTGAGTGACGTAACGTTTAATTTTTTGAAATTAAACGGCATAGGATCGATCTACGTTTCGAGTAGATGATCGTGGTGTATTCACATTCTCAAATCCGATTTCCGGTGAGTGAGAAATAGTGGATCAAAGTTGGTCACTTAAACATGAAGTTATGTGCTTAAGGGGATAAGCATGGATTAATTAATCCTTATCCCACATTGATTAATGTACCTTCATTAATTGTCTATATAAGTGGTTCATTGAACACTTAGTATAATTATGTGCACAAGTGATGGGTTGAAAGCCCACGCGCACTGTGCCAACCCGTCGCCGCCGCCGTCCCGCCCGGTGCCCGGCGCCGTCACCCGTGCCGCCCGGCCGGCCCGGTTCGGGTCCGTGGTCCTGGATCTTGGGTGGTCTTTGGGCTGTTCTTTGGGTCTGCTCGTGGGCTTGCTTCGTGGGCTTGCTTCCGTGGCCCATTGCCGTATATTTTGGATCGGTGTTTGATCGAGCCCAAAGATGGAGTTGGTCCGAGGCCCAACTCGTGGCCCAATCGTTGGGCTTGCTGTACTTGAAGAGACGTCCAGATACGTCCAACGAACCCGGACGCACGCGTTGTCCAGATTCGTCAGAATCGCCGGTAACGTTCGACATGACGGCTCTGCGGAAACGTGGGTGTAACTCCCACGTTGTCTCCGAAACCGCCAGAACCCTTCGCACTCAATGGGGACATAACTGTAACACCCGACATCAATGCGGTGTTGACTCAAAGATGCTTCCCATGAGGGACGACGCTATAAATAGGACATGTCTCCCAAAGATAAGCCACCCACTGCCTAAAGCATTCCAAAGATTCCTAAGAGCACTTCATGCATACATACAGTATCAAGCTCGCCTCGCCTCCGTCCGATTCACGGGAGTCGTTGGTTTCGGTGCTGCCACCTCACGAGACGCTGCCGTTTCATCTTTGGGGACGATACGCCGTAACCGAGAGCACTACCGGCATATCTCATCTTATGGAAAGATGACTCGACTCGGCATTAGTATACGGTTATTGTATTTACTTGAGCCAAGTTCTTTTTAGTTTGATCTCCTACTTTTCGCTTTTCGAGTTGTATGTCGCTTGCAAGTCTGTCATCGTTTTGTACACGTTTTCCAACAATCGCAAGACGAGATATACTTGCCACAAGGAGTTCAGACTTTTAATTAACTTAAAACTTTCAAACTTAAACATTTACTTGAGATGTCATTGTTCTCCTCGCCACCGACTGCCGCCTCCCCGCCGCCCGCCGCTGCTGCTGCCACCGCACAATGGCTACAGCCATGTTTGGTTTGATGCCTTCGGGGTCAACCATTGGACCCTTTGGGTCGACTGTTGGTATTCAACGTTTGGTTCCACTTTTAGTGGTTCCATTGGCTCGACGACTGCACTTTTCAGTGGGTCGACTGTTGGATCCATGGGATCTAACACTGGTGGTTCTCATACGAGTTCCATGTTTCAGCACACTTCAAGTGGTGCTGGTGGATCCGGTTTTGGGTTGATCTCGATGCCTGTTCATACCGCAAGGATGATGCCGCCCGCCGAGAAGCCGCTGAAGTTTGGGGGATCCGACTACAAGAGATGGCAGCAGAAGATGTTGTTCTACCTCACGACGTTGGGCTTCGCCAACTTCTTGGTGGAAGATGAGCCCACCGCCCGAAATTTGGGTGACGGACTTTCATGTCCGAGCAAAGATATGACAACTGGTGCCTTGCGATATCTTTGTAAAAACTTTATACTTGGTAGTTTAGAAGATAGCTTGTATAGTGTTTATGTTGTTGTAACGACATCCAAATGTATGTCGGATGCGTTAGAAAAGAAGTACCGTAGTGATGATGCAGGTACTAAGAATTTCATTGTAGCCAAATATTTGGACTACAAGATGGTCGATTCCCGACCGATCATGGACCAAGTGCAAGAGTTTCAACTCATTGTACACGAGGTTCAAGCCGAAGGGCATACTGTTTCAGACGGCTTTGTCGTCGCAACAGTGATTGAGAAGCTACCCCCGGGGTGGAGAGACTTCAAGGTCTACCTTAAGCACAAGCGAAAGGATATGACACTTGAAGACTTGATCGTCAAACTGTGCATCGAGTTTGACGTGAAGAAGCAAGAGTTAAAAGCGAAAGGCTTGATCGATGCTAGAGCCAACCTGTTGGAGAGAGGCGGTCCCTCCAACAAACGTGTTCGTCCCAATGCCAATGACAAAGGCAAATGGAATGTGGTTGCCCGTAAGTTTGACGAGGACTGTTACAATTGTGGCAAGCATGGCCACACGATGAAGGACTGCTGTCAGCCTAAGAAGAAGAAGGCTAAGCAAGTTGCCAATGTTGTCGAGAAGGACTTCGACAAATGGGACAAGGATGACTTGGCTGCTGTGGTGACCGAAGAATTCAACCACGTCGAGAATCAAGGTGGATGGTTCATCGACACTGGCGCAACTGCGAACGTCTGCGCCGAAAAAAGATGCGTTTCTCCACCTACAAGCCTGTTGAGGGGAGAAAGTTCAACATGGGGAATCAAGCTTCGTCCGAGGTTGCCGGAGTTTGTGATGTGGTGCTTAAGATGTCGTCCGGCATTGAGATCACGTTGAAGGATGTGCTGCATGTCCCGAACATTCGCAAGAATTTAGTGTCGGGCTCAATTCTAGTTAACAAGGGGTTTAGACTAGTTTTTTAGTCTGACAAGTTTGTCTTGACTAAGTTTGGGAAGTTCCTTGGTAGGGGTTTTCTTACTGGTGGTCTTTTCAAATTAAATGTAATGGCTGTGCGCCGTGTACCCAAAATTATGATGAATGAAAATGCATCTACTTCCTCTTAAACTGAGTGCTCTGATTTATGGCATTGTAGATTATGACATGTTAATCTAAATGCAATAAAAAGATTAGTAAATTTAGACTTACTAAAGTTAAATGAAGTTAATACACAAACGAAATGTGAGGTTTGTGTGGAAGCCAAAATGGCTAAGTTACCGTTTCATTCGGTGAGAGAGACACTAAGCCTCTAGAACTTATTCACACCGATGTGTGTGATTTAAAGTTTGTACAAACTAGAGATGGTAAAAAGTACTTCATCACGCTTATTGATGATCGTACAAGATATTGTTATCTTTACCTTCTAAGAAGTAAAGACGAGGCTATTGAAGCTTTTAAAACTTCAAGAACGGCCGAGAATCAACTAAGTTGTCGAATTAAGACTGCTCAAGTGATAGAGGAGAATATGTAGCTCCGCTTTGAGGCATTATGCAATGAAAGTGGTATAATACATCAAAGGACGCCCTTATTCACCTCGGTCTAATGGCGTTCTTTGAACGTAAAATCGAACACTTAAGGAGATGATGAATGCTTTGTTGATTAGTTCGAGTTGCCCAGAACTTGTGGGGGAAGTCTGTTTTGACGACCAACTACATACTTGAACAAGATTCCACTTAAGAGTAAGGATGTTACTCACGAGTTGTGGAAAGAAAGAAAGCCATCATACAAATATCTCAAAGTGTGGGGTGTTTGGCGAAGGTTGAGGTGCCTCTTCATAAACAAGTTACAATTGGACCTAAAACAATGATTGTATATTTATTGGTATGCATCAACAACAATACTTATCGTTTTCGATCCACGTGTCGAGGTACCAATATGACCGTGGGGACGACGATTGAATCAAAGAATGCCATATTCTTTGAAAGTGTTTATCCATGTAAAGACAAGGATAAAAGTGACGCCAGTTCTAGCAATAGAGCTGATGGTGAAGCTTCGGGTTCTAAATCTTTGGAGGAAGAACCGATATCGCATAAGCGATCGAGGTCTGATCCAGAGGGGTCGGAACCGAGATGTGGCAGTATAGTCAGAACGCCAAAGGATTTTGTTCCTGACTATATTGTGTTCATGTTGGACGAAGAACCAACTTCGATCAAAGTAGCCTATGCTCGGCCAGACGGAATGCTCTGGCGAGAGGCTGTTCAAAGTGAGATTGATTCTATTCTGCAAAATCACACTTGGGTGCTGGTTCATTTGCCAAAAGGTTGTAAGCCCTTAGGATGCAAATGGATCCTTAAAAGAAAGTACAAGGCAGATGGATCAATTAAAAAGTATAAGGCCCGTTTGGTTGTCAAAGGGTTTAAACAAAGAGAGGGGTACGATTTATTCGATACCTATTCACCTGTGACGAGGATTACGTCTATTAGAGTGCTTCTCGCAATTGCTGCTTTGCACAATCTTGAGATTCATCAAATGGACGTTAAGACTGCGTTTTTGAATGGTGACCTCGAGGATGAGGTATATATAGAGCAACCCGAAGGGTTTGTAGTAACTGGTCAAGAGGGCAAGGTATGCAAACTCGTGAAGTCTCTATATGGTTTGAAACAAGCGTCGTTGCAATGGCACTTGAAATTTGACAATGTAATGTTGTCAAATGGTTTCAAAATCAACGAGTGTGACAAATGTGTCTACGTTAAGAACACTGATAATGGTTATGTTATAGTGTGTCTGTATGTAGATGACATGTTGATCATGGGTAACAATACTCAAGTCATTAATGACACAAAGCGCATGTTAAATAGAAATTTTGACATGAAGGACATGGGATTAGCCGATGTGATTCTTGGAATCGGATTCTAAGAAGATCGACGGAATTGTCTTGACACAATCTCACCACGAGAAAGTGCTTAAGAAATTCAACGCGTTTGATAGTTTACCGCTAAGACCCCATTGGAGCTCAATGTTCACTTGAGTAAGAATGATGTGAATGTTGGATTGTATCTTGAAAGCGCTTTGGTTGAGCTTGTATACAATGTTTCTGTTACCACTATTACAATCTCCTAGTGATTTGAATACTTGATTGCATATATCGTGTCCCCTTATCTCATATAAGTTAGATCATACGATTGTGTAGAAGATCACAGAAGTCTGTATGATTGGTCAAGCTTAATGAGATATAAAAAGTTTCACAGCTGAGACGACTTAAGGACGAGTTGTCGGTTTAGGCTGCAGTATAGATAAGAAGTGACTTGACTTAGTTACTTGTCTATGCTGGTACGTCTCTGACGTATTGAAGGATCACAGTGAGATGAGTTCTTCTTTCTGACCGTCGTGAAGAACCAAGATCTCGGTGACTTACGATGATCTAAACCTCGATAAGGTATTAGGTGAGTATGAGTTGCTGACCATCACTTTGACTTGTTATGAGTGAGGGTTATATGTTCTAACCCAAGATTCTCCGCATCTTGGGTGGTGGCAGTGCTTGTATGTCACGCTAGTTATCTCAGACGAGTCACCGTATCCGCTTAGGATGATGACGCCCCTTAAGGAGCTCAAAGGTTTATTGTACTAAACCCCGCAGTTGAGTTAGCTCAAGTACAATAATAAGGTTGAGTGGTACTACTTAAGGAAATGAAGTTATTAATCGCTTTAAGCAATGATTGCTAGAGATGATTAATGGACGTTCGATATCTTAAATACGGGGATTCGTAATGTCTAAGTGCAAGCCCGACTCAACTTCGGTAATAAAGGGTAAGTCAACATTCTTTCTCTAGTGGCATGATCGAATGTTTATAAATTAATTTATGTTCTGGTCTGAACATAAGATAATTAATTTATTTGAGGCCCATCTTTATTCCTTGCATTTGATCCTGGTCGGCCCATCCAGGCCGTAGCATCGATGAAATCGGCGCCCTATAGCTCTCAAAGGCAAGATTTTATTCTCTTTATCCCACAAGGATATAATTATATTTATGGTATATGCATAGATCCTTTCCATATAAGATTATGGTAATAATCTTGAGAGTATGGAAATAATCCTAAGAGTATGGAAATAATCCTAGAGTATGGTAATATTCCATATATGATTATGGTAATATTCCATATAGGATTATGGTAATATTCCATATAGGATTAAGGTAGTGCATTATAAATATAAGGTATGAGATAATGTCTGGCTAATGCTCACATATTGAGAGCAAGAATTTTCGCCCTCTCTAGTCTTAAGAGAATTTTCAAAGTTGTGAGTAGAGAGCATTGGGTGATTTTCGGTGTATTCTCCATAGATCGTCCTCACTCGACGTTGGAGATTGGGCAACCGGATACAGTCCGAAGGTCAAAGCACGAGTCCGATCCGCTCGATCCGCTCATCTCGCTCCATCGACCTCTTCGATCCAAAGGTAAACACGTGAAAACCCCTACGTGTTGCGATTTAATTATATAGACGCATGCTAGGTTTATAATCGTATGGTGAATTAAACACCCAAGATGGATCCTCGGGCGAGGTTAACATACGCTTTCCACATTGGTATCGAGCACGGGATCGAATCTTGGCTCTGCTGGATTAATTCACGCTTGATTATTACGTGCTTTTTATAATTGTGGATCTGCTGCTCATCGTGGCTCGCTCATTGTTTTGTTGGTTTTGTTTTTTCACCACGAGAAAATACGTGGTTAGATTAGATTTTGTTATGTAAATCTTATCTGTAAAAGAAGAACGAAGACGAAAGAACGAAGAACGAAACGACGGGAAAAACAGGTCTCTCGGCAGTGTTCTGGGAGGTATCTCGCGACCGAGCCTCGCGGTCGCTAGGGCGATCGCGAGGGGCGCGGGCGACAGGGCGTGCGTTCGCGCACGAGATCCCTGGCGCCACGCGAGCGATCGAGCGATCGAGCGATCGCGAGGTACGGCCGCGAAGCAAGCGAGCGAGCGAGCTAGCGGCGACGGCGCGTCACGCGCGAAACCCGGCGCCGGAGGCGCACTCGCGGTCGCGAAGTTTCGCACTGGGCGACGACGCCTCTCGGCGACGTTCGGCGCCGGGCGTGGCCGCGCAGCGCGTTCGACGGGTCGCGGTCGCATTAGCGATCATGCGAGGTAGCCCGCGAGGAACACGCGGCGGCGGCGCACGCAGAGCGGGCGCTGGGCCGGGCTCTCGCTTCAGCGCCCCCAAGACATTTTGGCCGACCCGCCCGGACCGTTTTCCGATTTTCCGGTCCGTGCCCGCGCACGCGAGGCCCAATTGTTGAATCCGTCCGCGCGGGCACGCGAGGCCCGTCAAGTTTATTTCGTACTTTGTAAATCTATGTAATAGATTAGATTTAAATGTGCGTGTTTCACGATTGGAGCGCGATGAACGTTTTATTTTATTTTTATCGCTCATATGCATGTCGTGGATGTTTAAATTATGCAGAGCATGCTATGTATGTTTATATTACGTTGACAAACCTTTAAGTGTTTTACGAATTGGACGCGCATAGTAAGCATGCTAGGTTTATCGCGTTTATCAAGCATATTTTAGAATTCTGCGAGCATGTTTTACATGTTGAGTTCTATAGAAAAGCATGCTAGATTACGTGATCCGCATGGACAAACCTTTTGAATAAAAGACTAAGCAAGCAACCCGACAAATTAATTTTTCAAATTAAAATGTCAAGACCTCCACTTTTGATCTCTAAACAAAGTGAGACGCACCGTGAGTAAACGCCCACACGCGTGGCTTGCTTGCACCGCTTATCATAAGTTTGTTAGATGAGATTTCTAAATAAAACATTTTAAATCTATTGAGAAGTGGGAGTTTCATGTAAACGTCCACACGCGCGGGTTTGATGTGCGATTTTCATAAGTTCTCTAGAGATAGATATAAAATGAGATAACAAAAGAATTTGAATTGGAAGCGGTATGGTCCGGTGAGTATACCAATTCTAAGAATTCATCTTCTATTTGTTAAAATTGTGGTCATTGCTTAGACATCACCTCAAGTACAACTTCCGCCAAGTCCCTTCTTGCGATAGTGATGTGGTCTAGTAAGGTCCAATCGTTAATTTCATTTGTCATAAGGATAAGTTGACATGGATTGAAATTAAACGACTAAAAGGTATATTTTAGTCCGGTCGAGGGGTTCATGTAAACGCCCACACGCGGGCTTGTATGTGGATTCCTCGGGCGATTGGAGGTTTCAATTAATATTGTTTTATCAAAGGTTACAATATTATTATTACGAATTATTTGCGATCGTATGCTTATGTGTTTACATTATCGCTTCGAGATATGTCTCTTACGCCGATTATCAATATGCTCGCACAAAATCCGTTATCCGGTCCAAATTTTATCGAGTGGAAACGAAACATGGAATATGTTCTTATCGCAAGAACACATGTTTGTTCTCACTACTCCTAAACCCGATGCCCTCATCGACGATCGACTAATGAGCAATGAGAGTCAAGCGGACTTTGGAATAAGTCAAACAATATGGCTAAATGCTATATGATGACTACGATGTCCAAAGGCTTGCACCGCGCAGATCGATCGATGGTAGACGCGATCGATATTTGGTCAAGTCTCGAGAGTAAGTTTGGGCGATCGGATCGGACGATCCGCCCACACAATGAGAGAAATCTTGGCATGTAAGATGGAAGAAGGAAGTTCGGTCCATGAACATGTCTCCCACACGACTCATCTCATGGATAGTCTTGATCGGTGGGAGGAGGTATTGACGGCGGCCAAGGTCGATATCATCCTCAATACACGCCAAGTCTTTTGAGAACTTTCGAATGCGATCATGAGCAAGACCGAGTTTACACTTAGTCAGTTGCTTAATGATCTCGTTGCTGCGGAAGGAGTTATGGGAAAAGGAGCACATGCTCTTGCTAGCACATCTAAGGGCCCAAAATTTTCATCGCAAAATGGAAATAGAAAAAGGGGTGCCAAAGGTGGTAGAGGCAAGGCAAATAGTGGGAGTAATGGAACAAGAACATGGTTGCCACCGGAGGCTCAAGAAGCCAAAGGAGAAGGCAAGTGCTTGAGTGCGGTAAGACGGGCATGGAAGGCCAAGTGCCCTATGCTCAGGCTCAAGGTACGCCGTTTGCGTTAGTAACGGAAACATGTTTAGCGACTTGTTCTACCCATTCTTGGGTAGTAGATACGGCGCAATCGATCATGTTTGTTACACCTGCGGGGTTCCTGCGGACAAGGGAGTCGTTTGATGGCGAGATAACGATCTCCATGGGCAACGCGCGAAAGTCGGCATCATGCAGCTTGGAGATGTTTTTTATGTTTTGGGACAACAGCTTTAGTTTTGAAAGACGTTTATATGTGCCGGATTTTCTATGGAACCTTGTTTCTGCTTTCAAATTATTTACTCATGGATATTCTCGTTATTTTTGATAGTGGTGTTTCTATCATAAGAAATGACGGTTATCTGTGTTGGCACCTTATATAATTCGCTTTATACTATTTCTCAAAACATAATACCTATAACTATGTTGCATCTTCATCAAACCCTAAAAGAGAAAGTTTTCTTCAGAAGATGACTCTACTTTTCTCTCGGCATCTTAGATTAGGTCACATCAATCTAAATAGGATCCAAAGACCGCTAAGAATGGAGTGTTGGGTGATCTCACGGTTACTCCGCTCCCGATCGCGAATCTCGTATAGAAGGTAAGATGTCGACGCACCCTTCAAAGCGGGCGGTTATAGAGCCAAAGAAATGTTGGAGTTAGTCCATTCGACTGTGTGGACCAATGTCCACACAAGCTCGTGGAGGGTACGGTATTTTGTCACTTTCATCGACGATTACTCAAGTACGGATACATATACCGCTTCACCGCAAGTCCGAATGCTTTGAGAAATTCAAAGAGTTTAAGGCGGAAGTGGAGACGAAGCTAGGTAAGAGTATCAAGTCATCATGGTCCGATCGCGGTGGCGAATACCTCGAAGAACGAGTTTATGGACTATCTAGTGAAGTGTGGGATTACATCCCAACAAGACTTTCACCGGGCACACCACAAAGAAAATGGTGTGTCGAGCGAAGAAATAGGACTCTTTTGGAAATGGTTAGATCTATGATGAGTTATGCTACATCGCTTATTTCGTTACGGGGTATGCCTTAGAAACAGCAATGACATACTTGCTAAATCTAGTACCGCCCAAGTCATCGAAAAGACCCCTTCGAGTTGTGGTTTGGGCGAAGCCCGCTTTAAGCCACATAAGGATATGGGGCCCAAAGACATGTGTCGAACAAGAAGGCCGACAAGTTGGAGGCTAGATCCGACGCAAAGTCATTTATCGGCTATCCTAGAGGAACGAAGGTGGTTTATTCTATAGTCCCAAGGATCGGAAGGTCATTATTAGCACTAATGCTCGATTCTTAGAAGAGGACTACATGAAAATCATAAGTCCAAAGTTGAAATCATTCTTCAAGAATTAGAAGATGATCGTATTCCACCACCGATTAGGCCAAAGGTGCGAGATGTCGAGTCTAGTGAGAGGATCGACACCGATACTTCAAGAAATTGAAGTGGGTCGAGTTCCACCGAGATACCGACCGTGCACAGTGGTACCTACACAACAAGTTGTGCAAGTTAGAGAACCACAAGTATCTCGCACCCACCGCCGCCATTGTGCTGTAGAACCTCGTCAGTAGTGGGAGGTTGTTCGTCAACCCGAGCGATTTATGTTCGTGGGTGAATCTTCGGATTTAGTCCCACAGATTTAACATGCGATAATCGACCCATGGACATACAAGGAGGCGATACAAGATATAGATGCAAGATCATGGCACACGCTATGGACTTAGAAATGGAGTCCATAACGGCTATGGATGATATGAAAGACACCTCTACCGATGGCAAGGAAGCCATAGGTAGTAAGTGGATATACAAGAGGAAGAGATTCGATGGAGAGGTTTCGCTTTTAAAGCCGTGCTTGTGGCGAAAGGGTACACTCAGATTGAGGGCATCGATTTCGATGAGACCTTTCACCGTAGCAATGCTCAAGTCCATCGAATTCTTCTAGCCATAGCAGCCCACTGAACCCAGAGGTTTGGCAAATGGATGTTAAAACCGCTTTTCTAAACGGTTACCTTGAGGAAGGTAGAGACATCTATATGCAAAGAACTCAAGGTTATGTGGTAAAGGTGAAGAGCATCTAGTATGGAAGCTTAAGAAGTCCATTTACGGACTTAAGCGAGCCTCCGATCATGGAACTTACGCTTTGACGAGGTGGTAAAGTCCTATGGATTTACCCATTGCCTAGCGAGAGTTGTGTGTATCGGTTAGATGTCAACGGTGATGTGGTATTTCTTGCACTTTATGTAGATGACATCCTTCTAGTTGGCAACAACGTGAAGTCATATCGACGTAAAGAGTTGGCTATCCGATCGCCAAATGAAAGACTTAGGAGATGCAGCGTACATTCTTGGGATCAAGGTTTACCGAGATCGCAAGAAGAAAATGTTGAGCTTATCTCGTGTGTCTTACATTGATATCGTGATTACTGCTTTAGTATGCAAACCGCCAAGAAAGGATTGCTACCTTTCGGATACGGCGCCTTTATTCAAAACGCAGATCACCTATGATCGCAAAGGAGATAGAGGAAATGAGACAAGTTCCTTACGCTCGCCGTAGGAAGTCTCATGTACGCAATGCTATGCACGAGGCCCGATATCGCTATGCGGTAGGCATAGTAGCTAGATATCGCCTAACCTGGACAAGCTCATTGATCGCAAGAAGCATATACTCAAGCACCGAAAGGACTCGAGATTATAGGCTAGTTTACCATGCGATAGTCTAATGCCTTTGGGTTATCTGACTGGATTTCCAAGCCGACCGTGATGAGAAAAAGTCAACCTCGGGCTATGTGTTTACCTTGGGAGGTGGAGCCGATCCCGGCGGAGTGCAAAGCAATGATGCATTGCGGACTCTACCATGGAAGCCGAATATGTAGCCGCCTGGAGGCTTCTAAGGAGGCTGATGGTTCAAGAACTACCTCATGGATCTAGGTGTGGTACCGGTTTGCCCAAGAGTATCATAGTTTCTCGTGATAACTCAGTGCAGCAGCAAACTCGAAGGAACCACGGACCCACAAGGCGACAAAACACATAGAGAAAGTACCATGTCATACGAGAAATCGTTAGACGAGGTGACGTCTTGATTGAAAAGATTGATACGACGGAAAATCTAGCGGATCCATTCACGAAGAGCTCGCCGCAAAAAGTCTACGATGAACACGTTAGAGGACTCGATTGCGCTTGATGGCACCCACTTAGAAAGGAAACTTTTGTATAAGTGGGAGAAGCAAAGTGATGGTTGTTTGTAATAGCTAGTAGAAAGACACATTGTATACTAAAAGTTTGCTTTAGTATAAGTGGGAGATTGTTGGATTTGTATATCGAAAGCGCTTTGGTTGAGCTTGTATACAATGTTTCGTTACCACTATTACAATCTCCTATCCGATTTGAATACTTGATTGCATATATCCGTGTCCCTTATCTCATATATAAGTTAGATCATACAAAGTGTAGAAGATCACGTAAGTCCGTATGATTGGTCGCTTAATGAGATATAAAAAGTTTCACACCGAGACGACTTAAGGACGAGTTGTCGGTTTAGTCTGCAGATAGATAAGAAGTGACTTGACTTAGTTACTTGTCTATGCTGGCACGCGTCTCGACGTATTGAAGGATCACGATGAGATGAGTTCTTCTTTCTCGACCGTCGTGAAGAACCAAGATCTCGGTGACTTACGATGATCTAAACCTCGATAAGGTATTAGGTGAGTATGAGTTGTCGACCATCACTTTGACTTGTTATGAGTGAGGGTTATATGTTCTAACCCAAGATTCTCCGCATCTTGGGTGGTGGCGCGTTTGTATGTCACGCTAGTTATCTCAGACGAGTCACCGTATCCGCTAGGATGATGACGCCCCTTAAGGAGCTCAAAGGTTTATTGTACTAAACCCCGCAGTTGAGTTAGCTCAAGTACAATAATAAGGTTGAGTGGTACTACTTAAGGAAATGAAGTTATTAATCGCTTTAAGCGATCATTGCTAGAGATGATTAATGGACGCTCGATATCTTAAATACGGGATTCGTAATGTCTAAGTGCAAGCCCGACTCAACTTCGTAATAAAGGGTAAGTCAACATTCTTTCTCTAGTGGCATGATCGAATGTTTATAAATTAATTTATGTTCGGGTGAACATAAGATAATTAATTTATTTGAGGCCCATCTTTATTCCTTGCATTTGATCCTGGCCGGCCCATCCAGCCCGTAGACTCGATGAAATCGGCGCCCTATAGCTCTCAAAGGCAAGATTTTATTCTCTTTATCCCACAAGGATATAATTATATTTATGGTATATGCATAGATCCTTTCCATATAAGATTATGGTAATAATCTTGAGAGTATGGAAATAATCCTAAGAGTATGGAAATAATCCTAAGAGTATGGTAATATTCCATATAGGATTATGGTAATATTCCATATAGGATTATGGTAATATTCCATATAGGATTAAGGTAGTGCATTATAAATATAAGGTATGAGATAATGTCTAGGCTAATGCTCACATATTGAGAGCAAGAATTTTCGGCCCTCTCTAGTCTTAAGAGAGAATTTTCGAAAGTTGTGAGTAGAGAGCATTGGGTGATTTTCCGGTGTATTCTCCATAGATCGTCCTCACTCGACGCTGGAGATTGGGCAACCGGATACGATCGTAAGGTCAAAGCACGAGTCCGATCCGCTCGATCCGCTCATCTCGCTCCATCGACCTCTTCGATCCAAAGGTAAACACGTGAAAACCCCTACGTGTTGCGATTTAATTATATAGACGCATGCTAGGTTTATAATCAGTGTATGGTGAATTAAACACCCAAGATGGATCCTCGGGCGAGGGTTAACATACGCTTTCCCTACAAGGAACCTCATGGGCAAGAAGACTATGCTAAGGTCATCGAAAGTGTTTGATGTATCTTACAAATTGCACGCGACCGACATAGCTTGCGCCGTGAATAAATTGAGTCGTTACACGAGCAATCCAAGCAAGGAACATTGAAGGCTCTAGTGAGAGTTTTGAGGTACTAAGTATACTCAAAATCATGGGCTGCATTTCACGAGATATCCTTCTGCTTGAAGGGCACTTGTGATGCCAATTGATATCCGACACGAAGATTCACTTTCTACAAGTGGGTGCGTGTTCACGATTGGAGGAGTTGTTGTTTCTTGAGATCCACGAAACAGACGTATAGCCCGATCCACCATGGAATCGTAATTCATAGCTTTGGATAAAGTCATGAGGAAGTTCGAGTGGTCTGCGTAATTTTTGGAAGATATTCCATGTTGGTCTAAACCCGTGCCACCGTGATGATTCACCGTGATAGCCAGTGGCTATTGGAAGGCGAAAAGTGGTTTGTATAATGGTAAGTCTCGACATATACGCCGGCGACATAATACCGTGAGGCATTTGATCTCGCTGGGTTATCTCGGTTGACTATGTCAAGTCAATAGATAATCTGCAACCATAACCAAAGGGTTGAATCGGGATCAAATGATCAAGTTGCTAGAGGGAATGAGATTAAAATCCACATCTTAAGAACAATCATAGTGGTAACCCAACCATGATGACCGGAGATCCCAAGAACTTGGTTCAACGGGAGAACTAAGCTATAGGAGTTCGTGTGTAACACTCAAGTTAGTATGTTCCCAGAAAGCAAACGAGTGTTGAAAACTTGCCTAGTGGTGAGGTTGAGTCGTTGACTTTAATGATTCATAAGATACCTCGAGAAGGTTGAGTATGGCAAGATACTCTGTAAAGAATCACCTATGTAAGTGCGGTGGGGCCGCTTCAAAGATAACTTATGAATCCAAAGTGAATGTCCATGGTCAAAATGAAATCAAACGTGAGAACGGATGAGGTTGAGGTGTTAAAGTGTTAATACCATTGTCTCAGTGCACGTTGTGGGGGAATAGTTCAAGGCATCATGTCCACTAATCCGCCTGTGTACTCGATGGTACTAACTATGGAAGGTTCAATGCCATAAACCACCTGTCCAAATATTTTAACATCTCTTGAGGACTGAGCTGTGTCTGCATACATGCATATGGCTATTTCCACTCATGTGGGGATTGTTGGAAATCGTATATATATATATATATATATTATATGTGGTCAAGTTTTCGAAGCTACTTTGACCAAGATTTTGAGTGACGAACGTTTAATTTTGTGAAATTAAACGGCATAGGATCGATCTCGCTTCGATTAGATGATCGTGGTGTATTCACATTCTCAAACCGATTTCCGAGGTGAGAAATAGTGGATCAAAGTTGGTCACTTAAACATGGAGTTATGTGCTTAAGGGATAAACATGAATTAATTAATCCTTATCCCACATTGATTAATGTACCTTCATTAATTGTCTATATAAGTGGTTCATTGGACACTTAGTATAATTATGCACAAGTGATGGGTCGAAAGCCCACGCCGCACACACACGCCGCCGCCGCCGCCGCCGCCGCCGCCGCCGGCGCTCGCGCGCGCCGACCCAGCCCGGTTCCGTGGTCCTTGGATCTTGGATCTTGATCTTGGCAATTGGTCTTTGAGTGGTCTTTGGGCTGTTCTTTGGGCCCGCTCGTAGCTTGCTTCCGTGGCCCATCGCTCGTATATTTTGGATCGGTGTTTGATCGAGCCAAGACGGAGTTGGTCCGAGGCCCAACTCGTGTGGCCCAATCCGTTGGGCTGCGCCGCACTTGAGAGACGTCCGGATACGCCCAACGAACCCGGACGCACGTGTTGTCCAGATTCGTCGTGAATCGCTTGAACGTTCGACATGACGGCTCTGCGGGAACGCGGGCGTAACTCCCACGTTGTCTCCGTAAACCGCCACAGAACCCTTCAGACTCAATGGGGACATAACTGTAACACCCGACATCAATGCGGTGTTGACTCAAAGATGCTTCTACGAGGGGACGACGCTATAAATAGGACATGTCTCCCAAAGATAAGCCACCTACTCTTTAAAGCATTCCAAAGATTCCTAAGAGCACTTCCTGCATACATACTTCGTGTCCAAGCTCGCCCTCGCCTCCGCCGATTCGTTAATTTGAGCTCGTTGGTCTGCGGTGTCGCCACCTACGAGACGCTGCCGTTTCATCTTTGGGGACGATACGCCGTAACCGAGAGCACTATCGGGCGATCTCGCCTCATGCGAAAGAGGACTCTCGACTCGGCATTAGTATACGGTTATCAGATTTACTTGATTTGAGTTCTTTTAGTTTGATCTCCTACTTTTCTGCTTTTCGAGTTAATACGCCCGAAGTTCAGATTTGCTTTGTACATCGCTTTTCCAACATGGGACGGCAAATTATACCTCTAATGAGAATTTGTGTATAAGGATGTGTTTCACAATGTTTAATGTAATTATTCTTAATGTATTATTTTATATATTATATTTTATTTGTATTCTCATATTATTTTTTTAATTATATTTGTGTATTGATTATTTATAAATTAATTTTTTTACATATATTTTTATCGTGCATCGCTCGGGCACAACACTAGTTTTTTTTTAATAATAAAAGAAAAAGTTGGTGGAGGCTAAATCCCCCTTATCTATTACTTTTGCCCGCCAGTGTACAACATGTATATACACATGGCTATTTGCTTCCGTGCAAATTTGAGTGTGACACTTGTATATACACATGGCTATTTGCTTCCATGCAAATTTGAGTGTGACACTTGTATATACACTTGGCTATTTGCTTCCATGCAAATTTGCAGAGATATAGTATAAGGCACATTCTTTTTAAATATGTATATACTTAATTGATAGACTGGATACTCATAATCATTGGGTTGGTCACAGACGAAAAATCCGACTTATTATTAAATATTCTGATTATTTAATGGGAACGCCTTTCCTAATTTCTTCTTTCTAAGGTTGGGGCATCCTTAATATTAAATTTGGACATGATATATGGATTTTGATTAGGTTGTAGTTGACTTGTCCTAGTGAAGTTTTCAGTTTCTTCCCCCATTTTATATTGTTTATCTATCCAATGCCCAACATAGTTCCCCAGCTCGGTTAGCTTAGTTCAATTGATAAAAAGTTATAGATTTGAAACAAGAAACAAGAATCAAGAATCGAGTCTCAATAGTTATAGTGTGAGTTTTATTTTCTTTAGGATGACTCCTTATAAACACTAAGTAAAGTTCTCATAACTTCTTAACCATTGAATTATCGTAATTTATTCTCTCATATTTTTATATGAGAGGACTCCTTTGAGAGATTACCCTTTTGGAACAAAGTTAATACCAATTTGCGCCTCTACATTTACATCAAATTATATTTTCATTTAAGGGGAAATTTAAGGCAATTATCTCGATATATGGCTAGACACGCCACGCCAGCATGTCTCCCCCAGTCCTATCATTTCCAAGGGTTTTGTTTGTTTTTCGTTAAGTGAAAATTAAAAAATTAAAAAGAAAAGTGGTTTTGCTTCTATTTGTAGTACGTGTTAGTATTCCTTCCAAAATAAGTCTGAGTTTGCCATTTTAACAATTCCCAAGGGTTTGGTTCTATTATAAATGGTGGAATCATATGGGGAGTCATATTGGGGCGGTTAAAATTCGATCGTATACAGATACAATCAAATAGTAACAAAAATACAAATATGCGTATTCTTTTGAGGATGGGTTAATAATGAAGTAAATATACTTAACATCAAAATAAATATTTTAAATTTGATTTATGCATATAAAATTTTCATTTATTGCACAAAAACCAAGAGATATCGAACTCCTTCAAATGAAGATTTAGGTATTTTAGTGTAAATAACTTATATACAAAATTTTCATCATGAGCGCATCTTTTGCCTACAACTAGTAATAGTCTTTTTACCTTTCTCCTCCTTTTGTTCGCTCCACTTAAAATTCTTTATCAAATCCCCGTGAAACATGCATATACTCACAGCAAGTTCAAATTTTACAGTAATTTCTTGATTTTCTCTTTGGTTCGATTTGAGTGTGTGTTCTTCACTTATAATCTATTTTAAGTCTTAATTAATTTTAATGTTATAAGGTAAAATCTTCGCGTCGGCACTGAATCATAGTTAATTTATGCTTCATATTGAATTTGTTTAGATTTCTTTATTACTACGGATTGTTTATTTTAATTTATTTCTTAATATTATTCATCAATTATATAATTTCTTCTTGTTACGTTCTTGGAGCAAATTTTTAATCTAACTACTATTTATTTAGAATTATGGTTCGTTAATTGTGTAAGCTTATGTGATTCTGTACAATGTGCTTCAAGGCAGATAAACTCATAAAAACAATAATTGCAAATTTATAGTTCTTTGAAGCTCGGCACATGTGCGAGGCTTAGCGGTCGACTGAAGGCAAGTATGGGGCAAGGATTTTTTAATTCTAAAAGAAGATTAGTGTGAATGGTGATATTGGCGGTTCAAGCTCAAAATTCCATTAGTTAGATATGATAACCGAACTCTGAAAGAATTTGATGAGCCTTCCCCTCTTTGGGTTTCCTTAGACTTCCGCCGACTCGCCTAAGTGGAGGTGGTAAAATAGGTCCGGTTCGGTTTTGGATCAGTTTGGGATAAATAAAAGTAGATTCGGTGGAATTTGGGTCAGGTCAGACTCGTCCATAACTAGTTAGAGCCCGAGGGGCTCGGGGCTGGCCCGATTTGACTCGGAAAATTTGTATTTTAAAACATATTTCGAGCTTGGTTAGGCCTTGATAATTTTAGCCCGACTAATTTTCTGGTCATCCCGGCCCGATTTTTGAGGAAAGTTCGATGGACTGGGGCCTGGTCGGGCCGACCGCCCATTTGCCACCTCTACGCCCAAGTCTAGCTAGTTACTCTTTGAATTGATCATCGATCCAATCCAACCCAGCTGACTTAGAGTCACAAATTAAATAAAAACAAAAATTAATTACAATATAGTTAAGTGATTAGTTTGTGTCCCAATTTTGATGATATTTTCAAAAATGTCTACAACTTTAGTTAATACATTAAAATGTCTCCAACTTTGACGAGATTTTGAAAAATGTCCCAAATTTTAGTTAATAATACATTATAATATCTCAAACTTTGATGAGATTTTAAAAAATATATCAATTCAGAGTTTTTAGTGACACAATGCCGGAATCTTGCGTATGGATTCTACATCAAATGACTCAGCATTCTGTCTCGTGTGGATTATAGCTTAAATGACTTAGCATTCCGTCGTTGGAAACTCGAATCGGAGATTTTTCAAGATATCATCAAAGTTGATGATATTCTAATGTATTAACTAAAATTAGAATATTTTCAAAATCTCATCAAAATTGATGACATTTTAATGTATTAATTAAAGTTTATGATATTTTTAAAATTTGTCAAAGTTGGGAATACAAACTTTAATTATCCCAATAATCAACGATAAAGCTGGACGGATCAATTTCGGCCCAGATCAATAATCGTAAATTTGTTATATTAACCAAGATAATTATCTGCTTTGACTAAATTATCCTTATTAAAGATTTTATTTGAAATATTTAAAAAAGTAAAAAGTTCCCTATCTCTCTCTATATTAAATTCGTTACTAAAAATACTATCTTCATTACATTAATTTCTAGAAATAATATTATATATATATATATATATGTGTGTGTGTGTGTGTTTGTTTGTGTGTTAATAAATAATATTATATATATATATGTGTGTGTGTGTTTGTGTGTGTGTTAATAAGTAAGTGGAGATAATAATGTACTAGTTTTGAATTAACTATGATTATAATTTATATATTATTTGATTTTATTTTGTAAATAACTAATAACTGAATATTAAAAACTTACAAACAGATTTGATGTTATTAATAAGCAGAAGAAAATCAGATATGTTAAGTAATTTTAGTTCTTTGCCATTTAAATTTCATGTTCGAAAATTTTGATTTTATGTATTACAAATATGAATTGCTAGTGAGTGTGTGTGTATATATATATATATATATATATATATATATATATATGTGTGTGTGTGTGTATATATATATATATAGGGGATGAATCAGGTAAGAATGAATAATTTGGTAGGAAATGAGAATGAATCTGGGTCTTTGATTCATTGGATCAATGGTTGAGATTTAATTTCGGTTGTGCTACGCTTTGTGTTGTGTGCTATGCGGATTATTGCAAAGACTAGAACTCTTCTTGTGCTATGCTTCAATGAAAGATGTGCTAAACTAATATATTTAGCATATGTTACTCTGAAGAGATGAAATATGTGCTAAACTAATATGTGCAATATAATAATTCGATTGTGCTACACAAATATGAAAGATATGCTGACTTACATATCTATTCTTATTTCCATTCTCACAGAACCATCCGATATATATATATATATATATATATATATATATATATATATATATATGGTTATGGTGAGAAAGCTCCTTAATGTACGAAAATAAGAATAGTAGCACATCTTTCATATTTGTGTAGCACAATCAGAATTACTATATTGCACATGTTAGTTTAGCACATATTTCATTGCAGCGTAGCACAAGAAGAGTTATAGTGTTGCACAATAATCCGTGTAGCACACAAAACACAAAACTGTAGCACACCCGAAAATTAAATCTCAACCATTGATATAGCAAATCAAATGTCCAGATTCATTCCTATTTCCTATCAAATTATTCATTCCTACCTGATCCATCTCCTTGTTGCATAAGTTTACGTACACAACTATATACATTTGAATTTTTTGAATTTCTGATTCTACATTTTGCCGGTCATAAATAATATGGAATATATTACTGGTATTTATATGACTATATACAACATTTATTTTTTATTATGGATATAATTATTATATGAAATTGAGAGCTGACAATGAAAAATGGTGGAAATGTATTATATTTTCATCCAATTTGGAGCAAAACATATATAAAGGCTAAAACTGACTTTTAAATTAGTTTAGTAAAAATAAATGCTATTAATTGATCCGGATCAAACTGATCCATTTAATTAGCATTACTCTATATTCAATTATAATTAACAATTATTAACCAAGAATTGAAATGAAAAAGATAAATCTTAACTATGAAATAAGCAAACCTAGCTATTCCTCACCTATTAACTAAAATTGAAAAAATGAATAACAATTGTAAAACAAAATGAAAACACAAAAGATTGTAATCAAAGAGAAAATGGGAGACATAACAATGGTACAAAAGTGAGACTCTAAAAAATGGTATAGAGAATTTCAAATGCCAGAAAAAAGAATTGATTTATGGAAGACGAAAAGGGTATTAAAAATTGCCGTAAATATCTTAAGATGCTTCATGTTGTCTAATTCTCTGACCCTATCCTCTCCTTACACATCCTTTCGTCATTAATGTTGGATTCAAGCAGAATCACTTTACACCATTTGTTCGGAAAACTAAGGGCCAATTTGAGTATTAGATTCTTGAAAAATGCATACTCAAAATTATTTTATATTTTCCACAAAAAAGATTATTTAAACCTTTTGTCGTCACAGTACGTAGAAAGGGAATTAAAAATTGGTAATGCTTGTCCATAATCAAGAAAAGCATAATATCAACCTAGCCTCATCGGTGCTAACAACATTTTGTTTACATTTGTAGCTGAATTTCGGGCAAAATATTAAACTTCCGCATATACATGTGCATAAGAATTTGTGTCGCATCAAGATCTATCAAACGGCCAAATATTCATATTCAAGCTGATATTTAATCAACTGTCAAATATACACATTCAAGCTAATATCTAATAAAATAGTTGTGATTATTTTTGATACTTTATATTGTTTGGATTCGAGCTATCATCCGTAAAACCGTCTTACATAAAACCAATTTTTGTGACCCAATTGAGATATCGATAGCATTAAAATGAATTACATATATGCACAATGTGACTTTCATTATTTTTGTAGATAAATAAAATATATTCAATCATGCACGAGGGATGCAGCCCATAAAAGAGATACAATGTCAAAATAAAACAAAGCCAATAATAAAATCAAAGCAATTCCATACAAAATGACGGATTACAAATCTAAGTAAGTCTCCACTGCTAAAGCAAAGAGAACTAGAAAAAAAAATTGAAATCAAAAACCAAAACCTTGTTTTAATTTAACCACATAAAAGATATCCAAACTCAGTTGAACATAAAGAATCTTAATTTTTGTGTCACTACTAATCTGCATAGTAATGTTTAGCCCGTTGTTGACACACAACAGTTCTCCATGATCCAGTGAAATCCAACACGACCAACGACAAGACAATCTGCTCCGCTACCACGGGCTTAGATCAGTTGGTCAAGAGTTAACAGATTTGAAATAAGAAAATTTGCTCGACTTGATTTATCAAGTAAATGCAAGAAAATAAGGCGCCCTATGATATATTTTCTTTCAAGAACAATTTACTAGTAGATTTTCATTGTTCAAACCATACATGTATACATAGTCTTGGGCACTTCATGTATACATGAATTATTGGAGAAAACAGCTATAGGTTGCGAAGCAGATCACTGAAATAGTGTGTGAGAGTACAACGATTGCCTATAAACATATTTGGAGTTTATAGTAATGTAATGTCCCACCTTTTACCTGTGGCTAATGCTTCATAACATGTTTTCTTCGGAATCAAACACTCATTGTATTGACTTGGGTAATATAAAAATAAGACAAATTATATTACATACTTTAAAAATGAAAAATAAACTATATTCTCAAACAATGTATCTTGAAACTTTATCACACTTCTAGCAACTATATATACTGTAAGAATTCACGTATGAAAGATCAAGTGATAAACTATATATACTCAAAAATATTTAAAACCACTCATTTTTCAATTTTAACCAATTAATACTCAAACTACAAAAGATTATACAAAGTTATCCAAGCTATGTATTTATTTTAAGAATTAAGACAACATCATTTTGAATTTACAAAATATTTTTTGAAAAATAAACTCAATTTCAAACATATTTCCACATCGATCCATGACAATCACGGCGACCTACTAAGCTTGTAAGTACCAAAAATTTATCCAAAATAAATTTGGGTTTCCTATGATTTTAAGTATTAATTGATCAAAATTGATAATAAATTAAAAGAATATAGTTGAAAAATTATGGTAATTTTGGATGTATTTGAATGTTTAGTCTAATATATAAATAAAATTGAGATAGAAATGAAAGGAACAATACGTAACGGGTAAACTCCCCAAAAAAATACATATTAGTTAAAAATATATTTATTGGTAGGATTGAAATACAATGACCAAAATACCCCGTAAAACTCATCAGGTGCGATTAGAGGGAATGATGGAAATGTAGTTACAGACGAAAGTGAAAAGTTTATACATAAAAGGGAAAGGGCCATGGCCAACCAGTATAATTAAAATCTTCCTATCATGTTAGAAATGGGGCCCAAACACTATCTCTTATCTGTTAAAAATGGTGTAATTTTCCTAAACTGCTTAGTTCCCACTTATTCAAACCAATATTCACGTCAACTTGTTGCTTACTTTCAGACAAATCATCTGATCACCCACACTCCTCTGAAAACATCTCCAAATCTTTTTCCGTTTTCTAAATACTGAATCAATCCAATTAATAATCATCTTCTCAATCACAGCACATGCCCTCAACTAAAGTTTAAACTAAGAATGCTGACAAACGAAAGAGGTCCGATAAAGACCATTCTAGAGTATTCCGCCAGTTTACTTTGAGTGATATCTTAGATAGAACGTGCTACTGGAGAAGGGCAATACAGTAAACTCACATTCCGTTTCTCATAATGCGTGTAAAATACATACAGATAAAGTTGATGATGATGTATATGTTAGAGCAAGATGATTTTGCATGAACAACAAAGTTTCTGAATAAGGACCATTGTTTCTTTAGTAATTTATTTCTATTTGGAGTTCATAATTCAGTTCCAAATCAAGTTCGAGTACATAGTTATACATGATGGTGCATTTACACATAACAGAAAGAAAAAAGAAACTAAACGAATTTATAAACCAGACATTTGGAGGATGAATGCCCAACCTGGTATGCGCAAACGCTGTGGTTACGTCCTCAAAATCTCACAAGTTCGAATATTCCGATCTATGTAATGACTGTTGGCTGCTCCCTTCCGGTGAACTCCTTCAGCTTTGAAGTAGATAAAGCCAGATCTAACATGTATAACCATGCACTTAATTACAAACTCCTAACAATCTGGCAAAAAAACATGAAAATAGGGTTTAACAGAATAACAAGATCTAACCTATCAAAGGTTTCAATGCTATCTGTGCATCCACGTCGTGTTTAGATGCATCCGGCTCAAATTGTTCAATGTATATACGAACAGTTGCACCAGCAGACCCGGTACCCTATGCTTGATGATATTAGTATGAATAGAGAAACAGAACAAGGGAAGTTGAAAATTGATGTCGACATGTAGAAAACTGCAATGGAGAGCTTCATTCAGCACAAGATCAAAGGAGACACATACCGATAGCCTAAATATAACCCTGGATCCATCAGTGAACACAAAACGGACGCCTTGCTTGGTAACTACACTGCCATCTACCTGAGATTGTACGAGAAGATCATGTTATCAATATAAACCTTTGCGGAAAATCAAGGTTAAAATTTATTTCGCATAAGGTTCATCTTACAGGATCAGTGTAGGTGAAGTCGTCTGCAAACTGCAGGGTGTATTCTCCTGCAATAACATAACTCATTTAGCTACCGACTAGGTAGTGATTGAAACTTACCATATGCATCGCCTGTCTTGCCTCTGGAAATTAAGTCTCTAAGATAGTCTATCATTTTATTAGCCCCTTCAGACTCACATTCCTGTTGCACATCCTCACAAAAAAATGAGGTATTCAGTTGCAGCGAAACACATGCATTAGAATGCAAGATAACAAAGTAGCCAATTATCTAAGGCTTGCCTCGTAGTCATATCTAGAGAAGAAGTTCCTCCCATATGTCGCCCAGTGCTCAGTCACGACATCCGACACAGAAACCAATTCTTCCCCTGGTTTCTTGTCCTTATTTCTGAATGCAATTATCGACAACCAAGCTAAAACAGCCCTGTCAATAAGCAATATTTGGTTTACCAACTCACACTTTAATCTTCTCAAAAAAGCACAAATGTGGAATTAATAACAATTTCACTCCACAATGGCATGGAACAAAAACGACTAAATCCTTTTCAACTTGCAAATCTCTAACATTTCTGTGTATTCTGAGTGAATTATTACACATACCAGATACCGTCTTTCTCACGAATGTGGTCAGAACCAGTTCCAAAACTTTCTTCTCCACAGATCGACAGTTTCCCTGCATCCATTAGGTTTCCGAAAAATTTCCAACCAGTAGGCACCTAAAGTAAAGTTTTACGTAAGATAAGATTGAGAAGATACTTTCCACCGTAAGAAGATAAATCAGCCAAAACTCATTAGAAGGAATTATAGAGCACCAAACCTCATAGAAGGGAAGATTTAACTTCTCTGCTACGCGATCAAGAGCACCACTAGTCGGCATGGATCGAGCCAAACCCTGTTATATTATATGAGCTGGGGATATATAAGCTCTTTAAAGAGAAAATACTGGAGGAGATTTTTCATGCTTTTCAAACCTTTGGGCCAGTTTTGAAGAATGGGATGGCCGTTTCCGCATTGGCAGCAATAATAGCAACGGAATCTGAAGGAGTAACGAAAAATGCTCTCCCAAGAATCATGTTTCTATCACCATCTCCTGAAAAAAGTAAGACAATAATATAAATAGAAATTATTACTGCTGTTAACATCCACAGAATATGTTGTTACGGTGGAAGTAGATTGACATGCTTGATATAAGCAGCTAAAAAATACCATCACTTGCAGCGCCAAAATCAGGTCCGTTTGCTCCATACATTATGTCGACCAATTCCTTGGCATATCTATTCGAGATCAACAAAATTAAAACCAGTGTTTCTGGAATTAAATGAGACTTTTTCAAAAGTGTACTTCTTACGTGAGATTAGGATCTGGATGGCCGTGCCCGAAATCTTCTAGAGGCACCCCATTCAAAATGGAATCCTGTACATGAATAGGTAATGTGATATGGAACCATCTTGCACTGTTCTTTAATTTTGATCATTGAAAAATTAAACAAACATACAGGGCTAGCTCCCAGCTTGTCCACAAAAATTGGTTTGGCATAAGCACCAGTGACAGCATGCATGGCATCAAATGTGAACCTGAAAAGAGTAGAACAAGGAGTTTATGTCTTCTACCTAATATTGAGTTTATGAACTTCAGCTGATGTCAAGACAGGCAAAAGAAAAGTAACCACAAGTGGTAATAGCTAAACCATTTTAAGAAAATGCATCAAGAAACAATTAGTAAAGGAACAAGAAGAAAAGCATCAGAGCTGTGAAGCAGGATACTCGTATACCTGAAATCTGACTGTGATATAAGGCTCTGATAAGTGAAAAATCAAATACGTACTGCAAAATAAGTTGAAACGTGAACTCCCATCAAGAGAAGCAATTGAAAGGATTTCATAGATATTCATGCTAGATCATGAACTAGAAACTCCATCCAATACCAAAAACAATCCAAATTATGTTGAAAACTTTCACTTTCAGAATGGAATAGATCTAGATACAGATACAATTGTTCAAGGAGAACTTGAAGTTTCAAACACTTAAATTTGGACTGCTCACCTCCAAAAGCTCCAAATAATCAGCTACTGGATCAACTACCTCTACACTAAAAGGTCCACAGTTTGTTACACCAAGCTGAGCTAGATTGATGTCGGGAATGTCGGCTATTTTTATTTCAGCGATCTGCAGGATATTAGGACAAGTCAAATAGGGATGCCAAGCTTATATTGTTTGACTGGATCCAAGATTTGCTGCTAAAGAGTATAACAATCCAAAACATTCAACAACGTTTATAAAAAATATATAACGTGATTAACTTTTGACAGAATGCTTTTGCCATAGTAGACCTGAAAGTCGTCTCAGATTTAATCTTTGAGGAGAGAGAATGACAAAGACTAGCTAATCATGCACAGTTTGAATACCAGTTCTTTGACAAAAGGTCTATTTTAATTGAAAACGAGTCATTCTTCTTTGTGAATGTTGAGAGCTTGACCTAGAATTCTGTTTCTTTAACATGAAGTAGAATATTCCTCTTTATCATGAACTGACTACTGTCTGCTAAAGAATCAATTACAATCATATGCTTTACAAAATTTATCATTAGACATTTTCAACACAGATAATTCATACTGTTAGGGGGCGTTTACTTTTAAGGATTTAGCCTAGATCTTTAAAAATAGCATAGGTTAATCCATTGTTTACTTTAATGGATAGGAACCTTAGGATATTCTAAGGCCCTTGATTATTTCTATCATTTGAGCTAATTTAGCATGATGCATATCCCATTGAAAATCTAGGATTGGAGGAATCCTAATAATGAAGATAAAGATACTCAATCATACATCCTATCAATCATGAAAGTAAACGCCCCCTTAGGATAAATGGAGGGATATATATATATCTTACAGACACTAATACAGAGAATCATTGTTTATTAAAAGAGAGGTTGTCCTCGTTAAAAAAGCTCAGAATGAGAGAGCTCTACATAAGAAAAGATAAAGCATCAGATATATACGGAAAGAGTGTTTCAGTAATCGACTCAGGTGCAGGTTGGCCACTGCTGTAATTGAACTGCAATGGTAGGAACCAAGAGAATATTAAGAATTAGTAGAAGATGATGATGTAGGGTTCAAGAGAGACACAGAAGCAAAAGCACTGGCTGCAGGTAAAGATATAGGCAAAAACACAATAAAGGTTCCTGCCGAATTACTAAGATCAAAATATACCTTGATACCCCAATCGTATTCAGGGCCACCAGGATTGTGGCTTGCACTCATTATAAAACCACCATTAGCCTATGTATAAAAAAAAGTGGAACTAATAAGAGTTGCAAATCAAAGCATATAAATGAAAAACATAAACGACACAGATAAAGAGACGAGTAATTCTTGCCTCTCTTCCTTATTACAGCCGAAACAGCTGGTGTGGACAGTATACCGTCCCTGCAGTTACAAAATTCAACTCCTATTTGTTATCATAACCAATTGTGCTTTCCATAAACACATAATCCTTGTGAAGCAGAAATAGGAAGCTAGTCGAAGAGTTCCAATAGGGCCAGAGTCTAAGTGAAAATGAAGGATAAAAACAAAACATATTTTTTACTAAATAAGTTTTCAAGGGAGGACAACCCCGGTTAGAATTTGACTCAGAGCATAGAGATCACAATGTTGATATATGCAATTAGCTGCCTATGAGATATTGAAAAATACCACTTAAAGTGCAAATTGGAGGTTTATATATGGTCTCTTTGGGAAACAGGAATATTGGAAATTCACAAAATGGAAAAACCAATTACATCATATGCAGGGAACTAAGAGTAATCAAATGAAAAAAAAAAAAAATCACCTGCCAACCAAGATTTTTCCAACACCATTGCCAGCAGCAATTTTGATGATGATCTGTGTTTCAGGTTTAGAGCAATATAAGCATTTAAAAATAGACAATACTAGTGACAAGTAAAACCATTCTTAAATTTAAACACCTGTGCAGCCTCCTTGTTGAAATATCTACCATCACCACCTAAAACCAAAACTCCATTCTTGTAATCCTCCGGCGGCAATGAATCAAACAATGCCTTCAATCACACACAAAGCCCTCGTTAGACAAAAGCACATAGCATGAGCAAAGCATGTATTCATTTGCTTTATCACCATAAACATCAATGTAGCAAATTATGCCAATATTTAAACAGTCAGACCTGAATCCAGTTGGCGAGATAGTTTTCTTGCATGAACACTTTCACCTAACAGCAGCAAAAATCAAACAATCAAATTAAATTATCTCCAAACATGGGCGGCCAATGTAGCACCCAATGATCATACCTTTTTCCGAAGCCCACTTGTGCCAGTCTTCTGCCCCTCAATTGGCTGAGTTGGCACACTCTTAATCTGAAATAAATAAATCGATCACTCAATCATATTAAGGTAAAATACCGGCGCCCAACTTCGCACAAGGCTATAAGCACGCACAAACGTATTCTCCCTCTCTGGAAAACACACATTACTTGAGTAGTTTTGCAATGAAAATGGACCTTGAGTTCTTGGGAGTGAGCAACAGTTGCGGAAGGAGAAGTTGATGAAGAGGACGCCTTAACCGAGATAGACAAAACTGGTGATGGTGAAGCATTCTTGAAAGAAAGGTTGTAGAAAAGTGGAATGCGATTGAAGGAGAGAGATTTAGCTGAATGGGCTAGAACTGAATCATTTGCACCAGAATTCCTCAATTTTCTTGATAACAAAGTGGAGGAGGGCCTTGAAGCTATAGAGTTCAAAGCCATGCCTGCTACGAGAAAAGAGACGAGCTTTCAAAATCTCTTCTTTTTTTTTTTCAGGAATTTGCGCACTTTTTCTTTTTCTTTGTTTCTATCAATTGTAGGAGTGAAAGTGGTAGGGTGGTGGAGTCGAGGGAGGTGATTGAGAATCGAGATTTTTAAGAAGAGGAAAATTCGGGAGAGGGAGTTAATGTGGTTCGCATATCTAGAGAGGTATTGTGGGTGTGACACGTGTACGTTACATTTGCTATATGCTATTTCATGTCACTTGACCCACGTGAGCTATGTTCCTCATTTCCTTCAACTTGATTATAAATATCTCTCTAAATTATACAAATTTCTTTTTTACAAAAAATAAAAATTATTTGCTAATTGCAGCCGGCTCTAATTTAGTTGCAACTTTCTTTTATAGAAGAAATTAAGTTGCAACTTTGGAATTATATGTATAACTACTTTTTAAAAGAGAGTGACCTTGTGTTATTAATGTAATAGAGTAAATACATTATCACGCGATTACATCAAATGAAATCGTCATCGCGATTCTGTATGTATCGTGAACGACGAATTCGGTTTTTCAAAGCATCGTGCTTGTTGTTTCGTCCATGTCGATGGTCGTAGTTCTTGGTTTAATTGTTTCCATTATAATTTCATAAATATCATTATTAATATAAAGAATAACCCGTACAAAATTCAACAAAATTAAAATATAAATAAAAGAACAAACCATTTTAAATTAAACAAATTAATATGAAGTACCGATATATATATATATATATATAACTTTCTTCTTTATTGTTTTTCACTTTAATTTGTCAATGCATGAATAAATTAAGAAATTAGTTTTTGAGTAGTACAATTGAAAAGGAAAAAGAATAATCGGCAACCCTTACCTTATATGAAAAGGCTAAACGCGAACCAACGTCACAATTAAGGGACAGGCTTAATCCGAAAGTAAATAAATAAATAAGGTCAGGCTAGCAAAACATGTTAATAAGAAAGATTAAAATTTTGGGCAACACCTACTTTTTAAATTTTTAAATTGACCAACTCATATAAAGAGAAACAATGATTCAAAAGAAACGAACAAATTGTAGGTTTCTTAATTCTGTATTTAGTTAGAAATGATGATATTTGGACATAGTTATAGATATGGGGAAAAAGAAAGCTTTGCTGCCGAGATTTAGGTGTGGACATTCGGTAATAGGTTATCGTTAATTACTGAAACGAACCTAAAAAATATGTTATCTTCGGTTATGAATAAATTGATTTCGGTTCGATATCATAATGCATTTGAATTTGTCGGTTTTATCGATAATAAATTAATAAACAGTAATTTAAATTGAATATATTAGAATTTGCTATTTTAGCTTAATTGATTTGGATAGATGCCTAGGGTTTGTTCTGGTCAAAAAGGTTGAATGTTCAATTCTTTTTAAAGCATAATTTTTTATATTTTCTTTACTAATCAATTAATAAAAAATATTAAATGGAATAAATTATAAGTTAGAAAAAAATATGATCCCACTCCTGCCGATGTTTCATTTTATCTTTTTATTTTTTATTTTATTAAATTTGCAACGCTTGACAAAAGTTGCTATACCTGCTTACAAGTTTTGTAAGCAGGTAGAAGTAATATTAGTGTGCGTGTGTTGGTCTAGTGGTAGAGTGGTTAATGTCCGATGTCAAATGTCTCGAGTTCGAATCAACCGTGACGCGATCTTTAAATTTCTGTATTAAATTAAAAAAATAATAATAATATGAGTGGACGTCTAGTTTCATTTACTTTGTCATCTAATACTTGCTTACGATTAAATGACTTTTGTTAAATGTATATATGTAAGTTGGAAATTTTGGAGAAGCGTGAATATCGTAAATATAAACTCTAAAACATGATTATTGGATAAAATAAGATATCACATATAATTAATCCTATCGTTTGAAATTATATCAATCCTTCGCGGATTGTTTTTAATAAGATATTACAAACCAATTTTAACACCATTCTAGAAATTGAGCAAATCAATATCAATATGACATAAAATTCTATTTTTCCTTAGGATAGACATATATAATCTAAAATATGAATTGTTCTTCAAAAATATTAATTGTCCCACTACAAGAACAATAATTTAAATTAATATAACGATATGAATAATTGCTCTTCAAGAGCTAGTAATAATATCAGGATGAATGGTAATTTATCTCATGTATCCATCGGAAATACATTGTATAGAAATATAATACGGTATCATTGTGTTTTATCAAAAACTTCAATGATTCATTTTTAATAATTTTCATATTATTAAGAATTATAAATTCGTATTTCTTCTTCAAATTATAAAAAAAATATTGGTGCAATGTATTACATAAATAACTAAAAATAATTAATATCAAACTATGAATTGGGATTAAATAAATGACATTTGTTTCCCAATAAGTCTATCGAGATCGATACAAAATATTTGGTGATGATGTCGTGATATATATCCACTCAGAAAAATCCAAAAATAAAGATGACAATTCATCATTACACACTAATATAAACTAAATGTATACATGTAAAATAAATGATACCTTCAATGTATGTTTAATCTAGAAACACCGTAAAGTCAATTATGAAGTAATAATAAAAATTTAGTTAGACACAGTTTTGGTCATCAGTATGATCAATTTTATTCGTACAAACCATATAAATGATATTTTTCTTTAATAGAAATGATACGTTCGAATTGTAGTGTAAAAAATAAAATAATTTTTCTTCAATGTAAATGATACTTTTATCAGGAATAAATGATACTTTTATCCGTCCTCACGGTACTGACGTATTTACATGAGTTTTTGTGTTTTTCTTAATATAGTTGATGAAGAATTGAACCACAAAAACTCATGTCATAATTTGAATTACATTATAATTTGAATTACATATTATTTATCAAATCCAATTATTCAATTACAAATTTCGCATCAAGAATGTCACCTTACAGGAAAGACGTGACTCTTTAATTTCTAGGGCATTCCACTATTCCACTAACAATCAAGATAGATAATCGTGTCGATAACGTATTGTAAATTAGAGAAAAGAAAAGAACAAGAGAGAATATGAGCATAAATGAGTGTATATTATGAGGACCAAATGCCTTTTATTTATAGAAAGATATAAAATTATGATTTTAAAATTTACTTGATCATATATATAAGAATTGGTTCATGTATATATAATCTTTAACATATATAAATGAGAACATATCATGTCAATTAGATTTGAAAATCTATTGATATTTTTAAGTGTGCATTTGAATTAGTTATATGCATATTTCTGCATATAATTATGCATTTATGCATCTGCGGCCATAATTAGTGCATTGAATTTGAAGCATCCATATTTATTTATCAAGGGTTAATATTTATCTTCATGTTTACACTTTAAGGAGTCTCCACACGATAATAACTATATATATATATATATATATATATATATATATATATATATATATAATTTCATATCTATATCAACAACAACAATATCTTATTCTCCTCTAATTCTTTGAACATAGAAAAGGTTGTGAGCCATACAAGGAAAAAGAATAGGAAGTACCAAAGTCGTGGACCTCCTCTTCTATTCACCATTCGCTTTTATGACCCTAATATAATTTTATTGAATTGTTTGGATGGATGAACTTGAATATTCAAGAAATTTAAGTTTGCCATAATGAATATGAATCTCTTGAGTACGTGTTATTTTTATGAATACTTTTAGAGTAATATTGGAGAATCTAAGCTTTACTATATAAAATTATATATATAGTATAAATGGGGGTAAAGTTTTACTTTGATCCGAAAAAGTTTCCCAACTTCTCCGGTTTGTAGATAATATTATTTTGACATTTTGACATTTGATAAAGTTTTATGTATACAAAACAACATTATTAACATGCACGTGCATGGATGTGGTGTGTCGCAAAAATGGAAAAACTTGAATAAAGTTTGCCCTCTAATGAATGGAGGTGTTTATGGTTTAAAAATGTTTCATGTTCAAATATCAATTTCTCATATTGTTATTATAAATTATTTTTGATATTGCCTTCTCTCCCAGTAAATAGATAAACAAGTTACGCCCAAGAAAACGAAAGGTTAATGAATCGACTTATCTAATTTCCACAAGATATATTATGCTACAATTAATGGGAGATATAGTATGATGAGATTATTTGGATTATGAGTTTTATGTTTAGATTAATTGATTGTGGTTAGGGATGTTAATGGTGGGCTTTACCTGAATCGATTCGGAACTGTTCAAAATCTATTAAATTTTAAAACAATGATTTTGGTGTCGGTTCCAGACCCGCTTTAGACCCGGACAGTTTAGATCCATAGTTTGATGGTCCGGTCGGGTCTGGATCTGGGTTCGATCTCGATTCCAAAACCAATACTTATTTATTTGTTCTGATCCGAATAAAACCCGTCTATTGACAAGCTTAAGTTTAAATAGATTTTGCAATGAGTCAGTTTTATCCATATATGTATTTAATAGTTCGGTTCCAGAACCAAAACCATTACTTATTTATTGGTTATGATTCGGATAAAATCCGTCCACTGATGTTCCTAATTGTGGTATATGATAAATTGAAATATTATAATTAAAATATAATACAATACTAAAATTGTTTTTGTAGTACAATAAAAATGCAAAATATCGAGGTAAGGAGATTATAAATAATTTTTGTGAGAATGTTTTTGAAATTTTACATTGTAGTATTAATGATGATTAAATAATTTTAAATGATATGTTATCATTCAAATAAATAATTAAGACACGACATAAATTAATCATACAAATCAAATAAATAATACGATATTATTATTTTATTAATTAAAACAAACACACCCTTCTTTACTAATATTCTCTCCTCTGGCCAACTTCAACGGGGATCAAGAACTCATTCTCGTAGCTGAGAAACAAAATTAATTTGTATCTTTCGATTTTAATTACGCCATCAAAGGCACCTCCGCCCCCACCCCCTCCCTTCTCACTCTGTCTCTTATTTGGGAGCGTGGTTGTGTGTGAAGTCCTGACGATATACTCAAAGTTCATTTTTTTCTCCGACTGCGATAGCCGCTTGACATGGCTGAAAATCCCATTTCAGGTTCTTGTTTTTTCATTGCTCTTAACTTGCATTATTCATCTGATTTTTGTTGTTGTTGTGGTTTGTGTTTACAGAGAAAAACAGTTTTGTAGTAGGTAAGGATGAATGATGAGATGGGATACGATTTAAGATCGGATTTAGTTATTACTGTACTGACTGCTCTAAGTTAATACAAACATGAGAATTGTGTTATGATTTCTTGAAAAAATGGGTTTCAATAGTTGGTTGTTGAATGAGCTGACAGTTTAATTAGTTTATCTTTCTTGAATCTTGACCAAGTTATCAACTTTCTTGGATTGTCTTTATCGATTGATTTCAGACTGGGCTCTTGTTTTAGTTGCATCACAAAGCTTATAGCCATTAATGTTGTAAACTTGAGTCGTTTCTTGGTATCGTTTTTTTGGATTTAATTTAGTATTTTATTGGAATTTATGTCTTTTTAGTTTGATTCCCGATAACAAACATAATGGATTAGCCTTTTATATCAACTTCTCATGTTTGCTACATTGCTCCCAGAAACTAATATGGTTTAAATGAAATCTTTTCCTATTTATACTTGTGGGATACCTCAACTCAAAAAGTAATTGTGGGATACCTATCAATAAATGAGATTCTGAATTCTTCTAATTGAATCTTATTGATAAGTCAATTGTGAATAAGCCCATGGGACCATGCTCGTTTTTTTGTCTTTTGACTTCTGTAGATTCTGTGAGAGGCAGGAGAACATGGCAGTTTATGAGTTCCTTCACCATGGACCAGCTTTTGAATGTTCTTTGCCTAGAATTTAGAATCAGTCAGAGAAATGTGGATCAGAGAGTGCAATCTTGTTTTGTCGCATGCAATCTTGTTTTGTTTAAGTTGTCTGCTGTAACCATACAGTTACTCTACATCGATCTGACTAGTTTGTTGGTTTATAGGTGATCTTAGTAGACTTTCCATGAAAGGAATTGAAGGTTCAGTTCGGGAAAACCATCTTGTCGTTTGCTTCGGAGAGATGTTGATAGATTTTGTGCCTACAGTTGGTGGAGTTTCACTTGCCGAAGCTCCCGCCTGCCACAAGGCTCCAGGTGGTGCTCCTGCAAATGTGGCTGTTTGTGTAGCAAAATTAGGAGGTTCTGCTGCTTTTATCGGAAAGGTGCACTTTCTTTTCTGCCCCTTCGTCTCTAAGCTTCTTTTCTTCTTTTTCATCTCCACTTTGTGCTCCTGCAAATTAACTGTTCCAGATATGATCTTGAGGCATTTTGTAGATGATGAGATTGCCTGCCTTGTTATTTGCTGTTGCTGTTTGTAACTTTACTCGAGCAGTTCTCGGTGTACCTTGATGAGGTATCAGTAAAGTCTTTGCATGCCGGCATTTCACTCTACACTTAACATAAGATTGAATTTACCTTCACATGAGATATCAGTCAAGTCTTTGCATGTTTTTATAAAGTAGCAACGTAAATCTGTTTTGTTATCAGTTGGTGGAAAGGAAGCACACAGGAGGAGTCGAGTTCAAATTGTTACCACAATTTCCGCATAGCTGTCCTCTTGTTCATATATTAGCTTAATTACTTTGATAGTTGATCATCCTTTTATTGTTTTCTACGTAGTAATGCCCTTCAAACTCCCTTTTAATACTCCGTTTGAATTCCTTTATTTGCTTCGACATGCTGAATGCTATATATTGTGGGACACTACTTTTCTTATCAAACCTTCACATTAACTACATATCTGAAAACCAGTATTATATTCTCAGGTAGGCAAGGATGATTTCGGGCAAATGCTTGCTGACATGTTGACAGAAAACAAAGTTGACAATTCTGGTGTGCGGTTTGACCCCTACACAAGAACTGCTCTGGCATTTGTCACACTCAGATCAGATGGCTAACGTGAATTCATGTTCTACCGCCATCCAAGCGCTGACATGCTTCTCCAGGAGTCAGAACTTGATCTGAATCTTGTTAATAAGGTCTGATTTTTCAATGCTCAATGTGATTAACAATGAATCAGACCGTGTTGATAGTTTGCGTGGTTCACTGAGTTATCATTTTAATGCAGGCGTCAATTTTTCACTACGGGTCAATCAGCTTGATTGATGAACCGTGTAGATCAACACATCTTGCTGCCTTGCGCATTGCCAAGAAATCCGGTAGTTTACTTTCTTTTGACCCAAATCTGAGGTTGGCCTTGTGGCCCTCGGAAGATGCTGCTCGAAATAGTATAATGGCCATATGGGATCAAGCGGATATCATCAAGGTGAATCCTAGAAACTATGTCCCAATTGAGAAGCTCGATTTTTCAACCATAACACAATTTATTCAACATCACAGATAAGCGAGGATGAAATCTCATTTCTGACCAAAGGTGATAATCCAAACGACGATGATGTGGTGTTGAAGAAGCTTTTTCATCCCAATCTAAGTCTTCTGCTTGTAAGCGAAGGAAAGGCTGGCTGCAGATATTACACTAAGGTATGTTTTATTGTTGCACGAAGTCGCAATAATTGTGTTATGTAGCATCTCCTATTCAATTATGGTGCAATTGATACTAGGCAAATTTCTTCACAGCAATTCAAGGGAAGAGTTTCTGGTGTCAAAGTCAAAGCTGTTGACACAACTGGTGCTGGTGATGCATTTACTGGTGCAATACTTTATTGTTTAGCTGCAGATTCGAATCTTTTAAAGGTAACAGAATCTTCATATAAGCTCATAAGCTGTGCTAAATAAAAGACTATCTGTGACTGGTGATCTTGCTACTGACAGGATGAGAAGCGGCTGAGACGTGCTCTTTTATTTGCGAATGCATGTGGTGCACTCACCGTTACAAAGAGTGGTGCCATTCCTGCTCTGCCTACAAAACATGAAATCGAACAAATTATGGAAGGAGTCTATGCCTGAGAAGAAGCAGAGCTGCGGCAATAGTTAGCTCTTTCTCGAGAGTTGTTGTAGCTGCTGCACATAGGCATCAACCAGGTGATGTTAGAATAAACATGATTTGCCATGTGTGAGCTGATCAGATGACTTCAATGCTGAAATTTTGGCGAGAGTAGAAGAATCTAGAAGTTTTATGGGAAGCTTAACAGTCTAATGCAGTTTTTGTGTTCATTTGTCTGAGATTTGGATTAGATATATTGTTTTAATCAGCTTGGAGCTCCAATGCTGTTGGAGCAGTCTCTTTCTTCATCTTTGCATTGATGGGTTATAGTGAATAGAGACAGATGACATGGAAATTTCTCGGTCTAGATCTCATGTTTTGTCTTCTATTCTTTTTTCCCAATTGTGTTTAAAAAGGGAGAAAATATTTTCTAACCACATCTATAACATATACATAAAAAATATCCTTAATTTATAATTTGTTATCAAAATTACTCAAAATTAAATGAAATGACAGAAAAGTCCATGTTTCCCTTTAAAACCCAACCCTCTATCCTCCAAAATACGACGGCCAACCCCTTTTCCCCACCCCAACCCCAACCTAGCGGCCAACAACCCCACCCCTTAAAACCCAACAGTGGCCAACCCTCCCCAAACCCAACGGCCAACCTTCCCCTACCCAATCTAGCGGTCAACACCCCCATCCCCAAAACCCAACAGCTAACCTCCACCTCCACCCTTACCCTTCTAAATCCGTTCCCCTCCCTCACCCCACCCATCGGCCAACACCCCACCCCTAAAACCTAACAACCAAACTCTCCCTTACCCCAACCTAGCTGCCAACCCTCCTCCCTAAAACCCAACGGCCAAACTCCCACTACCCCAACCCAGCGGCCAACCCCCTTCCCCATCCCTCCAAAGCCCAACGACCAACCTCCCTCCAAAACCTAGCTGCCAATCCTCCACCCCCACCCAGAACCCATTAGTTGTTGGCCAACCAATTCTCCACGTTGCATACAAGGGTTTTTCAGTTAATTGATTAGTTTTCATAGCAAATTTAAAACTTATGGTAAATTTAGTATACAAGTTATGAATTATATTATTTTTATGTATTAACATGTAAAAAAATCTAAATTAGTATGTTTGGTAGAAAATATATTGAGTTTATTAATTTAATAAAGTCAGTCACGTATCACAGATCAGGCCTAAGGGGATATAGAGACGTGATATGGTATCCTATTGCATTAATATGTTCTTTAGATAAGCTTACTTGTCTTAAATATAAAATAGGTCAGCTTCTTATAAAAATGAATTTACCGATATACACAATCTTTAAAAATTTATTTATCTGGTTTCAAAAAAAAAAAATTATTTATCTAGAAAAAAGAATATGGTGATATAGTAGCATAATAATCCTAATGCGATATATCAATAGATAATACAAAACTAATCTAGGATAAACAAATTAATAGAAGTTAATAATGACCCTATTACTGCATATTACAATATGTTGATAATAAATTACCGATCACGCAACTCGTAACAATGCACTTATTATATGATATTTTACGGGGAACTATTCGTAAATTGTTGTGTTGCTTGGCACGCAGCAAAAGTGCACCACACCAAAGGAAGAGAATCACCAAAGTTTGCTTATGAAGAGTTCGTTAGGAATTTGTTTTCATAGAATGCCTTCCACGAGCCTTTAAAAAAAATTAAGAAAAGAAAACCTAACAATCTATTATTTAGTTTTCTAACCTTTTTTTTGCGATTGGTTCCTTTCTCAGATTTCAAAAGTTAACATACTAAAATATTTTTAGGTCGTGTATATGAATTTGTAAAGCTAAAAGTAGTTTGATTTTGAATTATACCTTTGTAAAGAATAAACCGACAAAGCAGTAGGTCGAAAATTTAGAAGTTTATAAATTCAGTTTGTGGATAAAATCTTGCTGCAGAAATATGGTTGAAGGAAGCTATTTCTTTTATTATACGTTAATGAATTATGAAATAAAAGGGGGGGTAAAGAAATTGGGAGAATATGAAAATATATATTAATTGGAGAAAACCTTATTGTCATCCATAAGTCGTGCTTTAACAAATTGTAGCATGGTGCTGTGCCCCTGACTTATGCCGGGAACATCTCCGTCGCCAATTGCGCATTAATTTTTTCTGAAGAAGAATAAGCACTAATTCCACGCCCCCAAAATCAAGGTGCGCGCAGCATCACTTCACCAGAAGTAGTCCGACTTTTTTACTTTTTTTCTTTTCATTTGGAGTTTTAAGCTCGATTTTGATAGGAAAATTGGGTGAGATTTTGTTTGACATGGCGACGAATCAGAACCCGACACCGAACAGCAATGCGGGTCCTATCTTGCTTCCGGAGATCGGGCCCGATGGTCTGGCCCGAGAATCTCCTATCATAGCTTACACCGAGAAGGTATAGTACTGGAGTTCTGGTTTAGATCTCACTGACACCACAAATCACGAACTACTGTTCTGATTTGCCTTTTTTGTTTTTAATTTTGGATTTCAGGTAATTGAGGAAGAGCAGCTTCAGTTGAGGAAGTACGTTAGCTTAGCTTTCTTCTCATCCTTCTCATAAATTCTCTTTATATTTTCTGATGTTTTATGTGAATTAAACTTTGATTGGAGCTCGTATTTTATCTTAAGTTTTAGATTAATTAACACCCTGTTGATCAACTCATTCTTGGCCAGCATCACGTATTTATTGAAAATTAGTGTTAGTCCCAGAGTGTATGGTGAACTTATCAAGCTTTTCTTGTTTTTGTGCTTAAAATCAGGAAATTGAGTTGTTAATATGTATTCATGATTTTGAAGTTTATAAGAGAAATATCTTGACGAGTTTGAAAAGGTAATGTTTAGGAATAGTCTTTGACTAGTTATTCACGGACGAATGTTCTTGATGCCCAAACTAAGTTTAACCGGATTGCTACAGTTTGATTAGATTACCAAATCAATAACGAAATCAATTGTACTTATTTTTCAACCAATAATGATCCACATAGAAGAATTGAAAGGAAGCTGCAGTTCTTGGCTGTAATTGAGTTACCATTATACATCGTTTCTCTTTTTATTTACAAGTTGGAGGTTATTAGGATTCACAGATATCTATACATATATGCATATTCCTTTCATACAACATATTCATCGTTTAGTATTCCCATCTCAGTTAACTCATGCAAATATCCATTTCAACTTATCAGGATATTTGAATAACTAAATAATGTATCCGTACGTCCACTCAGGTACATTGAAGAAAACTATTCTAAGATTCGTGATGTTGAACGAGAACTTGCAAACCTCTCCATGGAAATGAAGCTTACGGCCGGTCCAAAGAAAGCTGGTATGTGTTTGTTAGCAATTACTACAAATAATCTTCTTATGATCTGTAGAATATAATGTCATTCTTCTCTTACTCTATTAGCACTTGAACACCTTCGGAAGAAAATAGAAATGTCAACAGAGAGAATTCGCTTGGCTAAGGTGAAAGAAGAACAAGCTAAAAAGGTATGCATCTTTTGATCACTAATTTTCGAATAATAAAATACCGCAACCGATGGTGTTTAGTGTAGTCAAATAGTAAAGAAAGTGTTGTATCCACTAGGACTGATGACACGAAAACACAAGTACACATCGTATCACCCAATTATTTAGGATAAAACAACGATGTAAAGAGTTTTGATTAAGACTAAAAAATTAAATAACAAAGACAAAGCAGAAAAAAATTATAGAAAAAACATCAAAATAAAAGACCGACTCTAGGGAATGTATTAATTCAACAGAAAAACACACAATCAATCTATTGTCCTATTAACCAATTTAATTCAATTTAGATGGTAAATCACACAATTAATCACTCTCTCTCTTGGGCAGCTCATTACGGTAGATTAATACATTTTCTATCTTCGCTAGGTCTCAAGAAATATGCATTAACTCTTCTTTTCCTACATTGAAGTGTTTAATTCTCTTTCTTCTAAGGTCTCAGATGGATACTTTCTGTGTACTTTCTGATAATCATTCTGCTTATCACTAGGCCTGGGAAGAAGCAGCAAAAGATGTGCAAGATGAGGAAGCGATCAAACAAAAGCTTTGTGACGATTTAAATAATCTGGTAATTGAATCTTAATGGAAACATGCCCTATTAATTTATTTGAGTATTTTTATCTCATCTTAAATTATATGCTCTTGCAGGTCCAGGAAAGTGGCAACAGCCAGCTTGCTAGACTGGAGGAACTGAAGCGCCGTATGGAGTCTTTGAACCCAAGCAGATCTTCCAATACACATATGCCCACTGTAAGATTCACGTATACCTTCATCTTAGAGTATTCAAATGCACTTTGTTTGTCTACGCTTAATGCTTTTGTTCTCTCCGTGATGGTTCATATACTTGAGTCTCCCAATGAACAAATAGGATGTGCCTCCCTAAATCATTATATCCTATTCAATGCCACATTTTCTGATTCTGAAATGTGAAGTGCAGAAATAATTGTTTGTTCCATTTGGTCGTACATAACTCATTTGTTGATATTTGATACTCTTTCAGTCCCTGTGGAAGAAATCACCTACTAACTAAAATTGAGTAGCTCTAACGAGGCATTAGTTGAGATATTTTGACAAGTTTCGGCTGTGTAGGAGGGAAATCAAAGACTGCCACAGACTAGTACGGTTGAAGTCTCTTCTGCTGCTCCAAGTACATCGGGACCACCCAGTGTAGCTACGGGAACCATATCTACTGAAGTTAAAGCAGAGAACTCCGCAATAACTGAGCAAAACCGACAGCCTTCTAGCGACAGCGAGGGAAGAGGAAGAAGAAAAGTTCAAATCAAGGAAGAGTAAGGGAATAGGAGCAGTACCTAAGGGCAGAGGGCATGCAGCACCTGGTTGGACTGGAGCTGGTTTTGATGTGGATGGCAGAGGTTGAGAGTGAATACTATCCCTTACCAAATTGTGGCTCCATTTTCTTAATTCATTTCTTCTTAATTTTATCGGACAAATTCTAGTCGGTTACCATGACATATTTTAAAAGGTTATCATCTTTCCTTTAATCATGTAATACTTGATTTATGTAACCTGAAAAACTTGTCCATATTTATAAATGGGAAAATTATAATTTGTATCTCCAATTTTGACGAGATTTTGAAAATATTCATAACTTTAGTTAAGATATTAAAATATCTCAAACTTTGATGAGATTTTGAAAAATATTCTCAATTTTATGGTGCCGGCTGGTATGCAGGAATGGAATGAGAATGGAATGATGATTCCTGAGTCTATTCTCATTCCGATAGCTGGTAAGAATTTTACGTCAGGAATCACCATTTCCGAATGAATGCTTATTCCCATGAACATGAGATTAGTCATTCCTCCCCTCTTCATGGTATTATCTATTCTCATGAGTATGAGATTAACCAAATTTATTTATTTATTCTGAAAAATTATTTTTATTTATTTTGTATCTAGTAAAATTAATAATAATAAAATAATAATAATATTTATGATAATAAATAAATAGTAGTTATTAATAATAAATAATTTAATATAATAATAGTGATAAAAATATAGCTATTAATAATATTAACATAATAAATAACAATAAATACAATAAAATAATTATATTAAAATAATAATAATAATAATAATAATAATAATAATAATAATAATAATAATAATAATAAATACTATTAGAAATTAATAATAATATTGACATAAAAATAATAATTAATACCAATAAACATTATATTAAAATAGTATTATTAATTAATTGATTAATTATGATAATAAATAAATAGTAGTTATTAATAATAAATAATTATAATATAATAATAGTGATAAAAATTATAGTTATTAATAATATTAACATAATAAATAACAATTAATGCAATAAATAATTATATTAAAATAATAATAATATTATTAAACATAAAATAATAATAATAATAATAATAATAATAATAAATACTAATAATAATAATATTAATAATATTCCTAAGTAATTATATTAAAATAATATTATTATTAATAGTATTTATTATTATTATTATTATTAGTTAGGAATATTATTATTAGTTAGGAATATTATTACTATTATTATTATTGATATTATTATTATTAATATTAATTAGTATTAATAATATTCCTAAATATTAATACTAATTATTATTATTATTATTATTATTATTATTATTATTATTACGATAATAATAACATAAATTATAAAATCATAATTATTTTATTTGTTTTATTTCATTCTTATTCGTTCATTCATTGTACATACCAGCCATATGAATCACATATTTCATTCCATTCCTATCATCATTCCATTCCAAAGTCCATTCCATTCATATCCTATCCAATTTCATTCTTGCGTACCAGCCGTCACCTAAATGTTTCCGACCTTTCGATACTTAGAAAAATATCCTCGATTTCGAGTTTTCGACGATAGAATGTTACGTCAGTTCGTTGGATTCTCGTGTGGATTATAATTCAAATAACTCAACATTGCGTCTCGTGTGGATCATAGCTTAAATGACTCAACATTCCGCCGTCGAAAACTCTGGAATCGAGATATTTTTTCAAATATCGTCAAAGTTATGGACATCTGATGTATTAACTAAAGTTGGTGACATTTTTCAAAATTTTGTCAAAGTTTAAGACATTTTAATGTATTAATTAAATTCGGGGATATTTTTCAAAATCTCGTCAAAATTAGGACACAAACTCTAATTATCCTTTATAAATTAAATATTTTTGCACTTTACTTGAACGGATGAGTATGACCCTCAACGGTGGCCGAGTAGTTTGGTTGAATTTGTTCAATAGTAGCCTCGATAGGTGTAGTATTGTAGTATCTTCATGGCTTAGTATATAGTTGTTAATTGTAAATTTGCATTAGTTTTATGTAATTGATTTTCACAATTGTGATTATGCTTCTACTTGGGTGATTGATGATCCATTTGTACCTGCCAGAACTCTCCTGCTGAAGAATGGAAACTGGCATCCAACCCCTATTTGAGACCGACAGGTAAGTAGTTTATGATTCAAATTGCGTCATTTAACTCACCTACTCTCTCCATAGATCATAGTTTCAGAAAAAAGAGTCATGTCCCTAGGGACTATCCAATAGTTAAGGTGGGTTCCTATGACCGAAAGGTCATAGGTTCAACCCCACCAAACACCTTCAGCATGTCACACCCGATTTTTCAAGTGGTTTCACCTGTTCTGTCGTGTGGTTTGCGGGTTGTTGCACGAGGCGAACGGGGTTTACTCAATACAAGACCTGCGGTAGCGGTGAGGTTCTCATAATATCAAAAAGAAAAGAAAAAAGAGTCATTAATAATAATTGATGGTGCATCAGCATCATTGAAAGCAGGAGCAGTCAGATAGACTCTTCTTGGATCTCTTTCCCTCATTAATGTCGTAGCCATTTTCTTGTCATTTACTGTTATAATAACCCATGTGCCCCCAAAATTCAAATTGATCACAACGCATTTATTTAACCCTGCATGTGCACCTTTCCATTTCTCATCTACATCATTTCATCTTTTTCCGCCACCACTTTATCTGACTTTTTACATTTATGGCAATTTACATATCCTTTTTCAATAGAAAAAATAATAATAATCTGTAACTCACAATTTATCTTTTTGAATGCATACGTAACATATATGATATGTGCATGCCTGCCATGGTGATATGATACAAGAAAACATCACAAAAAAGTGAGTATATAGGAAAAGGATAAGTAGACTGAAACTGAGGTTATACCTAACAGAGGAATGATTGCTCCTTACGACATGGTCGGTGTCAGTCACACACTCATTTGTAAGCTTCAATGATACATCACCTATGTGTTATTTGATAGAATAAAAAACAATATTTTTTAATTTTAATGTTTCACTATCATCCATTTTTTTGAAATGAAAGACATTTTCAAATTTGATAAAAAAGAAATAATAATAATAATAATAGTATCTTGGAGGAAGTACTGAGATGATGATGGCCCATTGTTGCTGAGGTTACTCACTGTAAGGAATGATGATATGCTCATGTTTTGTTTCTTCCCATCTGCTACGCCAACTGCACTGCAGATTTCTGTTGCAATAAACACAAATACACACACACTCACTCACAAATAAATAATTATATATAATTCTGAGATCACTGTGCTTTGTGTTTGGTCGGGCTTATCCCCATGCCCCAATTTCAAATTGGTGAATGCTTTCCCTCCCTTTGATATTCTTCAACAAATTCAAACCAGAAATATTTTTAAAAAGAAAATAATAATAATGAAATTGATGTTTTGTGGTAGTAACCAGATTACTTGGTAGTTTAATTTCTAGTCACTCCGGCATATATACACTGCACCTATTGTTATTTTAAACATCAATTAAAATATTTTTATTTAATCTGCATTAATATAATCAATATACTCGAGTAATAGGAAATTTAGTAAGTGCATCTTTATTTTGAGATGACAAGATGTTTTGCATCCTCACTTTCCTCCTCTACGTTAAGAGGCCCTCCACATGAAAGTAGATTTCTTTGCTGGACGAATGCAGACAAGAAAAAGTGAAAAACGTAGGATTTTTAAATCAGATTTTATTGGGAGAAATCAACTTTCTATCTTTTCTATTAGAGATTTTACTGAGGTTGGACTATTCTATTTATTGGTGCTAGCTCACCTTTCCATAAATTGAGAATCATATGCTCATGATTCTCCATTTTGTGTCCACTTTTTAGGAAAAGTAATTCATAAAAGCACTCTAATAATTTTGTGACTGCATTTTTGGTTCACAAAAATTCTCAAAACTCATCTATTTTGGTAACTATTTCTCTTATTTTATTTGCTTCTACGCAGACAACAGTTCATTTTGAATCTTTTCGCATGTTGTACTAATATTGTTGGTGTTTTCCTCAAAAAAGAAAATAAAGAAAAGAAAGTGTTTATATACACAATTCTATCAGCCCAATTAAGATAGACTCACTTTGCATCGTATTCAGCAAAAAATATGTAAATTTGAATGTATGGTTAATCCACTTTATTTAAATTTTATTAAATTTTAAATAGAATTTATTAAATTGTAATTATAATATAATTACAGTGGATGTACCGAGGATTCCCTATATTATTAGAGAGACTTGAGATAACTACAGTCTCTAAGGGAAAATGAAAGAGTTTAATAGGGATGAAATGAAACTCTTAACAAAAACCAACAATTAAAACATATACAGATATACGAAAATTGAAAAAACAGTTATTGTAATTAGAAACACGTTCCAGTTTATACAGTGTTTTGCCACGTGGATGATTCCCACAACAGCCAATTTATGGTATCTGGTCACGTGAATCCTCCCCACGTGCCACCCACCTCTTCTGCATCTCCGTACGGGCCCCGTCCGCCACCGTCTCACTCACTAACCGCTCCACAATCTCACATTCCACCTCACGCACTAACCGCTCCCCTTCCTCCTCGAAATACCCATTCACCGCCGTCTTCCTCAGATCCTTCTCTATCAATAAATCGATATCTTCCAGAACCTGACAATCCGCGGCCGGAAAGTTCCCTATTCTCCCACACAGATCATCAATCAAAGCGAAAGGATCGGCGTTCGCCGGAGATTTAATCCACGGCTTGTAATCCAAGTGAGGTTTTAGAATATCAGCCAGAATCTCATCCACCAGCTGGAAAATCAGCTTCCGGTTGCACCGGAGGCTGAGGACGGCGGCGGAGGGGGCGGCTGCGGAGTGGAAAAGCTCGAGATAGTAGAAGATCGAGGGGTCGAGGGGGTGGGAAAGGGTGTGCCATTTGCCTAGGGTTAGTGGGGTTAATTTGTCGATTATGCCCGAGCGATTCAGGATTTTCTGGATGTAGCATCTGTGCTCCGCCGTGGGCGCCGAGGCGGCGGAGCGGGTGGTGGCGCAACTGTTAACGCCGTCTGGTACGGCGTTTACTGGCGCGGTGAATATTTTATCCGGCTGCAGTGGCAGCTGCTTGTACGACCGGCTCGTGTTACTAGATAACTGTGTGTTCCTTTTCGATGAAAGAGCATCTGATACCTGTGGCTGCTGGAACACAAAAACCAAAATTAATAATAATCCAGAAATAAATATCAAATGCCATTAATTTAATTTCACAGGGATATGACAGTGACATGTATTTTTGGATTTTCTGGCCTACATCATGTGTAGTGTTATGAGTATAGCATCTCATGATTTCCATAATTTTAATGATTAAAATACTTGTATTATTGAGTAAAACCATATAAAGAATAAACAAGCATGAGCGATATCATCTCTTTTGATCAGAACAGCTCTCGAACATAGGCATCATTTATAACAATTTTGTTAATGTAGCAATACATAGAAATGAGTTGGTAAATTGTATTAATTTATTGAAAGACATAAACCTCCCAAACTCAAAGTATCCAAAAAAGCTGCAAATATCAACATGAAAGCCATAAAACATGGTAAGAAAAGGAGTCTTGAATACCTGTTTTTGAGGTAGTTTAGCAGCAGGAGGGGAAGGACCTGTCTTGACCGGCAGAATTGTGGGACCACTTAAATTAATAAGTTCACTCGATAATGGACCTTTCTTGGACTTATTGTTCGTCGCCGGCGATCGGACAAACGCCTCTTCCTTCTTGTTTCTGATGGCTTGATCGCAACCTTTTGGGCTCAATTTTTTTTCCTTCTGCGGCTGATGATGTTGTTGATTAACGCCATGTTGCTTAGGGTTGGGCGGATTTGAAACCGGCGGCTTGGTGTCCGAAGACGTTGAGTTTCTCGGACTTTGTTGGTGTCTAAAATCCTTAATTTTGGCGAACTCGTTGATTGCTTGCTATCGTTGGCGATAGAGTTTTTCTTGGAGAGTTTGATGAGGAGATTTTGATCTCTTCTGATTTCGTCTCTGCTTGTGTTGGTGATGTCGAGGCCGACTCTTCTGCTCACGCTTTCTTTAACTTGCTTCAAAATCTGCTTCGCGTAGTGTCCTGGGCTTCTGTTCTCATCTTGCTGCTGCTGCCGGAATCTGGGCCTCGTGCTTTGAATTCATCGTTCGTGTTGTTCTCTTTGTTTATCTGAAGAGAGAGGCGGTGGTGGTACTCGACGTCTGACCTTCTCGCCGACGAGATTCTCCGCGTCTCCGGCAAGGAGCGGGCGCCGACGTTGATGTCGTCGTCGTAGAAGCATCTGTTTCTGTCGACCTTGAGATGGGATTTTGTTGGAGGTTTCGAATTTGGACAGGAAAATGAGGGGGAGCTGCTTTCTGGAAGCAAATCGAGGCCCATGAGCCTTGCTACCAGATTTGGGGTCTTTGTTGAGGGTGAATCCGTGCTGGATTCATCCTCTTTTCTTGAAATTGATGCTCTTGTTTTGATCTGGATGCCGGCCTGAACAGATTTGTCTACAGTTGAAATTCAAGTTCGAGGTCTTAGAAATTGAAAGTGAGATTTGTATTGTGTATATACTTACTGGAAAATTTAGATTCTCTTCTTGTTTAATTACGGGTGGCTCCTCCTGTTCCAAGCTGTTTCTTGGTGCCTGCACGCCTGCATGGAGAGAGAAACCTCAATATATATATAGGGAGAGAGAGAGAGAGAGAGGGAGAGAGAGATGAGACCTGTACTTGTGGTGGCTTCTTGTTGAAGGAAAGGGGCGAGAGAATGTTGGTGATTGAGAGGGAGGTGATGGTGCAAATCGAAGAGCTGAAAAACGGTACAGATGCAGCCGGCGGAAGTGGTCTGATCCTGGTTGATTCCGGCGGAAGTTGTCCGGCGTCTTGTGGTGGAGTGGCGGGGCATTCCCCAAAAGAGCCACTCTCTGGCCATGCTGGTTGAGAGGTGAAAATGACGCGAGTGGGAGATGGAAGGCAGAGAAAGCTGGTGTTGGGAGCGATGAAGATGTTAGTAACACACAATAAACACACTACAATATCTGAAAATGAAACAGTTTACTATTATTGTCACTCACTCCCAAGGAGTAGTAGTAGGAGTAGGGACCTATCTCTCTCTTCTCTGTGTTTCTTCGTCTTGGGAATGGGAAGGATGACGAAATCACCACGCTCTCTTTCTCTTCCTTTGTAGACTAAAGATGGACACGTGCGTGTGCCATCATCTGCAATATTATGAAAATGCCACACCTTATTTTTTTAACAATAGTATTTTTTTTCAAATTTATCATGTTCGCCACTAATCTCAACTCTTTATTAATATTCACACTTAAGTCACTCTATCTGAATCTATTTATTATGAGGCACCACAATCTATTGTTTTTAGTTTTATTTATTTCTTAATAAATTGGACATACGTAATTAAATCACGCCAAAAGAAAAGCTGCTAACGTTCACTACTTGGATTCTATGTTCTATTATTTTTCTTTAATTCTTAATGTAGGCATGGGTTGAATTGAATTCAAGACAGAAAAATGAGCCTATTTTATCCAAAACACAAACTTTTATTGACTAATCAATAGCGATAAATAAACTTCCACCTCCTCTCCCTGATCTTTTGTCATTAAGACTGATTTGCAACGAAAATTTATTTGTCTATATCTTTTCAAAAATTTAAGATCAACTATTACAAATGGTATTACATCTAAAGTTTTCTAATCATTCATCCACAGTATATACGCATATATTTATGCACTAGCAAAGAGTACATGCATTCGTATGTAAAAGGAAGGTTCTACTTAGTAAATTCTGATAAATGTATTTTATATTAAACTTTTCTATATATTATAGTAATATTTATCATTTTCAGAATATTTTTGAATCAATTTTTGGGCATTTTCTAACTACTTTTATATGTGATTATTTATAAGTGTAAAAAGCAACTGAAATACTTATCATAAATACCACTGTTAATTTATTTTATATTTTCAGGATTACAATAATTAAATGAAAGTAAAACTAAACATTTCAAAAATTGGTAACTAATTCAATCATTTTCACATGTCGTTATAGATCAAGTAGTACTAAACACATAATATAAAATTAATTCGATACTAATCTCGGTATACGTGCTTAATTAATTATAGTATCTATAATTGTAAATTTCAAAATAATTTAGACAGAGTGGATACTTAAAAGATTTCTAAAGTATGCCTTATAAACGATATCTTAACAATAAGCCTGCATTATCCTACAAGAACATTATTAAGCATATTGATAAATTAGAACATATAATATCTCACGAAAAAGATCAAAAAGGAAATAATACTGGCATAAAGACATGTTTTGGTTTTAGTTTATTTATAAATTGTATCATATTTTGTAAGATAGGGTAATTTATTGTTGTAATAGATTCATGTGAATGAATGTTTACCATAAAAAATATATGTTAAGTATTACATTATTAGCTTTAGATTAAATGTACAATAAGAATATAATGGGTAAACCCTAGCTATTTATGGAAATAATTTCATGATTGGATTAATGTATTTAACAAAATAAATAATATTAATAATGTAATTGGATTAGTTTACACAGCCTTTAGGTTTTTACTCAAAATCAAATTAATTAATAATTTCTCATGTTAAGCACGAATTAAAAGTTTCCTAATTAATTAAAATTTCAAGGTGTAAATTGAAGACTTACTACAAGATTGAATACTTATTAAAAGATAATTTGTAAAGTTTGGCTTATATATATGGATGTGGATCAAGAGTTTTAATAGAAAAACGCTATTAAGATTATTATATTTTCTAAAGTAATTATTCAGTTTATCATAAATATAATTATTAAATTAAATGTTTATCCTTAAAATAAATATGTACTAGGGTTATAATAGGCAATCGGTATATTGTAAATAAGACACTTTTTCTATTAGTATAGATTATTATGTTTGATGCATGTCTATATAGACTTATATATCTTATTTATTTCAAAATCAATGTTTTTGATAAAATATGGATTCAATATCTATTGCATAAATATATGTGATTATGTATTCCACCTCATAAGTGAGATATGTAATACAGAAAACAATTATACCAAATAATATTGACTAAACTACTATGGTTTCTCCCTCTTCATTGTTTGAATATGTTCCAGAAAGTTCAATATATTTAAACAAACATAATATTAACAACATACAGAAAATACATACTAATAAACACATATCAATCTTTATGTCATAAAATTCAAATTGTCATGCAAACGAGCCATAAGTATATTATACCAATAGAATGTAAAACACACACAATTTGTGCCCAATAAAAATCAAAATCTGATCGGATATGTGTAGGTATGTCCCATCATGAGAGTCATGAAGTTTAGTGATGTGATCGAGCATTGGTCATGTGCTGTGGCTTCCATCAATTTGTCCAAATACACCTAGAATTAAACACTCCGACCCCATATATAGGCGCCACAGCTACGAACAATTAGAAAAAAATTTCCCTCAAATTATTAAGATCATTTTTTTTGAAAATATTCAGTAAAATTGTAAATTGATACCAATTTTAAAATCATGAAATTAAGGTATTAAAAAATCGAATGTTTGCTATACGTACGTAGATTCCAGCAAAAAACGATATCATATTTTAATAAAAATTGTGGCAAGAAAAAAATAGTTTAACGATCTTTGAAATAGTTGTAAATTCAATACGACTTTTAATTCATTTTTCAATTACGACAACAAATTACAGTTTGGATGTTATTCAATCCCCAAACTCTTAACGTACAGGTCTCTATCTTTTAATCTGTCCTAATGGTTGCTATATAGTTTAAATTTTTTGGTTGGTCTCTATATTTCTATACTTCATCTTAAAATGTCATTTTCTAACAAATTTGTCAAAAATGAGTAACATTGTCTTTACAAAAGGATAAAATATAGTTAAATGGTCCATTCGGAACAACACAGTGATAAAGTGGGTTCATGTGGCCAAAAGATTACATTTTCGAATCACACTAACATCTATATGGGTCTAAGCCTGATACATCTAGTCTTCCAATGGTGATTTATCCGTCATGAGTGATTTGCAGGCTATTGTACAAGAACGTGAGGTTTACACAGTGCGCACCGAAGGTAACGGCTACGAGTTTTCAATGAATTAAAAATATGTATAGTTAAATGTTATTGAAATTATATAAAAAAGATAATTTTGGTTATATATATATATATAGAGAGAGAGAGAGTTTGGTTCAAATAAGAACCATTCTTATCCTAAAACTAAGAACCAAATGATTAGATGAAAGTCGATGAATCCATTGAGAAAGTTAATGAATTAAAATTCGTAATTTTTCACCCGGTTCGAATCCCATGAGGCGAAAATTCTATTTTTTGGATTCAAGAACTTTCCCAAATGATTCATCAACTTTCACCGTGAATTCATCTTTTTTGGTTCTCACGTTCTCACGATAAATATGGTTCTCACGTTAACCTCCCCTATATATATATATATATATATATATATATATATATATATATATATATATATATACAATCACACTCAAACCATACACTACATATTAACGTATGTAAAGTAATGACTCAAAAATTGATCTTATACAACTACTACTACGTGACTAGATTTTATGTGAACAAGTGCAAGAAATTTGAATGTGTGAATGATGAGTAGAGTGAATAAACGTACATGATCAAATGTACACATATGTAGGTAGGTGCGATGGAATGAAAGATTAGAGTACAACCATTCAATAGCAGCAAATCCCACATATATACTCCCTCCGTCCCAATAAATTAGGCTCCTTTCTTTTTTGCACGTAGATTGAGAAGAGTTGTGTTTTGTATGTAAAATAGTGGGTGACACAAAATTCGAGACACTTTTTAGTGTAAAAATGTTTCTTTTTTTGGAAACGGACCAACTTAATGGGACAGCCCAAAAAGGAAAACGTGCTAACAATAATAGGAAAAAAATATTATAATATATTAATATGTCTAGCTACTCACCCATTAACCCTTTTCGAACCAAACAAAAATTTGAGCTCATGCATCAATTTCATCATCCTAATTGAATTATATATATGAAATGACTCAGTGGAATTATTGAAACTGCTATGTCCAAATTTCACGGAAGACTTTGCCAGTTATTTCACAAGCTCTTTTCTATAATTTGGGGTAAATTATTGAAGTATATGGTAGAAAGTGGTGAATTCAATTATTACCTTAAAGATTTAATGGAGTTCAGAATTTATGATTGTTCTTGAATAACATTATATATATATATATATAGACAGAGAGAGAGGAGAGTTATATTCAAATGAGAACCATTTTTATCCTAAAACTAAGAACCAAATGAATTCGTTATGAAAGTTGGTGAATCCGTTGATAAAATTACTGAATTTAAAAATTCGAATTTTTCACCGTGGTTCGAATAAAATGAGGGGCAAAAATTCTATTTTTTTTTATTCAGTAACTTTCCCAGCGGATTCATCAATTTTCACAGTGAATTCATATTTTTTTGGTTCTCACATTCTCATGATAAAATGGTTCTCATGTTAACCCTCCCATATATATATATATATATATATATATATATATATATATATATATATATGTGTGTGTGTGTGTGTGTGTTTTGTGTGTGTAACCCGCATTATTTTAAATTTTGACACAATTACTCCATCCGTCTCACCCAAGACGGCTCATTTATTTTCGACACGGTTATTTAGAGAATGATATAAAGTGATAGAAATGATAAAAGGTATGTAGGTTCCATAACTTCTAAACAGATAATTATTTCATAAGAAGAAAACAAGTCATCTTAGGTGGGACGGAGAGAGTATTATTGAACAGAGATTTGGTAACGTGCATTATTTTCTCGGATAAAGAACACCAAATATCTTGCCGACAGTGGTAAAGCCTGAACGACCTTGTGTACCAAGCCTCCATATACATACCCCATAGTTGATGAAAAAGATCCCCCAAATAATGAGCAAGATGAGGCTCTGGTCGCTAAATTTTCTACCAAAATAAATTGATAATAAAATAGCAAGTATATTATATCGTATCCACAGGGACTGCGACTCGAGAACACAGCAATTAATCAATACAGAATCTTGATTATTATTCAGGCAACAATTTATCAAGAGAGAAAAAAACAAAAAAAACTAGACTCAAATATAAATAAGGAATAAAACCAGATATAAAAGACTGACCCTAGGAATGTACTTAACCTAACCAAATTCACACAATTAACCTATTAATCTGTTTACCAATTTAATCCACATTCATATGAAGGATCACTAATATAACTATAGTTTCCGCCATGACAGCTTATAGTAGTAGGTTAGCCTAAACTCTATCTCCGTCGAGTCTCAAGAGAAGTAAGCTAATTATCAAAAGCACACAAAGATTTAACCTCCTACAGTTCATCTATCTCCGCCAGGTCTCAAGGCAAAAACTGTATTATGAATTCAAGATATCGATTATGCAATTAATTCCGCCAAGACATCAATCACATAACTAGCATGCATCAATATCGCCGATACCAACACATGAGAATTAAAGCCAAAATCATAAATCATGAATGGGACAAGAAACAAGATCAACAGATAAATTATACGAATCTAGTCGACATACAAACCCTAGGATCAATACGGAATTTAGTTACGCATAATTAAAATAACAAAACAATAAATAAATAAATAACGCATAAATTGAGATAGATAGATAAAACTGTAGGAATCCACGAAGAACAATGTAACAACTTGAATCCGGAAGATAAGTCTGAACTCTGAAATAAAATTGAACTATGAAAACTAAACAGGAATTGAAAAGAAGACTGGAAGCTAGAATCGAAAGGAATTGAAAACTAAAACTAAAAATCTATTCTGAAAATTCCACATGCAAAAGAAAGAAGGAAAAGAGAAAACAATGTGTTCTGTATTGAAAGTGTCCGCTTCCTCCGAAAAGTTGCGCGTATATATTTAAAACCTAGGACACTACGCCTCGCGAGACGCTTTCACGAGCACAAGTCGCGATGGAATGTCGCGAAGGAACATTCTGTCGTCCTTTATTGCTACCTCGCGAGCTGTGCTTGAGAGTTAATCCCGCGAAGGCGCCACGCGAAGGAAGGCTGTGAAGATCACCAAAAAAGCTGAAATTTCGCTCTACCTCGCGAGCTGTCTTTGGTCGCGAGCACAACTCGCGAGCCTTTTTCCTCGGCTGTGCAATGCGCGACTTCGCTGTTTTGCTCCGTTCTCTCTCGTCCGGACTTCGAATTGCGATCCGTTTGCTCCTATGGACTCCTATCGAGATGCTCTTTAATATTATAAACTTTGTACATCCATCCCTGTCAAATACATTTCATCATATTTATCGTCGTATCTAAATAGATATTCTTTGCATGAGCTCGCGATCGGGCTAGTTAATTCCTCTTTATCGTGATCCATCTTTTTGACATCAAAACCTGTGCTAAAATGACATGAAACACACACGGCATAATATCTTCCAAGGTAAACATAAATATATAAAATGGTAGCTCAAAAGATCACTTGTCGATTATGAACGAGACAAATATAACCCTATAAATCAGGTAAAATGAGGCTTATCAACTCTCCCAAACTTAACTTTTTGTTTGTCCTCAAACAAATCAGAACAAGAGAGATACGATCAAAGACACGCAGAGAGTTGAACGATAAAAGCAATAAGCCTCAGAGCAATAAGCAATAAAAGATTCAATAAAATGAATCAAATCACAACATCTTTCGTTGAACTCCACACATCATAATAATCATAAGCACAAACCTTCTTAAACTTGAATCCTCACAACATGGATGTATATATAAGAAATCTCAAACACTCAAGTGTATCAATGAGGATGTATACTCAAAGTTTAAAACACATGGAATCTACCATAAGCTTGCAAATCGCCTAATTCTCCATCGCTCAAATATGTGCTCAAGAACTAAAATCAAAAGGTCTTATAAAGGTTATAATGTAGGTTCTTTGGTAAGGTAGGATATATTTGGGCTAAATGACTCATAATCCCATAATCAAAAACACCATAATTATCATAAGACACAATTCCCAAACTTTCACAATTTATTTCAATTCTCCATACCAATAAGTCATTTTTCTTTAAGCCCTCCATAATTATCATATAAGTGATATACACATCTCAAGCACTAGCTACGTACCCATTTATGTTCTTTTAACACACTTGTGCTAAATCTTTTTTTTTTTAACTTATATGAGTAAGCAACCATTTTTAATAATTACTTTCTCATCATAAATTTTCTTTCTTTCATTTCTTTTTCTCAACCCTCAATTTCAAGCAACCAAAAATCCCACTAACAACATAACCCAACCCACGGCTATATGAAAGAATAAGGTAGGCTCAAACGGGCTCATCAAGTGTATAGGCTAAGAAAAGAATGACTAATATCATCTCATAATTCTTAAGCACATCAATGCAACCTCGAAAAAGAACCAGAGTAAGTTCTAGAGAAACACATGCTATTTCAAACTATTCACACTGAAAGAAATAAGACTGAAAAAATATGACAGTCAAAAGCTCAAGTCTCACAGGTTTCAAAAAGTGTGATTAAGTTTTCAAAGGCTTAATACTCATAATAATCATAACATGTTTCGTCTCATAAAATCAGTTGCAATAAATTTTCTAATAAAAACAATTCTCATCATCGGCTGCTCGTCATTCAACTCAACCCACAAAACAGACACAAAACCCAAACACAAAAAAAAGCAAACAAAAAACAAACAAAAAGAAAACAGAACAAAAAGGAAAACAAACAAAACAAAGGAAAACATTGGGTTACCTCCCAACAAGTGCTAAATTTAAATGTCTTTAGCTAGACCAATACTAACCTCGATCAATCTGGCGTTTTGGCAGCAGACTTCTTCCCAAATCTGTGCTTACCTCCATACTTTGCATTGACCGCAGACCACCACTGAGTGTGGAAGTAGCCTCCCCCAAACTTGAACAAATCACTCGGAGTTACATGCCAAGTCCATCTCTTCTTTGTAGCACCCTTGTCAACTGGTCGGTTGACATCCAAGCTCGAGATTCGGTTAGCTGCAGCAGTGGTGATTGACTGACACTCTTCATGCTCTGAACTATCATGTTGCTTGATGGCGTCATAGATTGAAATTTTTAACTCCTCATCGTTGACACGAAAAGTCAGATCACCTTCCTGCATGTCAATTAAAGCACGACCAGTTGCTAGAAACGACCGACCCAAGATTAGTGGTTGATTTTTAAATTCAGGAATGTCTAAAATAACGAAATCAGCAGGAAAGACAAAATCCCGAATTCTTACCAACACATCTTCAATTATTCCCTTAGGGTGTGCAACTGACCTGTCAACCATCATTAATGAAATTGAGGTTTTCTTCATTTTGCCCAGCTCCAAGCGATTGAACACAGATAAAGGCATCAGATTTATGCTCGCTCCCAAATCGCACAACACATTGGGGAATGTATGCTCGGCAATCTCGCACCCAACGTGAAGCTCCCCGGATCTTTCTGTTTCAGTAGCAACTTTCTCTGTAAGATAACACTGCATTCTTCAGAGAGGTTGATCTTGTCAAATTTTCCCAACTTCTTTTTGCTTGCCATTGCATCTTTGAAAAATTTAATGTATCCGGGCATGTTTCTGAGCGCATCAAAAAGAGGTATATTTGTAATACCCCGATTATTTTAAACGCCTAATTACGATATTAAATTCGTAAATTAGAATATTATTATGATAATTTGATTAATAAATTATCGAATAATGATTTCGATTATTTTAGAATAATAAATTCCTATGTACAATTCACGAAGGATGTGAATTGAGAAATACGAATATGTAACGATTTCAACAAGATAATTCTACGTCGATTACGTATCGATAATTAAATGCTCGTGATATTTTCTAAGTTTTAAGCTTAGAATTTAATTCCATAATCATTGGAATAAATTAATAAAGTGATTATAGCCTGATTACGACCTTTTGAGATGAGTCGATATTTAAACGTTTGAGACGTTTCAAACGTTAACGTTTTGAGATGACTTGAGAATCAAGTCTAATGATCAAGGAATTATAGTATTTAAATTCCTATGATTATTTTATATAATTGGAATATTATTTAGCATTGAATTAATGCTAGAAAATTTTGGGATTATATTTTTGATTATTTATGATTCTCGAAAACCCTAAATCGAGAAATAGGGTTTTCTACCTATGGATTAATTCCAATAATTTTTCCTATGATATAATTTATCATCTAAAGCATATATTATGATATATATGTATAATTGGCATGGAAATAATTATACACCAACCTTAGAATGAAATAACCGTGAGTTTTGTATTCATTAGATAGTTCACGCCAATTTTGGAACAAATTGCTAAGTTGTGGATTTAATTGATCCAAGTGAGATATTTAGTTTGTGAGAGGAGCCGTAAATATTGACTTCAATTTGGGGGTGAAAGCTTGATTTTCTTTGTACACTTGATTGCTTATTTTTGGGATAGAGTGTAAACAATACACTTGAGTAATACTAGCTAAAAATCTGAAAATTTAGTCTCCCACACACACATGAGGTCGACGGCAGTGTACATGAAACAAAATAATTTTTGTTTCAATCAAAACCTTTAATAAAGCTTCCAAGTAGTTAATGAATGTAAGAGATATTTGTTAGGCATGACCTCACTCTTTGACTAAGTTTATTTCATTTGTGTCTTGATTCAATTGTGAGAGAGCCGAGAGGAGCATGAGATGTGTTGTTTCAATTGTGTTAAAATTGCCTAAGTATATATATTTAGTCTAAACCACATAACACACTTACTCATTTCATTTCTCTCCCTTTCTGCCGTAACCTTCCAGTAGAAAACCAAACCATTTTCTTCATCTTTCCTTCTCATTTTGTTTGAATTTAAATTATCCTACAACCGATCGACTCCGATAACGAGGTTAGGTATCGAACAAGCTTCGATTATATCCTAAGTTTTTCATTTTCTAAAGGCTCGATCTTATTTTATGAGCATGATTTTAATAATGAAATTTATGCTAAGCATGAATATGTTTGTTAATGTTGTGTATAAATATGAAATGAAAGCATGTAGCATGTTTAGAAATTAATTAAACATGCTATGAAATTATTTTATGTGTACCGAAAATTTTCTTGAAGATTTAAGATTGGATTAATGATATATGATGTAGTAGAAGCTTATTGTGATTTTTGTGAAATTTATAAAAATCCTTTGCAAAATTCTCAAAACCACCGAAAATTCATAGAAATTGCTAGGGTTATGTGTGATTTTAATTTGAGAAATGCAATAGCATATTGTTAATCTAGGGTATTGATTATGCATTACATGAATTGACTAGAAATTTTTGAAGAAGAAATGCTCAAATTTCTTAAAATAACCGTAAGCTTCATGATGGTTATTAGGCTTGGTTTTAATTGTTTTAGTGAATGTAATGATATTATGTCACTACACTATGTTGTATTTAGGCATAGTACAATTTAATTGGTTTTTAATAAAAATGTTGGTATAAAGAATTGAAAGAACCGAAACCATTGAACATATATACCTTGGTGTAGAAATTTCATATGTTGGACTTTAGGTTATAATTATGTTATAAATTAATGTTGGAGCCTTGTTTAAGTTAATTAGAATTTTAGGAAATTATTTTGGTAATTTTTGGGAATTATTAAACATAGTATATTTATGTTACGACGAAACGTTATATTAAATAACGTTAAAAGCATAAATAATGCTTAATGTATTAAAAGATTAATATTGAAAGAAAATATTAATCAAAATTATCGATTTACGTGAAAAATCGAAGATTAAAGCTTTATGAAAAGAAATCGATTGAAAATCGATTTATATTGATTAAAATATGTTTTATTGAATATATTTTTAATGAAAAGTCAAAATGGTTGACTTTCGAAATTAACGTACGAAATACGTTCGTTAAATACGTTAATACGTGAAAGACGTATTACTTTTATCTGAATATCTCAATTGTGAGAAAAGATTTCATGATTGAAATCATTTTTTGAATAACGTTATTATACGTTAATTATTTAACCTAAAAGGTTAAAATGAGACTGTAGATCATATTACGTCTTTCTCGATATACGAGAATTATTTTATTGATATACGCTTCGTTTCAACGTATTAAGACGTATAAAGAATCATCCAAACTTCGAATTATTAGTTAAATTATCAAAGTTGAATGAACTTTGAAAATCTCGAAAAGCGTGTCAACGTACTAAACGTACATTTTTGCGTAAAGGTGGGACGTGAAGTTCACTCGCAACGAAGAGAAGAGCACGCATAGTGAAATTCGAAGTTCCGAAGTAAAGGTGGGCTTTACTATATTCAAACTGGTAGAATTTACCAAATGATTTATTTATGATGCTTTATTACAAGCAAATATTTATGAACTGATTTATTTAATTACCTGCCCAAAATGTTTATGATTTGTGTATGCATCCATCCATGATTATTGATGCATAACGTTGGGTAGCTCCCACTTTATGACATGCTTGAATTCGTATTCTTGGAAGTACCCCCAAGGATGATGGAGAATTCGTATCCCGTGTCCGAGATGGCTGGATTTTGTGCCTTGATTATTTGTGTTGTGTCTTTGAAAGGGTACTCGTTTATCATGGCGGCGTGAGAGAGGCCTCCTCCAACAAGGAATTATTGTTGGATAAATTGTTGTGGTGGATGTGGATCATACATACGTGGAAAATGCTTGGCCAAGCGATATTTATGGAAAAATGATAGAAAATATTTAGTAAACACGAGTATTTCAAATTAAAACCTCGTGTGTTACTGTGATGGGCCAGAGTAATTCAAAATTGATAAATTATTTTGGCATGAGCCACTGAGTGCATTATTTGTACTCAGCCCTGCATATTTGTTTTTAAATGTGCAGATTGAGCTGGTGATGGTGATGGAGAAGAGATGTTGAGTAGTCAGAGGTCTTTTGGGTATTTAATATGTTTGAAAGAAAGAACCCTTGGGTGCATATCGTCATATATGCATTCACATGCTTTCCGCTGCATATTTTGAATATTATTGTATGTTGAGATCGATGACTTCATCATGTTCAAACTATCGAACCTTTTGTAAGGACTTGTAGCCTTATATCTGTACATTACTTTTGCCTTGTAAATAAGGTTGATTATCGAAGTTCGATAAGTATTATTTAGAAGTCTTTAATTATTCTTTTGAATGTGTTGTATCATCGTTCCAAGCTCCGCTCTCTAATCATCCTTGGGATTAGAGCGGCTGTGACAATATTAATGTTTACTTTCTGGAATATCTCCTTGAAGCGGGCGTACTCCTCATCATATTTCGTCTTCCCGATGCGTTGAGGAAATGGAGCAGTATGTTTTTCGCTCGTCTGACCAATTTTATCTTCAGCTCGCGAGATGCCTTCTCTGACCTTTCCTCGCGAGACACCCTCTCAGGACTCCCTCGCGAGACGCTCGCCGTCTGTCTTCGCGTCCGTTGATCGCGATGCTTCGTCGCGAGGTAATGTCGCGACGTGCTCTCATTCTGTCTTCGTGTCAGGTGCTCGCGAGCCTTCCTCGCGAAGGCTTGTCGCGAGGTCGTTGTCCTTCTCAAGCGAGGCTTTCCTCGCGTGCTGGGGTCGCGTCCGTTGATCGCAATGCTTACTCGCTAGGCGAGAATTCAGCCCCTCAGACGTATGATCCTCTTCGTCCCTTTCGTACTCCGGATGGTTTATGTAGGATCTTCCACTTCTCTTATAAATAGCATTACACTGATTCGGAGGCATATGATTCTTAGGATTCTGTTCAGTGTTGTTTGGAAATTGCCCTTACCTATGAATCCCCGCTCGCTTCATCGGCCATCCGCCTACTTGATTCTCTAACATCTTTAATTGTTTTCCCATGGCTATCACCGTATTGTTGATGGCGCTGATCGTGTTTCTCAGTGTTCATCTTATTCCCAAGTCTTTGGATCGAATATTTTGCCGAGCCACAATTTGTTGGTGACTCATTGCTATTTGTCGATTGCTCGCCAACACTTGTTGCATCATATCTTCGAGGCTCGGCTTCTTGGCTCCACAATCATTCGATTATTAACAAAAAACCGGTGGTAGTTCTTGAGCATTCTGCGCATCGGCATAGGAAAAATTTGGGTGATTCCTATTATTGGGATGATAGGGTGGGTTCCCACTGATTTCCTCGCCATTACTCATTTGGTTCACATATTGAACCTCCTCCATATTCTCGCGCCATGGCCACAAATCATCCGCCCTTTCCTCCTGGCTCAGATCTCCTCTACGAGTTGTGAATTTCTCTAACAAATCATCATACTTATCGTCCAACTCTGCAGCAGCCACTCTTCTGATCGGCTGTCTCTCCATCGGCCACTGATAATTGTTGGATGTCATCTCCTCAATTATTCTCAACGCTTCATCTATTCATCTATTGAGAAGGCATCCTCCGGCTGACGCATCAACAATGCTCCGGGTGTTAGCATTAAGTCCACTGTAAAATTGGGTTACTTGTTGTTCAGGTGAAAACCCATGCTGTGGACATTTTCTGAGCAGATTTCTGAATCGCTCCCAAGCCTCAAACAATGACTCATCTCCCAATTGTGAAAAGTGAGAGATCTCAGCAATGATCTTCTGAGCCTTAGCAGGTGGGAAGTATTTAGACAGGAACTTCTCACAGAGCTGCTCCCACGTGGTAATCCGTGATCTGTCCAAGCTCTTGAACCACTCTTTCGCTGACTCGCCGGTAATACGAACATCCGCATCCGGATGGCATCGGTAAACACTGCTCGCTTGATAGTATCACGATATCCAAGAACGCTTCCAAGTGTGCATTGGGGTCTTCAGTCACCCCTCCCCCAAACTGCTCTGCTTGGATCATGCTGATGAGGGCAGACTTTAACTCGAAATTATTCGCGTTGACGTTCGGCCCCCATCTTCCAACTTGGAACTGATCCGTCGGTGGCCTGTACATGTGGTTGAGCTGTATGAGTTGTGCTCGTCCATCCATCTGGCCCATCTGATTATTCAACGTCTGTTGGCGCTGCATCGCGGATAGCATCTCTTCCATCTCGGCCATTCTATCATGGCCTTGGGGTTGCCTTTCTGCCATTGCCTGTTGTCTTCTTTCTCGGCTCTCTCTCTTATGTGATCTTTCAATCTCAAGATCCAAGGGAATAATTTCTCTCATTTGAGATCTTGTAATCATGCACTGCACAGAGAGATAAAAACCAAATCAGATCTGAGAAGCAACACAGAAATAATAAATTTTTTTTTATTTTTTATTTTCTATTTTTTTAATAAGTCTGAATTAATAACTACAATCAAGAAAATTTATCACTATGCAATCTAAACAGTTCCCCGACAACGACGCCAAAATTTGATCGCTAAATTTTCTACCAAAATAAATTGATAGTAAAACAGCAAGTATATTATATCCTATCCACAGGGACTGCAACTCGAGAACACAGCAATTAATCAACACATAATCTTGATTATTATTCAGGCAACAATTTATCAAGAGAGAAAAAATAAAAAAAACTAGACTCAAATATAAATAAGGAATAAAACCAGATATAAAAGACTGACCATAGGGATGTACTTAACCTAACCAAATTCACACAATTAACCTATTAATCTGTTTATCAATTTAATCCACATTCATATGAAGGATCACTAATGTAACTATAGTTTCCGCCAGATGACTTATAGTAGTAGGTTAGCCTAAACTCTATCTCCGTCGGTCTCAAGAGAAGTAGGCTAATTACCAAAAGCACACAAAGATTTAACCTCCTACAGTTCACCTATCTCCGCTGTGTCTCAAGACAAAAGCGATTATGAATTCAAGATATCGATTATGTAATTAATTCCCAAGACATCAATCACATAACTAGCATGCATTAATATCGCCGATACCAACACATGAGAATTAAAGCCAAAAATCATAAATCATGAATGGGGCGACAAAACAGTATCAACAGATATATTATACGAATCTAGTCGACATACAAACCCTATGATCAATACGGAATTTAGTTACGCATAATTAAAATAACAAAACAATAAATAAATAAATAACGCATAAATTGAGATAGATAGATAAAACCGTAGGAATCCACAAAGAACAATGTAACAACTTGAATCCGGAAGATAAGTCTGAATTCTGAAATAAAATTGAACTATGAAAACTAAACAGGAATTGAAAAGAAGACTGGAAGCTAGAATCGAAAGGAATTGAAAACTAAAACTAAAAATCTATTCTGAAAATTCCACATGCAAAAGAAAGAAGGAAAAGAGAAAACAATGTGTTCTGTATTGAAAGTGTCCGCTTCCTCCGAAAAGTTGCGCGTATATATTTAAAACCTAGGACACTACGCCTCGCGAGACGCTTTCACGAGCACAAGTCGCGATGGAATGTCGCGAAGAAACATTTTGCCGTCCTTTATTGCTACCTCGCGAGCTGTGCTTGAGAGTTAATCCCGCGAAGGCGCCACGCGAAGGAAGGCTGTGAAGATCACCAAAAAAGCTGAAATTTCGCTCTACCTCGCGAGCTGCCTCGCGACGCGAGCACAACTCGCGAGCCTTTTTTCCTCGGCTGTGCAATGCGCGACTTCGTTGTTTAGCTCCGTTCTCTCTCGTCCGGACTCCAAATTATGATCCGTTTGCGCCTATGGACTCCTATCGAGATGCTCTTTAATATTATAAACTTTGCACATCCATCCTTGTCAAATCCATTTCATCATATTTATCGTCGTATCTAAATAGATATTCTTTGCACGAGCTCGCGACCGGGCTAGTTAATTCCTCTTTATCGTGATCCATCTTTTTGACATCAAAACCTGTGCTAAAATGACATGAAACACACATGGCATAATATCTTCCAAGATAAACATAAATATATCAAATGGTAGCTCAAAAGATCACTTATCGATTATGAACTAGACAAATATAACCCTATAAATCAGGTAAAAATGAGGCTTATCAGGCTCGTATGACAATTCCTACTGAACCAGTCAATGAGTTGTTAAGTTCGCTGGAAAGAGTGGAGGTTGGATTAAAAGCCTCACATGCCCCACCAAATCTTGTCCATACTCCCTACAACCTACAGTTAAATAGCCTTACTCCAGCCTTAGAATCATGACCTTTACAAACCACCACATACCATCCCACCTACCTCACAAACCATATTGAGCCAATCTGTTTCCATTCGCTGCCGCTACTTGTTAACAGCCAGCCATACAATGAACCTCACATCCCTACTCCCACAAATACTCATACTACTGAGACTACTTCCCTTGTCACCAAAACCCAAGTCACCGAACATACATTCCACATAGCTACCCAATTCAACTCTCTTCCAAAAACCAGCCACCATCACCAAATCTCTCAATATATCGCCTACGGATCAGGCGACACACCTACCTTCGGTAAGCTTGAGCCGCCTGGGGATAAATAAGCGACGTCAAGACTCTCCGAGCATCAATGGAACTATGGTCCAACTTGATATAGTTTCTAAAAGGAAGCTTACAGATACAGAAGATGAGTCTAGTGCGACCTTACCAAAGTGCACTAAAATTTCAATTGTTGAACTTGATAATAATATAGGAATATCTGGCAACCTCCGTTGCCCCCAATGAAAACCTTGAGCTTGAACTGTCACGGGCTTGGGAACCAAACGATAGTTCGTGCCCTATCAAAGATCCTAGCCTTGAATTACCCAGAGGTTATTTTTTTAATGGAAACTAAGAGAACGGCTCAAGAGATGCATGATATTAATTACAATCATTTCATATTCTAAGCTTGTTTTGTGGTTCCTTGCATTTGTAGTGGACGACATAGACGTGGAGGCCTTGCTATGCTGTGGCATGATCCTCTTCATGTTACACTCCTTACTTACTCTCATAATCACATCTCGTGTTATTTTACTGAGGCAATAAATGACACATCTGGGTTTGTGTCAGGAATTTATGATTGGCCTGAGACAGAGAATCAGTGGCGTACTTGGGATCTTCTGGATCGAATTCAACGAGACACAACTGATCCATGGTGCTGTGTAGGTGACTTTAATGAAATCCCCTGGTCATTGGAGAAAAAAAGGTGGAACACAACGAAGTTTCTCAACCATCCAATTTTTTCGAGAGGCTGTGGAATGTTCAAACTTGTAGGAAATTAAGTGCATGGATAATCTCTTCACATGATCAAACAAACAAGGAGATGCGAATATACTAGTGTTTGGATTGAGTTTTGTAAATTAGAAATGGAAACAAATCTATCCGATGATACAAGTCTGATCATGCACCCATCATCTTACTATATGATATACATGAGTAAAGCGCTAGGAAAGAAGAACGTCATTTTTGTTTTGAAGAGATGTGGGCACAACATCCAAACTTTAAGGAGGTGTTGGAGAATATATGACAGAGCTTATCATCGACATCACCAATAGAAGAGAAGTAGCGATTGTGTGGTAAAACACTACTTGAGTGGGATCAGACACATATTGGCAGTGTTAAAAGGAAAGTTAAAATGCTTCAGGGGAAATTGGAGAAACAACAGAAAACTGATCAGACCATAGACATGGTACAACAAATTCACATCATTGAAGCGGATCTTAATGGGGTTTTGAAGCAGTTGGAAGTTATGTGGCGGCAAAGGTCTTTTGCAATTTGGTAAAAGGATGGATATAAAAATACAAAATTCTTTCATACAAAGACCGATCATCGGCTTCAAAGAAATACCATAAAGAAGTTGCAGAATGCTGATGTGGTGTGGAGTTCTAAGCAGGACGATTTAATGGGGATGATGCAAGATTATTTCTGGAAGCTCTTTTCGTCAGATTCACCAACTGACCTGGATAACTCGTTGGAATGTGTTGAGGCCCGAGTCTCACACCATATGAATGAAGAGTTGGAGTAACCCTTCACAAAAAAAGAGGTTTGTCTTGCTCTTCAACAGATGCACCCGTCTAAAGCTCCCAGACCCGACGGTATGCACCCTTATTTTTTCAAAAATATTAGAACGTTATTGGTCCTGATGTACTTTCTACTGCTCTGTATGTTTTTAATGAAGGTGGGGACATCAGTAGCCTCAATGGTACCAGTATTGCCCTCATTTCGAAAACTAAGTACCCCAAAAACTCCCAAATATTTTCGCTATATTAGCTTATGTAATGTCATTGTCCGTATTATTACTAAATACCTCGCTAATAGACTGAAATCCTTGTTGGGTGATATTGTGAGTCCTAACCAAAGCGGGTTTATCCCAGAGAGGTATATCATTGATAATGCTATGACAACGTTTGAGGTTTTCATTCAATAAAGAAGAAGAAAAAAGTAGATATGGGTGCATGATTATGAAACTTGATCTTAGCAAAGCCTATGATCGTATTGAGTGGATTTCCTAAAAGAGGTCATGCTTCGTATGGGCTTTTCTAAAGGGTAGGTAGAAAAAGTGATGAGGTGTCTGTGCTCTGTGTGGTATACGATTATTATAAATGGAATTCATACTGATCTGTTTAATCCCACTAGGGGTCTTCATCAAGGAGACCCACTTTCTCCATACTTGTTTTTGCTTCGCGGAGGCCTTCTCCTGTATGATTCATAAGGTTGAAAGAGAGAGCAAGATTGATGGATTTCAGGTTGCACGGTCTGCTCCGTCAGTAACTCACATTTTCTTTGCTGACGACAAGATTATTTTTTCTTCGGGAAAATGTAAGAGAGTTGATGGAGATATAAGACATTATCTATAAATATGAGAAACTCTCTGGACAACGGATTAACGTTAACAAAACAGAGATCACGGTGAACATCAATATTACAGATACCAATAAGGAAGATTTGTGTGCACAGGTAGGGATGCATTGTATCATGCTTTCTCAGAGGTACCTAGGCTTGCCAACGATGATTGGAAGATCCAAAAAAGAAAATTTTCAATTAATTTTGGATATCAACATTTATGAACATCTCAAGGGATGCTTTTGAACTTGGGATTTGAAAGTGTGGTAGTTGTAGGGGCAAGTTTGACTATTTCCGACACTTCTATATTATTGAATTCTAGGTACTATTTGAGATAAAAAGAAAAAAACTGTATACAAATTTTCCCAAAGATCTATACAAATGAATTTCTCGTCCCCTACTAAAAAAAAGTCCAATTGAATTTCCAGTCCTCTAAAAGTTTAAAGATAATGGCCCAATTTAACGTAGGATGAAACTATTGGGCTACCCCTTTTCTACATTTAAGCCCAAAATCCAATACTTTCAAAATTCTCATTCACCCGCTCTTCTACATTTAATTTAAGCTCCCAAAATAAATAAACAAATAAAACTCAAGAAAAAAAAATCTCATTCATGGCCACGAGACAACGAGATATCCCGTTACAATTACACATATTTTATTTTGCTAATACTAATGGCCACTATATATATTGAACAACAAAATACAGTTATTATGTGAGGTACATATTTACGCTATATATACTTTTATGTATGCCAGAAGAGAAAAAAACGTAGAAATTTTTATTTGTATGTAAAACTTGAGAAATGTTGGCCATTCCTTGCTGTCGGTGGTCCGATGAACAACTCAGTCACAACCTGGGAGCCCAATGTGCTTTGGCTGTGCCTCCCTCTTTCTTCCTGCTTTTCTGCTGCCCTCAATTCACACTGCAAATTCATTCTATTTTTTCAACACTAAAAATTTTGCACTTTTATTTTAAAGTACCTTTTTAAGTAATTTGAGCCGGAGTCTATAGATTTTAAACTTTAAAATCCAACATCAGTTCATCTCAAATCATCGAAGTTTTCAAATTGGAAAATCCGAAATTAATTAAAGCATCCTAAATAAACTCTCAATATTGTGATGGAGGCATATATATATATATACATAAAGTCAACAATTATACCTTTTGGCGCAACTTGGAATTTTCTTCCAATAAAAACTTTTCCTGAAATTGCAAAACAAAATTGAAATTTGTTTAAGAATATTCTCAATGTTTCTAAGAAGCTAACACTAGTCTGTTGCATGCACGATCATATACCTTTTCAAGTTGTTTATCTGTTTCCTCCTTGAATAGTTGAACCTATAAAATAAGTAAGAAAAGTATTATAGTTGGTTTACATTGATCATCAACCTTGATCATCAACCTTGATCAAATGGTAAAATTACCATTCTGGCCCTGACGTTGTTTAGGCTTCCATGCAGCTGGTTTTCGAGTTCTTGAATCTCTTGGAATGTATAAGCTTCAAGATTTTGCCCTAAAAGCTTCCTGTGACATCAACAACAAGTTAAAATAATAGTGCAGATTTCTCTAGTAGCTCTATCTTCTTCTTAATTCGTCGTCAACGATTACAAGTTTTGGAATAAGAGCAAAGGCGAAGAAGACAACCTTTGGGAATTCTCTAGTAGCTCTATCTTCTTCGTCATCAACGCAGCTTCATGCTTTAAATACTGCAGCTTTAATATATGCTACTGAATAAATCATGAGGGAACATGTAGATTTATTCATAAACAAAAATTTTGAAATATGGTTGATATGTCAAACCCTTGAATGCACACACTTAACTTCACACAAGATCAATTGTCATTCAAGTAAAGAGTAAATGGATATTCCAATTTATCCAAATATCAGTCATGTATGCACATTGTTTTTGGTATAGCATGTTGATTACACAAATATCATGCAACTAATTTGAATGAGCCCTTAAAATAAAAGATCACAACTTGCATATATTTGGTCTTGGATATTGATATTCCAACACTTCATTGAGATAATTATGTACAACAAGTGCACAAATTTTCTGCTAACGAGTAGGAGTTTTCAAACCATTCCAAATAGTTTCCTCCATGATTTATGTCAATAAATGAAGAAGAAATTGTCACGAGTTTTGATGGAGATTCAGATACATGTGAATAGAATTGATAATAGAATGGAGAAATTTAATAAATTTGAGAAAGGGAGGCTAGGAGCTAAACATACCTGCATGCGTTGTTCAAGTTCATTGCCCCGCTCTTCTCTTGCACGTTCAAGGTATCTCTCTATTGACTTTTGCATGCTAAAAAGTTCAAATAAAATAAGCCCTGATGAAATATATTACGAAGGATCGTTCAATGCAATTTATACTCTTTCAAATTATATTTTCGTGTTCAAATGTTATTGGGTTTATTATCTTGTTAACAAGGTTTATAATTAGTTGTGTAGATTTGGTTAAGTATTAACCAGGGTAAACTATATCCTTATGAGGAAATATAACCATTTATACATTCTAGTTCCTTAATTTGTTATAAATTTTAGTTGAAAATTGTTCATTGGCCTTGATTTTCAATTGCTAAGGTTTGTAGTTAATTCAAGTTACTAATTAGTTAATATTAGTTTCGGGTTCATATCATTATTATGACATATAATTGCGTTTGAGTAATACTTTTGGTTAAATAATTCTATATATATATATATATATATATATATATATATATATATATATATATATATATATATGCTTATTATAAAAAATGGGGTTCTAGCTAGTTAAATAAGTTTGTAGCAAACAACAAAACTTTTGGGAATTCACCCCTGTTCACTTCATATGGCCACATAAATTGTGTACGTTAACTCAAATAGTTAATAAGAAATTGGCATCCATATTAATGTAAGAGATGGAGAGAAGAAAGAGAGAAAATTATGGAAAAATATTAACATAAAGTCTCAGTAAATTAATTTTCTGTTTTTGCAAATAGATGGATGATCAATAGAAAATAATTGCTAATAACTACAAATTAATTTGCACCATTAATCTTGCATAATTCACTACTATCATTAAAAGAAGTATTATTATAACATATAAATAAACACTATGTCCTGTGGAAATTAACTAATTTTTCATTTGGTCAATATCAGTGGTGCAAATCAATTTTTAGTTACTGTATGAAAAAAGTTTCTACTTGATATCAGTGGTGCAACTACTATTATTATAACATATAAATAAACACTATGTCCTGTGAAAATTAACTAATTTTTCATTTAATATCATGGTGCAAATCATTTTTAACGTGAGAATAAAGAACTAAAATTTTCATGCATTCGTTGTGAAAGTTGATATATCCATCGGAAAAGTTATTGCATTCAAAAAAATAAAATTATCATATCTCATGAGATTCGAACCCGGACGAAAATTCTGAATTATTGGGTGTGGTAACTTAATTTTTCAGTGGATGTATCAACTCTTATAATGAATTCTTGTAATTCTCACGTTAAAAATGATTCTTATTCTGAACTTAACTTTATATATAGATACTTATATGGAACCCCTAAGGCTCTCTCTCTCCCCTATATTCTATAGGGGTTCTATATAAGCGGTTCGAATCATATGTTCTACACTTTTCTATGTCCCATTATTAACTCAATATTTCAAGAAAAATAATTATAAAAATAAAAGCTATTACAATATAATGAACCATGATTAATATTTAGGGTAATAATAGATTATATCCCAATGTTTGGATCTTTTTCATTTAGTGTCCCAATATTAGCATATTGCTAATAAAATCCTTAACGTTTCACTTAATGTACGCCGGTGAGTTTTCGATGCATGTATTGTATGCTTACGTGGCTCGCTATAGAGTCCATATTTGCAATCCACGTAGATAAGGGGTACTAATAGATTATATCTCAATGTTTGGATAATTTCACTTAGTGTCCCAACATTAGCATATAGTCACTAAAATCCCTAAGGTTTCATAATTTTTTACTTAATGTCCTCCGATGAATTTCCAGCGTCCATATGCTTACACGACTTGCGAAAGAGTCCACATATACAATCTACAAAAAACAATTGCACAAAATAACATCGTTTCTCACATGCAACTTCAAGATCTCCCCTGCTTCTACTTCATCTTCACCCTGCACTCGACCTACAACACCAAGCATATGCACCATCTCTTGCAACACTGCCGTCGTCATGGAGAAACTCGAGATCGAGTTTAGAACTCTCATCGCCCTCTCACTCATCTCAAACCCTAAGTATCTTCTTTGAGACCACGACCAGTCCGACGTCATGCTACAACATCCATGTCCTCCCCTATACGCACTGACAGAGCAGATCAAACACTCTCAACATCATCTCCGACGACCTTTATTATTGATAGATTCGAGGAGGAGATCGATTAGAACTTTGACCAATCTTCAAGCCGCATGTGAGAAACGTCTTTTTCTATAACTGTTTTTTTAAATTATCTACATGGATTGCGGACGTGGACTATCCGATGAGCCATATAAGTATATGAGCACCAGAAACTCACTAAAGGATATTAAGTGAAATATTATGACATTATCAATTTTTATAAAAATATGTTAATATTGGGACACTAAGTGAAAATGTTCAAAAGTTGAGATATAATCTATTACTGCTCTTTATCTATGTGGATTGCAGACGTGGACTTTCTGGCGAGCCATGTATGCATATAGACACCGAAAACTCACCGGAGGATATTAAGTGAAAAATTATGAAACGTTAGGGATTTTATTAACAATAAGTAAAAAAGATCAAAACTTTGGGATATAAACTAACATTTACCTTAACATTTATAGCTAAAAATTTAAAGTTAAAAGAAATACATACTCCATCCGTCCCAATATTCATAGCTCCTTTCTTTTTTAAACGTAGATTAATGAGCATTATGTTTTGTGTGTAAAGTAGTGGGTGACACGAAATTGAAATACTTTTTAGTGTAAAAAGTGTTTCCTTTTTGGAAACGGACCAACTTAATGGGACAGCCCAAAAAGTAAAACATGCCAACAATAATAGGACAAATGGAGTACTATTTATGGAATAATATATTAATTCTAATAATTAGTATATTAATTAAAATTTGCAATTTAAATGTTTAAAAAATAATTATAAAGTGTAATTGAATATAATGAATCCTAATTAATAATTGTAAAATTAGACACTACAAAAGAACTGAAAATTGAGCGAAAAACACTTAAAAAATTAACACGAGTGGGGGACACAAAAGAAAAGAGAGAATCTCAAGTGCTAGATAAGTTGATATATACCGCTGCTCAAAAGCATACATATTTACTCTATTAAAATATGAAATTACAATTATATATTGAAGCATGATCCAAGATGGGCAAATAAATTGTCACCTAACCTTTGAGCAAGTGGCAAATTCTTATTACATTAATTGTTTTGTGAACTATAAAGGATGAAGAAAAAGTATTTACAAAGAAGATAAAACAGATAATGAATAGGAAAATACCAGAAAATTAGTTACCTATCTTTATAATTTGTAATAAAATATTATTAATATTAATTTTTATCATGTTTTATGGCTTCTTTATCAATTGATATCAGTATATTAAAACCATAAATCTCTCTAAATTTACATTTTCTAAAGATAGCTGGACAATCGTAGTCTACTTATTTCAATTCCCAATCAGTTTTACTAGAATCCCATAAATTATTTTAGTTAAATGAAATGATAAAAATCAAATTTCAGATACCAGTATCTTATAAAGTGTGAAGGTAAGTGACTGCATGTATGATTAGTTGACCTAAAGGTAACCATAATCAAGGTACAAGTGCTAGTTTCATATTGGAAGGTAAATAAAACGTGGAAAATAGTATTCATGGGAACAATCCTTCACAACCTAAAAATAATAATTACTAGATAGAGAAAAACTCAGATAATCACATATCAAACCATGCAGCTTCTAAACAGTACCTCAAGAACTCAGTTTTTCAAGATCTTGGTCAGATGTGGCAGAAGCTGGTATGTAGATAATTCTTATCATTTACTAAGCCAGCTACCCTAGTCTAAGTGAACAATTAAAGTTTGGCAAAATTTAAAATCTTGTTATCGTGCACACCCAGACATTATAAACCTAAAACCACCCAACTTTTGAAGGTTAATATTATCTCATTAATTAGTATAATTGTGAATAAACATAGACCGTAATGGCTCATAAAAATCCTTAGTAGTTGACGGCAGATATTATCATTTCATTCAACGCTATTATACATATTTCAGCATGTTAAATGCTCAGGAAACATGTATACTAATGCAACTACCTTAACCCAGTTCGTAGCAAATACAAAGGAAGTATTCATCAGAATCATTTAGGTCACCCTTGAGCTAAATTTTAGGAGCAATCTAATGTTATCCATGTTCTTATGCATGAGTAATATTATTCAAATTTTGAAATTGTTTCCAACTTCTCTATTATTTTATTCATGTAATAAGTATGTATAAAGAGAAAAATAAATCAAATACTTCATTAGAATGCATAATGTGATTGCAAAATAAGAATGCTAACTAACATCAGCTTGATGAAGATCATCAATAATGTACTATTGTGGTGATCTCCAACAAGGCAATAAGTATCAATTTCTCCACTCTCTATATTAGACAAAATCTAATATTTGAGCCTTATTTTCTGAACAAGAAATACCTAGGCACACAGCCACGATGAAAGAAATTACTGTGCCCAATGTACTTGGAGTCAATATTTTGAATCATCATAGAGCCATATATAACAGTAATATAAGTACAATAGCAAGTGAAATTAAAGCATGATACAAGTTCACACTGATCAAAGTTAAGCACATTAAATAATTGATTGCAAGAGAAGAAAAAATGGTACTGTTATTAAAATATAACTCACTTGGAGCTTGAGAACTCATAGAGTCTTCCTTTCTGAGAGAAGATGATCAAAGCAACTTCTGCATCACAGAGCACCGATAGCTCATACGCCTTCTTCAACAGCCCATTTCTGCGCTTGGAAAAGGTCAACTGCCTGCTTGTTGGATTTTCAATTCGCTTCATTTCCACCTTCCCTCTCACCATTTTTCTTCTTCTAATTTTTCCCTCTTTCTTGCTATGAATGGAATTGATTGTAGGAAAAAGGTTTACCAAAAGAAAAGAAAAAAGAAGAACCCTCGTGAATTCCAATCCTCACCAACAAACTAGCAACAACGCCCACCCCAGAGAGATAAACATTAGTGGGGATGGAGAAATCAGTAAGATACATATATGGCTGAAATAAAATGACAAATTGTAGACCAGAGGAGGGAGGAGGGGGGCTTCTAATTTATACAAAACACAGAATGACACCTATAAACCCTAATAATACAAGCCAAGAAATCAAAGTGCTACAAGCTATGAAACTTAGATATTTTTTCAAGAATTGACTTAAAAATATAGGCAAGATTACTCCAAAATAGGAAAACTAACAAACACAACATTCCGAGAGAAAACCTTGCTGAAAAATCGATGAATCTAGCTATGTGAGTGTGCGAGATTTATATAAAGCAATAAAGAACACTCGGGCTTTTTACGTGGTTCGATCGTTAACGAGATCTCGTCCACGGAGGAATGATTCCTCAATACTTTTACTAGCGCTCTTCGTGCAGAGTATTGGTTACAAGCCTTTGTATTCATAAGAATTGCTAACCCTTCTAACATCGCTTTTCCTTCTATTTATACGACCGACTTTGCCCACAGTAGCCCACCTCCATTGGTCGTGGTGTGACTCTTCTCTGGCGTGCTCTCCATTGGCCGGGCCGGGACCGTTCGTCTTACGTGCGCCACGTGGAGGTGGCGCGACCTTGGTTCCAGGCGTCTTCCATTGGCCGGGCGCGGCCTGGAGGCTAGGGCTTGAGGCAATGATTAAGGCGACTTGGGCTCGACCGCGTGGGCTCGCTATCAATGTTAGGCCCACTCGCTTGGGCTGTTAGTGGCCCATTCGGTTGGGCTATATCCCATCATAGCCCCCGAATAGCCGGGACGGCGAGGCCGAGGTGGAGTGAAGACGGTAGGCCGAGGTGAGGTGTGGCTTGGTGAAGTTGTTTCTTGGATGTGAGGTCTTCGTGCCGATCCTTGTTGGGTTGTTTATTGTCCGCCGGGAGAAGATGTGGCACCGATGGAAGTCAAGTCCGACTCGATAACGCGCTCTGCGTTGGTTATGCCGAGGTGCGGTGCAGTAGTGGTATTACTCTGTGGTGGCTCGGTTGTTCGACCGAGCGACCGCCTTTTCGGGATGCCGTGGTGTGTCTCGGCCGCAGACTCTGCGCTGGTTGGCCGAGGTCCGATCTGTTTGGCCGAGGTCCGATCTGGTTGGCCGAGATCCGATCCGGTTGCCGAGGTCCGATCTGGTTGGACGAGGTCCGATCAGTGTCTGGCGGTGCGCGGAGGTCCGGCGTGGATTTCTTGACATTTGTGGGGAGGGCGGGGTGCGACCGAGCGCCGCCATCTAGAGGACGCCGGTCCGTATGATGATTGCTAGGTCGATCGGCGGCCCGTCCTATCTGGCGTCGTCGACGCGCCGCGAGGCGGTAGTTAGGCGCTCGAGCAGCGTGCGTGCGTGCGCACATCCAATCACGTGTGAGCACGTGTTGAATTTAAACGGCAATTTGCGGCGCCTAGTCTTATAAATAGGCGCAAAGAAGAATCGCTCACTTTTCTTCTTCGACGCTTAACAATTACGAGAGAATTTGTGAGAGATTTTCGAGCCCGATTTTATTTGAAGTAGCGTTTACTACCTAAAAAGTAAGTATGTTTTCTTCATCTTCTTCGCCTCGAAAGTTCTCTTCCGCGTCGGGTTCTGGCGTGAGTTGCGGTGTAAGGACTATATGCTACAACGGGTTGGGTAGGTCTGTGAGTGCGAGTCCTAGTATCCCGCCGGTATCCTCTGTATGGGATGGTGCGAAGGTGGGCGCGGCGAGGTCGGATTGGCGTTGGAGGAACTTTTGAGGTTGTGAGAATCTGGATTCCTGGGCGTGGTGGTGTCTGCCGACCCTACCGATAGAGCGATGGCCCTCCGGAGGGTTTATTCTTGTCATGTAGGCAGTTTGAGGCAGTCTTAGGTACCCTCTGTCCCCATTTATCTTAGCCTTCAAGAGTATTTCGGATCCCCATCATCACAATTGACTCAACCTATTAGGTCGTTGGTGGGGCAGGGGCTCTCTTGTTATGGCGTTGCCGAGTTGACCTTGAGGTATTGATGCGCTTTTTAGCGTGAAGACCATAGGAGGGTGTACTATCATCACCCCGCTGAAATTTAAGGTAGCCGTCCCCTCCAAGGTGTCCCATTGGCGAATAGGTATTTCTTTCTGCGGCCGAGGGCGGCCGAGGTATGAGTGGGGTATCGACGCTTATTGGTGGACCCAAAATCAAGCCCTTGGGCCGTATGGAGAATCGTTGAGCAACGTTGGTGAGGTCTTATCCATAAGTTACAGGGACGATCTGAAGAAGGCGCGAGTGTTTTCGATTCCAAGCGTCGGGACCGGGTCGGACGGGGTGAGGCATCCCTTTTCTTAGTCCTTATTTGTCTTATTTTACCGTGCTAATGTATTCTTTCTCTTTTGCAGTGAGGTTGAGGGATGAGGTGGGCTCACCATCGCGCAAGGCGGTCGGCAAAAGAAAAAGCGGCGGGTGGACTGGTAGGGGCCCGAAGAGGTGGGCAAGCATGGGCCGGTGATGAGTGGGCTGAGCCGGTCGGCCGGCCGAGTCGCCTCGGGCCGCCTTGAGCACGGGTACCGCCCCAAGCTTGGTCGCGTCCTCCCCGAGGTACGTAGGCTTCTTTTTTAGATTTGTTTGCTTTCGCAATCGGTGACCGACTTGCATCTCCTTTTCGTGGTGGGAGCTCTATGATGGGGGCCTGCAGTCAGTTGGGGGGCTGCAGTCGTCGCCAGGCTTGCTACCAGAGCTCGGCCCGTGGAGGGCTGAGCGGATCTTGCCGGCAGCTGAGATCAGACCGCCGCCCGGCTGGCGGAAGCCGAGGCCTTGAGCCGCCGAGGCCGGGAGGGTGGCTGAGCCGCTCTGAAGAAGAGGCACTGGCGCCGGAGGCTTGCCCGGAGGTCGAGAGTGGAAGGAGGAGCTGGCGGGCGAAGAAGGAACTCGCCGACGAGAGGAGTGCAAGGCTGGCCGACCAGGGACCGTTGTTGAGGGCCCTTGCCAGCCGGCTCATCGAGTCGGAGAGCTTCTCGGGTTTATTGCCGATCTCGCCGCCGTGCTGAAGCCGAAGGTGGTGTCGGATCACTTGGGGAAGCTGGCGGCCGCCATGCCTGATTTTGACAAGGTCAAGCATGGGTGGACCGAGGTCGACCCAAGAGAGATGGACAAAGCTTACGCCGGGTGATCTGGGTGACTCTTCCCATCTTTGGAGGCTCGGCATCCACCCTACCCTCTTGGATGCGAGGTCGTCGCCCGGTGTAGGGTGGGCGAGGATCATGACCAGGGAGCTCCTGCCGAGGTCCGGGCCGGGGGAGGGGAGGAGGAGGAGCCGAGCTCGTCGGCTCAGTCGACCCGCAGCCATGAGAGCGAGGCAGTGGAGGAGCAGCGAGGGAGGGTAGGCGGCGTCCGGAGAGAGGCCGAGGTTAGTGGGCCGATTGTAATAGGTTGAATCGCCGGGGTCGATGGGACCGAGCCTGTAATAAATTCTTCGTATGCAATAAAAGAATGTTTATCACTTTACGAGACTTGTGTTGTCTTTTATTTATAGCGTTCGCATCTCAATACTTGGGACTCGACCATGAATTCTTGGCGGCGAAGGGGTCCGAGGTGCCACGCCGAGAAGGACGAGGAGGTGCGATTTTGGAGGAGTCGATGCCGAGGTGACCCAGTTTTGGCCGCCATGGATCTGAGCTCGGTGTCTTCTTCCGAACGAAGAAGAAGTTGACCGAGGCTGATCGGAGGTGGCCCGCCTCCCGGCCGAGCACGAGGCAGCTGAAGTTGAAGGTCGCGCAGGCGGAGTCCGAGGCGGACATATCTGCCGACGCTATCCACGGACGTTTGATGCGGTCGAGAGCAACAATTGATTGATTGCGGGGCTCGCTTGGTTGTCGGAGGAGCATGCAGAGTCTGAGGAGGCAGTCCGCCGCACTGGTGGGACTACCATATCCGGCCGACGACCGAGTCCGAGCTTCTTGGCGGAGGCATGGTCTTGAGGATGAGGAAGGGCCCAGCGGCAAGAAGTTCAAAGCTTCGCGTCGACTCCGTGGTGAAGTTTATGGAGATGTACGACATCGTCCGAAAACGTCGCATGCCCGGCGAGGTGGCGAGGCACGCAGGACTCTGCCGACCCGATCATAGAAGAACCGGAGGAGGCGGCTACTCCGATCATGCCGTAGGCTTGAGGTTGATGGGTCCGGCGGCGGATTATCGAGGGATCCTGCAGGGCGGGCGGCGACCGAGGACCTCAGTCGGCGAGGAGAGCTTGGCGGGCGGTGTCGCACACACGGCCCGTGTCCGGTCGTGGGTCGGGGTGTGACCTCGGGTGCGTCCGCCCGGGATGCCCGTGACTGCGCCCGCCACTTCGGAGTGTCCCTGAGGCGGGTGAAGGTGACCACAGGTCGATCTTCCGTCAAGCTGCCTCAGAGCCGCGGCGCGCCGGGAGGCAGTAGTGGCGATTCCGGCCTTATCGATTGGGTCGAAGGCACCGAGTTCGTTCGAGCATACATCGTCGGCTGGAGATTTTGTAGAGAATTGGTGCGACTTGACAGGTCTGGCGGCGGGCCGGAAGCCCGAATGAGGCTATGTATAGTATAGGACCTTGTATGTAGATATAAATGTATTTAGACTGCTTTGAGTGTATATTTTCCCCTGAGAGGTACAAACATAGCTTAGGACTTCGTTTTGGTCATAAATGTATTTATATTGTATACACAAGTGCGTATTTTCCCAAATAAAGGGGTATAAACGAGCTCGAGCCGGTTGTCTTGTATATGGCTTTGTACTTTGTTTGTAGTCGTTAATGCATTTAGACTTAAATCGAGTGCATATCTTCCCGAGATGAAGGGGTATGAGTTGGCGAGATCGGTCTGGATGTCGCGTGCATGTAGACGCCCAACTTAATGGGTGTCTGTATGCTTTGCATGTAGACGTCCAACTTAATGGGTAATCAGATGCTGCGTGTAGATCGTCCAACTTAATGGGTAATCTGTAAACACCCTACTTGGTGGGATTTTCATCTTCGTAGGGCGTCCCTCGTGAAGGTTTAGATGTGGTATATCCGAATGGATGTTCACATAGATGTAAGACGAAGTGAAATACTCATTAGAAAAACAAGCGTTTTATTAAACAAGTAAACAAAGATCGCATATCGGTCAAAACAATAGGAGGGCTAACATGTCGCGATCTAAAATCAAAGCTATGTAAAATACCTCCTTAGATGAGTTATGTGCTGTGTTAGGGAATAAGTGCCCGGACAAGTGGGCGACTTGTAGCCCTTTGCCGAGGTCCTCGTGAACGCGGTAGGTCCTTCCCATGTCGGATCAAGCTTGTTAAGGCGCTCGGCTCGGCTTGCTTCATTATTCCGTAGGGCGAGGTCGCCACTTGGAGTGCGGAGGCCTTTACTCTTTGTTGTAGTAGCGTGCGACACGGCTCTTGTGATTGGCCCGTTTATGAAGCGAGCTCTCGCTCTCCTCGAGGGCGTCAAGGTTGGCCAGCAGTCTTCCTCGTTCCGGCCTGGTCGAGTGGAGAGTGCGAGGGCTTGCGCCGATCTCGGCCGGTATGGCGGCCTCGGTACCGTAGACCCGGTGAAGGGGTTTCCGTGCGACGTCCGTGGTGTGGTCTGTGGGACGGAGGACTGAGGAGATTTTCAGCCCGATCGCTTTAGCTCGGTCCGCCTTTTCTTCAATCCTTGCGATCGTGCGGTTCGTCACCGGTCCGACCATTCGCTTTGCGGGTGTGCGACCGAGGTGAAGCGTTGATCGATCTGAAGCTCTTCGCACCATTCCTTGAAGTTTTGTCGACGAACCGGTGCCATTGTCCGAGACCGGGATGTGCGGGATGCCGAAGCGCGGTATTTTTCCACACAAAGGTTTGAATCCTTACGCTCGTGAGGCTCGAAAGTGGCTCGGCCTCGACCCATTTGTGAAGTAGTCTATGGCTACGACTAAATATCGGTCGACACGGTGCTCGGTCGAGCGGACCAACGATGTCGATCCCCACCGCATGAAAGGCCACGGACTGCGCAGTGCTCGGATCGATCGAGGCGCTTGATGTGGAGTGGATCCGCACTTTGGGCACTTCTTGACGAGCTCGGCCGAGTCTTTGCGGTGGGCGATGGTATCCCGACCTCAGCGTCTTCTTTGAAAGTGCTCGCGACCCGATGTGGCTTCCACAAGACCCTCGGTGGATTTCGTTGAGCACATAGTCGGCTTCTTCTGGCCCGAGGCATCTCAGGAGGGGTTGAAGGTAAGACTTCCGGTAGAGTGCGCCCTCATGCATGAGATACTTCTGGGATTTTGCCATCATCTTTTTGGCTTCGAGCCGATCTGAAGGTAGTGCGCCGTGTTCCAGGTAGGCCTTCAGGGGAGACATCCAATTCGGCTCTATCTCGGTGATGATGCCGACGTGGGACTCCGCTATGCTTCTGGAACGGACCTCCTCCACTGGTGGACTTGTTGACGACGCCGCTAGCTTGCTGAGGACGTCAGCCCGGCTGTTTTCCCCTCGGGGGATTCGGTGGATGCTGAAGTACCTGAACGAGGTCAACATCTCCTTTGCCTTCTCGAGATATTGTTTCATTCGGTCCTCCTTGGCCTCGTGTTTGCTTAACACCGTTCACGACGACACAGGAATCGTAGAAGATTTGGATCTCATCCACCCTTAGCTCCTTAGCGATCGGAGGTCCGGAGATTAGGGCCTCATACTCCACCTCGTTGTTGGTGGTCGGGAAGGTAAACCGGGCGCGTGGGTGACTTCGCCTTATCTGGGCCGAGGAGAAGAATGCCCGCTCCGCCGCCCGTTTCTTGCGCGAGCTCGCCCACGTCATCCGCCGACAACCATCGGTGGGTGAGGTCCGGTTCTTCCGTGGGGTGGGATGACCGAGGTGGGCGTCGGTCGGGACCGAGCTCGATAAACTTAACCTTCTACCAGAAATCGTGAGGCTTGCCTTTTATGGCGATGCAGGGGAGTCGAGATATCGTGCTCGCCAAGCTCGAGGCCCACTTGCTATTCGTCCGGATGACTCGGGTTTTAACAAGACTTGCCTCGGGGTAGGTCGGTCGATTACTGGATGGAGTGAGCACGAAAGTAGGGTCGAGCCGGTCGCTAGCATTCACCATGCTTGCGATCTACCTTTTCGCGGCGTACCTTGTCTCCGGTCCTTTGAGTGCTCGGTGATGAAGTAGATAGGAAGGCGTCGTCCGACCTCGTCCCGCACCAAGATGCAGCCTTGATTGCCTCGTCAGGGGTCGCCAAGCACAAGGAGAGGAGTTCGCCTCTTTTGGAGGCGGTCGAGGTGGGCGGTCGGCGAGTACTCCTTCAAATGTGTGTGAGGCGGTGGTGCTCTTCCCGCCACGCCAGTCAGGAGCCTCCTCAATATTTTAAAGAAGGGCTGCTACTCGGCGGAGGAGGAACCCACTTGAGGCGGCCGGGCACCGTAAGTTTGTGGACCTCGCGAATGGTTTTGGCACTTGCATGTCGAGCACCGTCTTTACCTTGGTGGGGTTCGCCTTGAGCCTTCTTGGAAACCCAACACCCAAGAATTTCCCGTTTTACCATGAGCGTGCATTTTGGGGTTAAGTTTGAGGTTGGCCGACACGAGGAGTTGGAGGATGGTGCCGAGGTCGGTCGGCGCAGACTCTCCGTTTCGGCTCTTGACTACTATGTCGTCGGCGTGAGACCTCGACGATCTCCCGATGTGGTTTTGAATGTTGCATCCACCATCCTCCGGTAAGTGGCCCGGCGTTCTTGAGGCGAAGGCATCTTCGATCTGTGAAGGCGCGAAGTCGGTGATGAATGCGGTCTTTGGTGCATCCTCCGACTCATCGAGTTTGGTGGTACCCCGTATAGATCCGAGAAGTGAACATTTCGTGGCCCACCGGCCTCCACCTTCTTGTCAATATCGGGGAGGGGTAGCAATCTTTAGGCGGTGCTTGTTGAGGTCGGTATAATCGGCGACATGCGCCACCCTCCGGCTTCGGACCACGATCGGATTAGCCATCCAGTCGGATATTTGACCTCGAACAAGATCTTGGCCTTGAAGTTGAGTCACCTCGTCCCTAATGACCGGCTGCGCTCGCCGCGAATATCCTTTTCTTCACGGGACCGCTTGGTGGCGGGTCGATGTTGAGCGGTGAGTTATGAGCTCGGTGATACCGGTCATATCGGCGGGGACCAAGCAAACACGTCCTATATTCTTTCGAAGTCGTATGACGTCTTCCGGATGTCCGGCGGGCCACAGGTGCCGACTGGATGACCTCGAGGATCGTCGTCGTATAGTTGGAGGTCCCGGTCAGTCGTCCCGGTGTCGGCACCCGGGCTCGGTAATGCTATGCACAGGGCGAGGCCGCATCTTGAGTTGAGAGCCGTAGGCATTCTTTTGCGGCCGTTTGGTCCCCTGGATCTTGAAACACTCCACCGGGTGGAATCTTGACGGTGGTGGTAGGCCAGACAGACGGCCTTGGTGGCGTCTGACAATCTCTCCGAGGATAATGTTATGCGGAGAGGCCGGACCGGGAAGAATCGGATAGCCACAGTGACCAGGCACGGGAGCCCGCCTACGGTGAACGGAAGGGTAATGACCCCGGGCTGGGCGCTTCTTGAGTGAAGCTCCGTAGTTGGGAGGCGCGGGGCACCAGATGCCTCCGACCTCAAGCTTATCCAGACACTCGGAAGATGATGCCGACGGAGGCCCCAATGTCGATATAGACCGGTGGGCGTTTTGTTGCCCACCGCACTGTATGGTGATGGCGTCCCAGTGCGGCATGATCTTGGGCACGGGTCCTCCTCGAGAACGTTATGTTCTCACCATCCCGGAGTCGCTTGTTCTTGGCTCTTGGGGGCCTCCCGCATCGTTCTTCGAGGGCGACCTCGTCATCCCGAGGCGATCCCAGAACAACGTAGACTGCTCCATAGCGTTTGGACCTTCGTCCTCGTCGTCTTGGGTTGGGTCGCCGGGGGTCGGCCGCGATTGTTCCGCCCATTCCTTCTCAAGGCTTCGCTGTTCTTGGACCCGGCTCGTCAGGTACTTTTGAGGCCCCGCCTTTAACGAGCTCGTCGATCTGTGAGCCTGTGTTTCTGCGGTCCTCGGTATCATGACCATACCCTTGGTGATAGTCGCAATACTGCCTGCGTGGACCTCTCGGATCCCTTTCATAGGGCGGGCCGGAAAGAGCTCGGCGTGGAGCTCAAATATTTCCGCCTTGATTTGAGCGGGGAGGCGCTGCGGCGGGGTTGGGCGAGGTCCGAGCTGACTCCAGCCGACCTCTCTTGATTCGGTCGGCGCTCTCGCGATCTGCGCCTCGACTTGGTCGTCCGGCTTTTTCTTTCGGACCGCCGTCCCAGATTTCCGCTGATTTCGATCGACTCGTCTCCTCGACAAAGTTGTCCACCGGTTCCAAAGCTTACTCGCCGTCTTTGGTTTCTCCTCGGTGATTTCTTTGTTCGGCACCGGTCGGATCCGGCTGAACGCGTTGATGATGTAGAGATCGTTCTTTGTCGTCGATTTTGGCGACTCTTTGAAACCTCGAGGCGAGTTTGACATCGTCTCGTCCCGCCTGGCGGATTGTGAGTAGGTCGGAGGAAGGCTGCTGGGCGGCATCTTCCGATAAAGCGCCACTGAATCGATCCATGAGGTCCCGGAAGCGATGTATCTTTGTCACGGCGGGCGAGGTGAACCAACGCCGTGCGTTGGAGATCGACACCTCGGGAAGATTTTACACATGAAAATCTTCCATTCCTTGATCGCCATGTTGGTGGTGTAGGCGAAAAGGAAGTCGGAGGGTCTCGAGGCCATCGTGAGCCGCAATGTTGGGTGCCCGTGCACGGGGGCGGGGCGTGTCTAGGATCTCCCCGGAGAAAGGGAGATGATTCTCATCGGTCGAACCCCGGGAGATCGTTGCCGTCTCTTTCTGGAGGGGTGGGGGATCGATAGCGACGTCTATCGTCCCTCCGAGGGGGAGTTCGACTCGCCTTTCTTCCTTCCTGCTTCGCTCGACTCTCCGGTCGGCATGACGAGGTGGAGCGCCGCGCGAATGGCGGGGGCGATCATGTGACGGCTCGCCATGCGAGGACTCGCGAATGAGGTCGGCGGCGGCCGCGGTGAGCGGCTCCGCTGGGCGCGATCGCGTTCTCTGCTATCACGCCGAGGTGGCCGACTGCTTCGGATGGGGAGCGGCCTCGGGGCCGTGGTGTTGATCAAGGGGCCCTAGAGGACCCGCCTTTGGTCCTCTGGTTTGGAAGCTTTGGAATTGGCGAGATTGGCGTGGAGGAACTCGCTCACGTTCGGCCGAGGACCTCGTGGGACGAATGAGGCTGTTTGCTGCGTCCTCGTTGAGGTCGACATCTTCCCTACGTTGGGGACGCGGTCCCGAGGTGTATGGAAGAGTTTACCATGTTGCCTCGTGAGTGTGGGCGCTCGTGGCGTCCGCGATCTCCTTTCATGACGCTGAGTGACCACCTGGTTGTCCTCAGCCCGGTTGTTGCCAGCGTGGGCGGCGGTTGTGCGTGTTCTTGCCATTTAGTTGTAGAGGGAAACGAAGCTTTCTTGTTCAATGTTCCCACAGACGGCGCCAATGATGAATCTAGCTATGTGAGTGTGCGAGATTTATATAAAGCAATAAAGAACACTCAGGCTTTTTACGTGGTTCGATCGTTAACGAGATCTACGTCCACGGAGGAATGATTCCTCAATACTTTTACTAGCGCTCTTATGCAGAGTATTGGTTACAAGCCTTTGTATTCAGTAAATTGCTAACCCTTCTAACATCAGTTTTCCTTCTATTTATACAGCTTCGACTTTGCCCCTGAAGGCGCGCCCGACCTCTCCATTGGTCGTGGTGTGACTCTTCCTCTGGCGTGCTCTCCATTGGCCGGAGCCGGGACCGTTCGTCTTACGTGCGCCACGTGGAGGGTGGCGCCTGACCTTGGTTACTGGGCGTCCTTCCATTGGCCGGCAGCGGTTCTGGAGGTAGGGCAGGCGATGATTAAGCGCAGACTTGCCGACCGCGTGGGCTGCTATCAATGTTAGGCCCAATTCGCTTGGGCTAATTGTTAGTGGGCTCGTTCGGTTGGGCTATATCCCATCAAAATCAAAATCAACTTCAATAAATCAGTAGTACGGAGAGGAAGATCTTGAGCTGAAAACCATACTAATCAATGGGAAATAAAGATATATACATAGAATACGAACAAGATTTCAACGTATGGAATGAGCTGAGAATATTTGAGCCAACAAGAATAATACAAAGGATTATTTTTTTAATTTATTTTCATACGGCAAATTAAAGAATCCAACCTTTCCGTATTGATCATCATCATATCGGCCATCCTAATAAAGGGGAAAGCTACACAAAAAGCTAAAACCCAAATAGATAAATAAATAAAGGGTGAATTATAGTTTATCTGATCCCTTAATTTTCAGTGATTTTCAGTTCATGGTCTCAATTTTTAAGTTTTTTTAAAAATATCTTGAACTTTGAAAAATGTATTAATTTATGACCCGAAAATATTTTCCAACGTCTGAATATTGATTAAGACGATAATTAATTTGAAGTGGATTTTTATTTTCTACATGTATATGAAACGACGACGTTTTGGCCTTCTAGGTTAATTATAGTTTATAACCTCAACTTTCAGCGTTTTTTAGCTTATGGCCTCAACTTTCAAACTTTTCAGTTTATGACCTCAACTTTCAAATTTTTCTATAATGTCCTGAATTTTGAGAACTGTAGTAACTTATGGCTCGAATTTTTTGGACATTGGAACACTGACTATGACAGCAACATAAATTGAGGTGATTTTTTTTTCTCACCTATACATTTGAAATGACGTTGTTTTGGCCTACGGCTTGGAGAAGCCGTTCGACTTCGACGTCTTGAATAAGAGGAAGACGACGTTGCGTACAAACTAAAAGACGATGGATTGATATTGGATTTGGAGATGGAACAATATTTTTTTTTTGAATTGCTTTGCCTATAGGATTTTGGCCAGCTTCATAGAAATGTCCATCATCTCTCGCCTCCGATCCAATATCAAAATCCCACGACAAAATAATTAAAATAAAAAATTCAAGCCATAAGTTAAGACATTTTTCAAAGTTCAAGACATTATAGAAAACTTGAAAGTTGAGGCGATAAACTGAAAAACTTGAAAATTAAGGCCATAAATTAAAAAGTAATGAAAGTTGAGACCATAAACTATAATTAACCCAAAAGGTCAAAACATCGTCATTTCATGTATATATGGAAAATAAAAAACCACTTCAAATTAGTTGTCATCCTGTCAGCATTCCGACGCCAGAAAATTTTTCGAACCATAAGTTATAGTACATTTTTAAAAGTTTATGATCTTTTAAAAAAATTTGAAAGTTGAAGTTATAAACTGAAAAATATTAAAAGTTGGGATTATAAATTATAATTAATTCATAAATAAATGAATAACTTCATGTTTATTTTTAATATTATAAATCTGTATCTTGTTATAGCAACTATAAAGAAATGGGACTTGACGCTTTACAGCTATGGAAAGGTGAGCTTACACAAAAAGGAAATTTAATGATAAAGGGAGGCAGTAAGTATCAACATCGTCGTACTTTGATGTGACGCGTCAATGAATCCGCTTCTGACAGCTCACCGTATTGTACACCATATCGCGACCAATCGGAATCCAATTTGTCACGTGGCTCAACCTCTTTGGCTCGACTTTCCAGTATTCCGCAAAGGGATAAGAGGTGATAGCATTTTAAACAGCCTTTTAAATAATAAAAAGTTATTCTCATATAAATATATAAACTTTGATTTTATTTAATTTTATATATGAATTTTAAGAAGAGTATATAAAATCATGAATTTTGATTCATTTTGGTTTTACAAACGAATTTAAAAAATATATATATATATATAAGAACTTATTAATTATAATAATTTATTTTTTCGATCAAATTAAAACTGATATGACAATAGATATGATAAGTTGGTAACGATGTAGAAATTTTAAAGTTCGTATGTGAAGAAAAATAATATATTTATAGTAGTCTATTTTTTCGTTATTTACTCCACTTACAAATTATGAGTTTAAGATTTGAAGTGCTTTTTTCGTTTTGTGTGTTTGTGTTATATTCTTTTTTTTCTTTCTTTCTTTCTTTCTTTCTCATGGAGTGTATATGTGTGTTAATGAGTCAATGTGCGTGTTTTGTCAAGTATAAATATTTCTTTTATATTTTACTTGTTAATTTATCTTATGGTCGTTATCAACTCATTATATCTAATGTCATGTCAGTTTCAATTTGATCGAAAAAATAAATCATGGTAAAATTACTAAAGTTAATAAGTTCGTATATTTATATACTCCTCTTAAAGTTTGTATGCAAAATCCAAATTAAATCAAAGTTCGTTTATTTATATATACTTCTTTTAAAGTTAATGTGCAAAATCAAAATCACATCAAAGTTATTGTATTTATATGCCAATAATTCAAAATAAAATCATAAATTTGAATGTTAAAAGGAAAGAAAAAAGGAAGAAAGAAAAAGCAAAGAAAAAAAAGAGAGGTGACTGCAGGTTAGCAGTGTTAAGCTTGTAACATAAATAAAATTCCATGTGATTCTTTTATATTTTGATGAGATTTAGGAACATAAAATTATTTATTTGACTTATCAAAAAGCAATAATTGGTCGCCTCACAAAAATGAAGAAGAAGCAATAATGGTGAAGCAAATCAACATTAATTTGGGTGGTCTCCTGGGGGCGCTGTAATCCCCTAATTAAATTTTCAATTAATTAATTTAATAAATTTTAATTGTAAATTAATAAATTATAATTATGAATTAACAAATAATAATTTTGAATTAATAAACCCTAATTTGAATTAGTAAACCCTAATTTCGAATTAATAAACCTTAAATGTGAATTAATAAATTATGATTATGAATTAATAAATTTTAATTTTAAATTAATAAATTTAATTATAAATTAATAAAACATAATTATCCTTACTCAATATAATTAATATATAATTATTTTAATAAAAATAAATATGAATTAAGCGATGAGACAGAGCTCACCCAATTTTTGTTCATTAATTTTGACTTCTAAACACTGCACCATGCATGAACAAATGAGGTACAGCGTGACGTGGTAGTTAGACGATATTATGCTAAAACTTATAGTTGAGTATTTAAACACATTTTGCCAAAAATAGTATTTAATACATGTATAGGTTATAATATATAATATGGGAAAAGTTTTATATATATGTATCCAAGTTAAAGAATGTCAAATTATAATACCAACATAAAAATATCAAATTATAGGCAACTTACTGGCCCTATTGGAATTATTATCACCAAATAGTACCAACAGGTCCAACCCATTCTTTAACTTGGATGGTTATATATATGAATTTCCACATATTAATTATGTTTATATGTATAAATACTTTTTAGAAATAGGTATAGTTGTCCAAAAAATCACTATATCACTTTGTAATTGTTTGAACTTTAAATTAAAACATCATCTTTAATTAATTTTCAATTACAATGTCCGTAATTTTGTTTTTGGCGAAATTTGTTCGATGTGCCATTAAATATTTCTCTCTGTAATCTCCATATGTGCACAATGCATAAAATTAACTCTTTTATAGAAAAAGTAGGTCCGCCTTAGATGTAAAAATGGGTTGAAAATAAAATGGAATTAAAAATAATATGAAATGGAACTAAAAATTATCTATATTCGTTTCCTAATTTTCTTTTTAGTTTTCCTTTTTTTGGTAGGTCCCCAAACATCTTTATATTCCATTTATAGAAACTGTCTCATAAATACTTAAAATACACCATACTTGTTATACTTCAATAACACCATTTATTTACATATTTTACTGCACACTGGTCTACTATTAGAGTGTACACGAATCAAACTGTTAAGTGAACTATTCGTAGCTCATTAAAAAACTCATTCGAAATTGATTATTTTTACTAAACGAGCCGAGCTCGAGCCTCAAACAGAACTCATTCTTGCTCAATTTAAAGCTCGAATTCAAACTCGAGCCCAGCAAAATTTTCACAAGCTGAGCTTGAGTCTGCTGATATTTGGCTCAGCTTTGCTCGTGTACACCCCTACCCACCACTATTCCTCATTCTTACCCTCAACAAAATCATTTATTTATATCTTTTATCATACTACTAATTAATTTAATATTATACTAGTGTGAAACCCCACTTTAATCTTTGAAATTGATGGATCACCTTATTCCTGCTGATTTATATATTTAAATAATAAATTCTAAAAATAAAATCTAAAATCTAAAATCTAAAACCCACCACTTTTTGTTAAGAAAATCGATGGCATATATGTCTAAATATTATTTAGACATATGCCTCCGGACATAGAAGGATATTTATATAAAAATACATTGTTTATGCAAATTAATTATTTCATGTATTAATAAAAATTACTAATAGACTCATATATCCTTACATCTATGTTTGTAATAATTGACTTTTTGAATTCAAATATCTTTCATATCTTTCCAAACTAATTAAATATTTATATTTCATAATTTAGTAATTAATACTATTATTAAGAATCAATTCTGATAATATATTATGCTATACTATTGTTAAAATATTTATAAATTTTATAAACCCTTTTTCTTTTTCATTAATTGCATAAATATTATACGTAATAATTATTCATATATATACATATATTATGAGTTGATATGGTTTTCATACAAAGCATCGTTCACATTCTTTTGGATGACGTATTGAGTGATTAGAGAAAGAATTGAAGTGTCATTAAAAAATGAAAACAAAACTTACAATATGACATGTTTATATATTATAATTTGGTGTTATTTTTCTTTTATGGAATAAAATATATTAATAAAAAAAAGAAATTACAAACTTAAGAAATGAATACCATCACTAAACGAGTTTCTAACAATATATATGCGATGTGATTATTTAGGTGAATGATTTGATATTTATTAATTGATTAATTCCTTTATATAGATTTCATATATAATTTTGATAAATAATATTTAAAGAATTAATTAGTCCAAACATTAAAATCTATAAATTAAGGGAAACCGATTCATATAAACCGATTTAATCAAATTATAAGAGTATCATGTTTAGATATATATTTTTAAATATATTTTTATTTGAAGCAAACTCTATATATGTATATATATAAATAATATTACTCTTAACGGTTTGACCATCGGCCATAATTTTCATATGTCGTGTGACAGAGATAGACTAAGGAGACAGCTGCCACAATTAATTAATGAGAAATTACCGTCCTGGTTTAAAAATCTAAAGTTTGGACCAGATAAAGTATATCATTCAATTTCTAGACACGTACAATATATTATTGCTACCTTTATTTATTATCTCAAAAGCTTATTTAGATTAAGGTATGTCATCATTATGCGAACTACTAAAACCCTAAGAAAAGAAGACATCGTCGCTATTAAATATTCATTTGGTAACCTCCATTCCTAGGAGGTAAAAGTCGTAAACGTGCATTAAATGGTAATCTAACTCATTAACTGACAAACTGGTGTCCACTCTATCTCAAGATTTCCAGGCCAACAGTTTGTGAAATTGATTTTGGTATTAAACATATTTTATAAATTATATCAATTGTGATCAGGGTGAAAATTTCCAAAATTTAAAAATGATTTGGCATATGTTTTTTCGATGCTATCTTCGTTTCTCAAATGGAATCCCCACGACAATCGGAAAATAATGCCTAGGTCTTTTTTTTAAGTCATTGAAAAATTTGGGTGTGTCTGTTTATTATAAATTAAAAGATTATGTTATAATTGAAATAATTTACAATATTTTAAAAGATAAAATGAAGTCAAAAATGATAAATTCATAACAATAAGTTCCTTATAAATGATATCAAATATAGAGAACGATATTAATATGTGGAATCAGGTGTAGAATACTGAATACGTACCTCTAAAAGTCTAAATGGAGGGACCTCAATCCTAGCCTAATTATACATTTTTAGTCTACAAACACATTTTCCCCATGTAGGGTTATTAAATTCTTTCTATCTTTTTTATTGTCTTTTAAGGAGTTGAAGAATCTTAGCAAAGTGTTCATACATAATATTATTAGGTGGTGTACTATCCTGAGATTCAAATCCAATGAAATACTACTAATATTATACATATATTATCAAATACAAAACTTGATCAGAACATGAGTATTGTTTGACATATTTTGACCCATGGGTTTTGACGTTTTTGTGTAATGGTCAAATTTTCACACTTTATTCAGATAATATCAACAAAACACCAGATGAATTACGCTTTATTCAGATAAATTTTAACAAAACACCAGATGAATTTGCGGTCAATTTAATGGGCTGGAGTTCTTTCAATTTATACATTGGTAGCCCAACAAAAGCAGAATTACATATGGCCCATTACCAGCCCATCTATTCTATAAAAAAAAGAAAAGAAATCTTCCTCCATAGGTGGAAGCATCGCCAGAGCAGCAGAAAATGAAGAGAAAAATGGGAGACCGAAAAAGAACAGCCTCAGCAAACAAGAAATCAAAACGCGATTGGCCGTGCATTAAACACAAGTCTAATTTGAAGATCACTCGCCTCAAAGACGATGATCTGATTACTGTGAGTTACCCTTTCCATACATTTAAAGGCCTTTTTCATTTTATCTTTATTTCTTTTATTTTCTTTGTTGAGGAATTGAGATGCTCGAGATTGAAAAAGATTGGATTTCGCTCCCACTCTGTTGGAAAAGTTGGTGTGTTATTGGTTTTAATGATTGAATCCGTTAATTATTTGAAATAATGAATGTACTGCAGTTTCTTCTTCTTTGTGAGCTTCAAGGAGTATTTACCCTAATAATGTTGGGTTTTGCATTTTCTGCTCATTATATTGTTCTATTGTGCAAAGGCTGTGATATAATTGGGAATCAACTTGTTGAATTAAGAATAATTTCGTCAGGTTATTGTTTAAGAACAAAAATTATATTTGAATCAGTTGTGCTTCTCTATATATAAATAATTAGTGAAATTAAATAGCATTTTGGATTTAAATATCTGATGATGTTGAGTCCTGAAATACTTTCTTCTGTATATTGAAGGGGGGATTGGATTATAATGTTTTGGGGTATTTTGTCTGACCAGTTTCATATGGTATATTCTGCTTTGGTTAACAATAAACACCATCATTCGTATTTTTGTTTTAGTTCTCATGAATTTGTCTGATAGTTATGCCGTTTGTTCTTCCTTTGTTCAAGGTATTCAGATCCAAAACTATCTCACCTCTGCTGAGTCAAAAGCATTTAGAGATGCTGCAGTTGGTTTTGTTCACCAAGGGAGTCTTGGTCCTACAATGGGAGAGGCTTATTGAGACAGTGATCGGATAGCTGTTGATGATCCTGCTCTTGCAGAGGCAATATGGGGTGCTGGCCTTCAGAAGTTCTTTTCAGATTTCAAGATTCGAGGAAAAGTTGCAGTTGGGTTGAATCTAAACAAAAGATTTTACCAGTATGTGGCATTTTTGCACCATCTGGGAACTTGGATTCCACTTATGTGGTCAATTAATTATTGTTTTCTATGATGCTGAAGCATACAGAATGCTTTAATTTCAAATGTTTAGGACAGTTTCTCTATGGTGCTTAGACTTTCTATATGATCCCCTATTTGGTCAGAATTATGATTATGCATCTTTTCTTTGTATCAGTGATGAAGAATAGTGCTGATCATATATCTTTATTAGAAGATGCCGATCTGCTTGTGATTGATCGTAATAATCTAAATTACTTACAGGTACCATGCTGGTCAACGATTTGGTCAGCATATTGATGAAAGTGTTGATCTGGGAGAAGGAAGGCGTACATATTATACACTATTGATCGATCTAAGTGGTGCTACTGGTAAAAGTAAAGCCAAATCTAAAATGACAGTAGCTCTGAAGATTCTTTGGTTCCGCTAGTTGGAGGAGACTGTGTTTTATGGCCCTAGAAATGCATTTGCTGCTGAGGTACATCCTTATTAACTTCAAAATTTATTCCATTTAATGGTAGTTTATTATTATGTATTTGCCTATTTGGTATGCATTTGTTCTATTATTGTATCTTCTAGAAATAAATTGAGGTTTTGTTGACAAGCATGTCAATTCCTAAAGACTTCAAGAGTGATTCTTCAGTTCTCATCTTATAATCTTTTCGGGTTCTCTTTTACCTTGCCTGTGACAGCCCTATTTGTAAACTTTAAAAGCTCTATCTTGTACCTCCTATATCAGAGATCGTTAAACCATTTGATACAAATTCTTATCCTTCACCGAGTGCTTAAATACCAAAACAGCTTTCCCTTTCTTGTTCACTCATCTCTGAGTGGGTGCTTCACTTCTTCTTTCCTTGGACTAATTTTAGGTGATTATACTCAAAGTTGAATAAATTGTTGGTTATGTTCAGAGGAACTAACAACATAATAAAGAGGAAAAGAAGATTGTGACTGGCGGTGCAGAGTGATCAAAGTAATAGTTGTATAAAAGACTAAAAGTGATCCCATTGAGCAACATAAGCTAATCTCTTCTAAATATACTTAATTCTAGAGTAGCAACCCTTAGCAAAACACAAAATATGTCATGGTTCTTAAATTAGAGTATAGTCCAATAAAACAACCAAATAAGACAATAGTCCAGAAAGACAAATATTTGATCTTGAATAACATTGAAATTGTAAAGATAATTTAAATTCCTAAAACTTGGCAAATAAGTTCCCCACCATCCTTGCTCAACTCCTTAGCTTAAAAGTGATGTATAAATATAGGCTGTTTGCTTACATGCATACATACTTGGTGGAATAAGAACTGCAAACTTATATCAATGCATACAGAAGTAGAGAAAAGCTTACTAAGTGTCCTTGCATTTCCAATAATTTTCACCTCATGACAATATGCCTTAACATATTTAATTCTTCAACTGAATTATTAGATTATCAGGACTATTGCATATCCAGTAATTTTAACTGAAGTATTTAGCTAATATTGTTGCTCATCCGAAATAAAGTAATGCAGTAATATGATGATGGAACTATCAAAATAATGCAGGTAGCTCCGACAGAGGGGATGGCTCTACTTCACATTCATGGTGATAAGTGCATGTTGCATGAAGCTCAAACATGAGCAAGGGTATCAAGTATGTCTTACGATTATATGTAGCATTTGCTTGACTAGTGCATCTAATAGTCGTGACTCGTGAGTAGGGATGTCAATGAGTGGGTTTTACCCGGATCGATCCGGAACCATTCATAGCCTATTAAATTTTTAAACAATGGTTCTGGTTCTAGCCCTGTTTTAGATCCGGACTGTTTCGACCCATAGTTTAATGATCCAGTCCGGTTTCGATTCTGGTTTTAAAACCAGAACTGATACATATTTATCGATTTTGGTACGAGAATCACTCATAGTCCATTAAATTCTAAAGCAACGGTTTCAGTTCCAGTTTTAGTTTTGATCTGGTTCTGGTTCTGGTTCATGGCTCGCTCAGATCCAGACCGTATCAAGCCCATAGTTGATGGTCCGGGTCCGGTCTGGATCCGATATCTAATGGGTCGGGTTCAGAACCAAAATCGATACTTATTTGTTGGTTATTATCCGGATTAAATCCGTCTGTAGACATCCATAATCATGAGGTACTCTCGTCTAGATTTCCACTGCAATGCAGATATTGTTGACGTTGCTGCTAGGGTGGCTATGTTCGCCGACGAACATGTACTGTGGGTTTGTTAGACCTTCCATTCATCTAAAAGATATCGGATTGTTTGCTGAGTACGCTGAAATTGCTGAATTATAATTTGATTATGCGGTTATATGATTGATTCATTAAGATTATGTATATATTGTTGGAGAAGATTAACACGTTTTAAAATTTAATATTCCATGCGCAAACATCTATTATTTTTCCAATAAAACCTAATTCAATTCTTTCATACCAATTATCTCATAAGATTTTTAAGCATATATGACTTCACTCATCAGAAAAAAAAACTTAGTGACACATTGAACTACCATGTACAGATTACGAAAATAAGGAACCTCTAATTTGTAACAGATGTTAATATACAATGAACAAAATGCGTTTTAGCCAGCAAACCACATTTAAATTTGTATGATACAATGGAATACTTGATGAAAATCTACTATCACTGAGTTCTAACGGAAAAAAAAGAACGAAAAAAGCGCTACTCCTAATGTAGGCAGCTAAGGCAGGGAAGTGCAACGCAGTTTATTTCTATAGAAACTGTCAGCATATGATAAAAGAAAGTGTATATGATTCTGACGAAATGTTAATTAAATCATCGAGTATTTAAGAATTTGACAGAACAATTTCAGTGCGGTTTGGTGCACATAAATAACATTTATGTACCAATCATAAACCCAAATCAAGATCGAATGCCTTTAGACGATGGATGCAAAAGAGGCTGCAAAATGATAATTTATAGAAAGAAAAGAGCAAAATTGTCGGCCAAAAGATACACCGACTCTGTAGCCATTTTAGGAGACATTTTATTGAAGGGATAATGCACCGTGAGACAGTGAAACGTTTTCTAACCACAAACTTAATAACATAAACCTTTTTGGTATTATTAAAATGCCCAATATATATACTCCTCAGTCACAAGAAAAAAGCTTTAGCGCAATGGCATTACACATGAAATTAAGCTTTTTGTGTTATGCTCTTGTAATTAATGATATAACACAAAATTCAAAACTTTCATGTAATAGCACATGAAATTTAAAGGATATGCATTATTGTTCGTTAAGACATAAAGAGCTAAAGAATAATTTCATAAGCTTGTGTCATTTACTATGTCAAAGTGGATAAAAACAAAAGTATACAGTGTTCTTGAAATATCAATATGAGCGATCATGTGATGGCAACTAAACAAGACATCTGCAGAATCTGATCAATAAATAGCTTTAGTTCTATAAGTCGAGTTCGAATATCAGATATATACTATAATATCTTCTAATTTAAATCTTCAATCGTGAACTATATATTACATTGGTTCGCATGGCACATACACACACACACACACACACACACACACACACACATATATATATATATATATATATATATATTTCCCACTATAATATTCCATATGCATAGTTAAGATAAAAAAAGCATATGCAGATAGTCTTTTCTAATTAATGAAATGCACAACAATATCCGATAGTCGAGAGAGAGGAAGAAAAATAAACAATAAATGTAAATTTTGCAATGAGGGGACCCAATTAATTATCTGAGAAGAGAGCTTGATATAACATCGACCAAACTTAAATACTACTATCAAACTTAACCTATTAGTTGACACGAAATTCCCCCAGAATGACTGAAGCTATTGCGAGCCAGTCTTGGTCATTAGGACTTATTCATATGAGGAAATAGTATAATTATGGTGCACTTCCATATATAATAACTATCTAGTGATCTATATAGTCGTTGAGAACATCAACGTTATCATCATCTGGCAATTCCACACGAGAAGAAATAACGACAGATTCTAGGGTTTCCTCTTGCACGACAATGAAACCCTTGAGCACATGAAAAAGTGAGCTCCACCGAGGACAAAACATGACGATGCAGATGAGATAGGCGTACCAAAACGGAGGTGGAGGCAAGAGAAACGACGCCAGAAGCGCCAGAGCCAGAGGCAACGAGAAGTCGCATGAATTGCGAAACCCTAGCATTTGGTGGTTTGGAAGAGTTAGCACTAGAGAGAGGGGTAGTTCGAGGAATGATAGCATAAGGTAGAGGATTAGAAACCCTAGAATTAGTGAAGCCATTTTGATTAATGGGTCAAATTCCCAATCCCAGAGGTGCTCTTGGGAGTTCAAGAGGAGATAGAGGAGGGCATTCACTATGGCTGGCATTGCCAACCTCAAATCTATGCTGCAATGCATATTTTCTTGCGTTTGCTGGAAGGTTTCAATCAGATTTCTTTTCTCATTGGATATAGGTACTATATATAGGTGTGGATATCAAAGCCAAGTGTTGTTGCTATAGCTAGTTAATTAGCTATACCATCATTTTTGGCCTATTGTTCTTTTTGAGTTTGGAGACGTGAAATTGTATAATGTATCCCCACCACTCATCCTTATAAAAGTGAAGAACGCCACTAATGGTTGTTTGGTACCCACTAGTACAACGAACTACGTATGCGTAGTTGCATGTGTGGTTGAGAGGGGGAAGAGGCGGTTCGCATGCATGCGATTTTACAAATGAGTTTCATCCGATGGGCGAGGATTATTTTTAATATCATTAACTTACAAGTCTTATTGTTTGTTTGACCTAGCTAGCTAGTTGAAATGCCACGGAAATTAATAATTTTAAAGTATCGTACAACTTTAATGTCTTCAACATACTCTCTCCGTCCCACTCAAGAAGACCAATTTCTTTTCGACACATTTATTAAGGAGAATGATATAAAATGATTAAAGTGATAAAAAGTAGGTAGATCCCGCAACTTTTGAAGAGATAATTATTTCCTAAAAATGAAACATGTCATCTTGGATGGGATAGCCCAAAAAAGAGATACAGATCATCTTGGGTGAGATGAATGGAGTAATAATAAATACACGCTTTAGTTAATCCATTTGAATTTGAAAAAAATGCTTTCTTGGCGAAATTTCCTAGCAGTTTATACAAAGTTTGTACAAATGCGTGATCTAAGCACACATCATAGACATGAGGTAAGAACATCGTCTATATATCTACTCAGCTAAAAAGTAGTCCATGCATGTCAACGTGTCATTTATATTTGAGTCTTGTACTTAACTTTAATGGAAATAGAAGAATACATTGTCGAAAGAAATGCCATTTAATTCAAATACATTGGGGTAAAAGAATCAGAGAGAAATAAAAAACAAAAAAGGAAGAAAGCACGCAGAATTAATGAGACAAGCTATACTATGGCAATCTTAAGATTGTAGACATGCAGAGTGTTAGAAATTCAACAGAAGATAGAGGGGGTGGCCCTTATGTGTTTTTTGTCGTCCGTTTATAGATATATAATTAGTGAGCCCTTAAAATAAGGATCGTGAATGGATATATGTCAGATTATTTGTAAATCTTGACCAAACATTGTTATCTATCGCAGGGATCACAAAATAAATAATAATCGGATGATATGTAACTCTAAATATATGGATTGGTATGAAAAGTCGATAGCAAGTTATTCGCATATTTCTTCTAAGGAAAATAGATGGAGATATGTGGGATATAGATAAACATATATTTAACAATCTATAGTAAATTCGATGTGAATAATTCAATTATTTAAGACGAAGAGAAGAGTAAATAATTCAGTTGGTGCATGGGTCTCTAAACTTATATAAAGAAAGCATACAGAAACAGTCCAAGCCCTAAGGTGGGTTCCTCGTGACCGAGAGGTCACAGTTCAACCCCACCAAACGCCTATATGGGTTTGGCGCACACACCTGGTTTTCCAAGTGTGGTTTACATGCTCTGCATGCGGTTTGCGTTATTGCACAGACCGTGGGGTTTACCCAACTTGCTACAGAAGGGCATGGGTTCCCATGATACCAAAAAAAAAAAAAAAAAAGCATACAGAAACAGTCCAAACCCTAATTCAGTTGGTGGGTCTCAAACCCCATTTAAAGAAAGCATATACAGAAACAGTCAAACCCCATTATATAGGTTTGTCCTAAAAAGACAGACCCGTGAATTCAAGTGATGGCCAATACCTCTTATACTTTCCTTTGTGAGGGACACTACTTGATAGTATCATGAAAAGGAATTCATCTTCCTAATTAATTAATATAAACTATAACATCAATATTCCATCTTTTGCTTACTCCGAGTCGTAGAAATATAAGTTCAGGACAATAGTGTAAAATTATTCTCGATTGTGTCAAAAACTATGTTTTGTAATTGAGTTAGATATGGAGGATTAAGATTAGGATTTGTAACGGTCATATATATATATATGAGATCCGTAGTATCGATCTATAGGTAGTATATAGTACAATATCCGGACCACTTAATACGATATGTGGATATAGGGATGTCAACGGCGGGTTTTCTGGACCGTAACCAATAAATTAGTATTGGTTCGGTTGCGAACCGCCCAAGATATACTAGATCGGACCGTCCGGACCATTAAGTTATGGATCCGGACCGGTATTATCCAATGCTAACCGGGTACCCAATGGGTTTTGTATACATTAACGTTTATTTATGAGCGTGTGGTTTTGTATACATTAACGTTTTCTTTTGTCTTCATCTTTTTCATTTTTCATTTTTCCTTTTTTTCAACAACAATATAAAAATGAACTTACTGGAAGTTTATTTATTTGTGACGGGTTAAATATCATCATACAGACTATTTTAAGGCCAACATCGAGATCTTTTGGACTATTCGATATTTAAATAGCAAGCTTTTATAATATTTTACATTTATTTGGGATTCATCGTAGAAAACTCTACCACACAAATAAAGTATTTGATATTTATTCTTATACTTTTATGTTATATCTTATATTTCATTAATAAAGTAAGAATAATTATTATGGATCAAAAGTACTATTGAGTTTAATATAATGGTATATAAAATTCAACTGCATTGTGTTTCACGTCTCTTTATCTATAGACCTCAGCTTTGACTGTAAATTTATGTAAGTTGTGATTGAATGAATTGAGTTTCTAACCGTTTTTGAATAAATATCATTAAAAGATTTTATGCAAATTTATTTAAAAACATTATCTTATAGTAAAACACTATTTTTTCGTTATTAAGGAAAAATCATACATATTAAGGAAAATTAATTAATATTTGGTCATGACACTCAAATATAAAATGCTCTTATAGAAAAAGTGGATATGTAATGCTCAAAGTAAAATTTGCATTTTAAAAAAAAAAAATCGATCGGTCGGACCGGAACCGGACAAACGGGCGGGTCTTGACCGTCCGGTCCAGCGGTCCGAACAGGAACGAACCAACCGTTGCTTAAAAATTTAATGGATTTTGAACGGTTCCGGATCGGTCCGGGTAAAACCCATCCGTTGACATGCCTATGTGGATATTCTAGTTGTTGCCACATGGACCCCACATTTTCTTTTTTCTATTTTTATTCTATCAAGGGGGTATGATTGTAAAAATGCATCATACCCCATGAATTGACAAACATGGATTTTCTATGATTTTTAAAGTACATTTGTGATGGATTACTTAGTAGAAATCATGTTTGGATCAAGTATTTGCTTATCTTTTCGAGTTAATACTTGTTTGTATGTTTGGATGAAATTGCAAAAAATAGTGCCAACATTGTTGAGATTGAGCTTCATATAATTAAAGTATAGTTCGATAGGAGTCCTTAGCGAAAATCGTGCGAATCGAAACTCGGACGAGGCGAAGAAAAGGTCATGACGCACCATGCAGCCATGTTGAAGCATGAAGTCAATGTTTTGTCAGTCGCGGTTTGGGCTGTGAAGCGGTCAACCCATCGACCGCATCCGAGGGGAATTTGAAGGCTTGTGGCTGCAGCCACTCGGCCTTCGACGGTGGCCCAATCCGTAATTTTGTGGATTTGTTCCATTTTTCGATTTTCTCATTTTCTTGTATTTTGTTTATACCTATTAGAACTCAATTACCTTCTTCATAATGATTGAATCATTAAGATTTAATAATTTTCTCCACTTATATATACATCTCCCACATACTTGATTATGATCATTCAAATATTGTTTTCCCTTCATAGTTTCTTAGAGTTTAGTTATAACTTTTGGATTTACGTTTGAAGTAGAGATTGAAGACTCAAGACTCAAGGATTGAAGTTTGTCATCATGATCATCAAACACATATTCATTTACTATCTATTTAATTAATGTTTTCTTTATTCTTATTTTTTTTATTTTAATCATGCATAGCCTATTCTAGTTGATCCTAGGGGTTGTATTAATTACTTAATCAAGATTATGAGATTTATCTATTGATAACAAATTGTCTTTCACTTCATGGTTTGTGATTCTTGGTGCTTAATTTCACGCTGGAATAATTGGTCATTATTGATACATGCTAATTATTTATAAATACTTAGTGGATTTAATTGAATAATTGAATTCAAGAATACATAATATAATTTATCTAAATACTTAGCGGGTTTAGAGATAACTGTAGAAAGAATAATCTTTGTGAATCTTTTGGAGTTAGTTTATTTTTCTAGAGATCTAATGGAGATTGAATTTATGCTAATCAACGATCACAAAACTTGTCAAGGGAGATATTGTGATTTTTTATGTGATCTTACGATTTGAAGTAAATATTAATAATTGGATTAATAAGTTAATTGCATGATTTAGGTTGAGTCAGTACATTTTATAGGGTAAATATTCCTCATCTATTTATCGAATCTCGTTTTTTACATTTTTCTAGTTTTGTGCTTAGTTAATAAAAATCTAACCTTAATCACATCGTTTAGCTTGAATCATAATATATTATCTATATTTAATTACTTGTTTTGTGCTCGTTTTTCAGTCTTTGTGAATATGATATTATGTTTACAAACTTGCTACAATTGCATCGTTTAATTGCGGTAATATTTGCTAGCTAGAATTTTAATGACAAACTTTTTTGATGTTGTTACCGAATTCACAGTTTATATATGGATTATGATCATTTCTTTTTCTGTATCTGGTTTCATTGATTAGTTATGCTGTAATTTCCTATGGTCGCCTCTCATGGGGACATGGGCAACAAAGTCTCTTAAGATGTATTAATGCACTTTCAAAGGTTATTATCAACTGTTTCAATTTTTACTTTTCTCCAAGAAAGTGGGTCATGATAAATTCAGCGCCAGAAATGAGTCCTATACCACAAATCTTGTAGTTTATTGATGTATGTATAGCTAAAATCATGTGGTATGCTGAATCTGACAATTATTTGTGTATTAATTTCATACTAGTCCGAATTGTCACGTGTCTTTTTCTTTCATTATTGTGAAAAACGTTGCGTATGAATTGAAAAAGAGGTCTGAGCATTGCGACCATATATAGTATTTTCTCTACATTAATTATCTTCATCCTCCTGACATTCTTCAACATTCTACTAAATAATAAATCTTAAAATGCTAGAAACAGGACATAATCAGAGGTTCTTTAGTGTGTTGGTCTTGGTAAATATTAACTATTTTTCAAGCCCAAGAAAATTGTTGACTGAGATGGGACAAAAGAGAAGCAGACATCATGATTTTAGCTATAAGAATTTGAAAATTGTTGGGTAGGAAAGTAGGAATCATGATGAAGCTACAAAAGACTACCATAAAACATTACTTCACGTGACATGTTCTTAATAATGCATGATTCCATATTGGACTGTTTGTATGGAGTATATAATTGGAGTTTGTATGATTTACAATATCTGTTAGGGAGAGAGAAGGGTGAAATAGTTTAGGTTATTACTTTGAAAAAGTTTTATTTATTGAGTTATAGATTTTTCTAATTCTACTGGTTTATAAATTAAATTAAGTCAAATTTTATTAAGAGCTTTACTGCGCTTTATATTAGAGTAGGGCACTCGTAGTTCAGAACGTGACACAAAGCCATTTTTTTACTAATTGAATTCATATCCTGAGTCTGATCTGATTGACAAATTTAAGTAATTGTATTTTATATAATTTTCATGTATTAAGGGTTCTAGAATTGATAAATTCACCAAAATTTATTTATAAATATTCTTAGTAGGTGACTCGCTAATTTGTTAGGGATGTTTTGCTTTATTTGTTGGATAAACTAAATTATTCAATTTAGTAAAAACATCACAGGGGAGTTGGAATTTTAATATTTGTGATATATAATTAGACTCGTCACATGAGTCCCACATGGGTAAAATAATCATTGTTGTGAGATAATTCGCATCACTCACAGGTAGGGATGTCAACGGGCGGGCTTTACCCGGACCAAAACCAATAAATTAGTATTGGTTACGGTTGCCTGAACCGCCCAAGAAACATCGAATCCGGATCGGATCCGGACCATCAAGTTATGGTTCCGGATCGGGTATTACCCACTACTAACTGGTTACCCGTTGGGCCGCTACACCCAAATCCCCAAAATTTTCAATTTCATATTTCAAATTTCAACAAAGGAAAAATCTTTATTGGACTAAAATATAAAATATATTATAAATAAATATAAACGTATTTTGAACATCATTTTATCGACCAGAGAGATGAAAAAATCGACCAACGACATCATTTTATTGACCGGAGAGAGAGTTTCTCGATCGGAGAGATGAAAAACTCGACCGAAAACTAGTCTTATAGATGGAAAAATCGACCGGGGAGATGGAATATTACTACCAAAAGTCTGTAATTTTCGAAACTTGTTCATTCAAAATATATTTATTTAATAGATTGGGTATAGGTTGTAGTGATTTTTAAAAATGAGTATGAGTTGTATATATATTATCAAATATAGGTATATAAGTTGGGGTCCCAAATATTAATATAAAATACATGAAAATTCAATAATTTATCACTCATGGCGAAAATAAAATAACTAAATAATGTAATTTGCTATTAGCCTGATACTATTATTAAATGCTTTATTGTAATAATGACCTAACTAGAAGTGCAACGATTCCAGAAATCTCTTCGATATTACTGCTAATAAATTTGAAATATCACATCATGATCAGACAGTAACTTTCTGAAATAAGTTGTGACAGGCTACGGAAATTTCTACATCAGTCATACGCCCTTAACCTATATTTAATCACAATATTTTATTTATGGTTTTGTGTATGACATCTTATCTTATGAAATTAGAAGAGAAATTTGAAAGAAAAAAAGTGAAAATTAATACAAGCACGAACTGCTCACGACGGATCAGAATTTATTCGTATATTCTTTCCATTTCATAAGTATTGTTTTTTTTCACCAATAAAATCTTTAAACTTTAGTATAAACAACTACAAAAAAATGAGAAAATACATGAAGTTGATGGCTCCCCTACCAGCTCTCGTCGCGCTGGAAGTTATGCTGCAGCTCTCGTCACAAGATGTGTTTGTAAATTAATTAATATTTCGTAATTACACTCAAATGTAAAATGCTCTTACAAAAAAATGGATATGTAATGCTCAAATTTTTTTTTTAAAAAAAAAAAAACTGACCGGGTCGGATCGGAACCGGACAAAAGGGTCGGGTCTCAACTGGTCCGGGTCCAAGCGGTTCTAGAACTAGAACCGAAACCGTTACTTTAAAATTTAATGGGCTTTGAACGGTTCCGGATCGGTCCGGGTAAAGACCGCCCGTTGACATCCCTACTCACAGGTGCTATATATCCTTAATTTCAAATATATTAATCCTTAATGATAAGTATATCATAATTGCTTTATTCGATATCTACGAAAAATATATCACTTTTATTTTTAGGACACTACTCTTTATTATTCAACCTCACAATCAGACATTATTTACCAAAAACAATTCCTACACCTCACATTATAACACATGGCGGAACCATTTCTCCACTCAAACAACATCCATTAATAATTTTATTAAAACTCGTGTCATATACAAGTGATACACTTATTGTGGACGCATGGAGTATAACGTTATAGCTAATAGCAAAAATAATTTTGAAGGATATATCTCAAGATTTTCTTTTGAGATGATATATAGTAATAGTATTACTTCTATACTCTCTCGTTCCTTTTTGAGTGTCTTATTAACATTTTTTCATTTTTTTTAAGTGTCCTAATTCGTAATTTGAGAGTAAAATTATGATATATTTCATATTACCCTTATTTAATACTCTTGAAATTTGATAATTAGTTGTATGAATGCATTTATATATAGGAATTAATAAGGTTACAGATATAAATTTACTTATTTTCTTGATTTATATGATTTGATGGCAAGGAATACTTAAAAAAGAAAAGAGGGAGTATATCTCAACATTTCTAACACGGATTTGTTTGTCTCGTAAATTTTGTTTGTGATGTACTTATGGAAATATACTAATAACTTTCTAAGAAGTGTAAGCTTTTTCTAAAAAATTATCAAAATTATATTCAATAATATAATTGGAAATTTTTTTGTTACATAAATTTCCGTCAGTGAGATAGTATCACGAGAAATCTATTGACTATTGTTTAAAAAAAAATGCTTTTACCACAATGGAAAAGAAGTATAGTTAACCATTATCGGCTGAATTAATTATGAAATCACAAAATAATTGATAAATTATTACATGATTTATTTTATACGTCACCGATCATCAAATTAAGCTAGGAGCATCATTAGTCACATTTGACATGTCTACAATGGCGAGAAGCTGTAACGAGTTATAACTCACAAACAAATCAAACAATCAAGAAGAGGAAAGAAACTCGTGAAACCAAAGATTCACTCAACGGAGACAACGATCGACACACAGTAAAAATCACACCTCCATCTTTGTCTCTCAGTTGACAACTCTACAGCTCTCTCACTTGTCCATTCTCAACAACTCCAACATTCCCAAGGCGAACCATGGAATCCGCGAACTCCTTGAAAACAAACCCTCATCCTCGCGAACGCCTCCACGATCCACCGCGTCCTGTAATCCCCAGAAGCGACTGATCGGAGACGAAGACTCCTCCCGGGCCACAACCTCCTGTAGTAATCGTTGTCGAACACCGAAGCCGTCGAGTCCAGGAACTGCCCCGCATTGCGGTCGCCGTTGGGCTTGGGGCACTTCCTCTTCAGCTCCGCCGCCAGTCGCGGGTTGAGCGTGGGTCGGTGTCGTGGGCGGTGCTGAAGTTGCTTAGGCGGCCCTCGAAGGAGGAGCAGTGCGAGAAGCCCAGCGTGTGGCCGCCGGAGAGCGCCACCAAATCTTTAGTAGATAGCCCTCTCTGCGCGAAGCTTTGAATGAGCTGCGATGTGTTGGATGATGGAGATGGTAGGTTTAGGGTTTCGTTTGCTCTTGATATTTTCCCGTCTTTTCTTCCTGCCGCCACGCTCCACGTGGGCCCCCCCGACTGGATATTGCAAGATTTTTATTAATTAAGAGACTAATCATTAAATAATTAGTAATTGAGGTTTGGATTATGAATTGATTACCAGAACGACGACGTCCCTTGCTGCCATGGCTAATATATCAGCGCAAGAGACAGTTTTGGGGCATGATTTTTCTAACTTAGTTTTTGCGGCATCGATCACATAAAATGCTGCCAGTGAGAGATTAGGAGGCCCATCCTTCTCCGCTTTGTTGTTTGGAGTCGAATCCACCAACACAGATGCATCACAACCCTAATACAATAATTCCACAATCCTCAATGTATACATGCACGCGCGCACACATATATATAAGGGATAATAATAGCATGTAAATTATCGAACATTGGTAAATTTTCAAATTTGCATGCCACAGAAAGATCCTGCCTGTAAACTACTGTACTCTTATATAATCAAATTAATTTTTTGACCAACCAAATTGATGCTAAAATTGGCCGCCAGAGTATATACAGTAATTGAGAGGCAAAACTTGGCCAGGGTTATGCAGAGAGAGAGGGAGAGAGAGTACCCTGATGAAACAATCATGAAAGAACATCCTGAGGATTCGAGCAGGCACTTTAGGATCATGAGTTGCAGCATTCCGAACAGCTTCGTAGATGATACGTTCGGCTTGAGGGCATGTTTTTTCATAGTAATGGGCATCAAGATCTGCTCCCACCTGACAAATTCCGGCCAAAACAACAAATATGCTGAAATAATACTTCATTTTTGGAGCCATTATATTTCGTAAAGATTAAACCTGATTTTACTAATATTAGTGATGAGGATGATCGGATTTACGGGAGATGAGGGAATGGCTACAGAACCTGGTGTGTTATATATAGTTATGAATTAAGCCATTAAACTAATTATTAGAGAAATTTCTGGATATGCATGAGGTTTTTGATTGTAATACTTTTAAGTTACTCATTGATGTGAAGGCAAAACAAATGTCGTTGAAAATAGTAGATTGTTGTGCTTTACGACCAAGCATTGCCACCTTTGTTATAAGCCTATAACTATCTTATACCATACTTCTATATACGCGTTTTAAAAAAATAACTCCCAAGTATTTATTTCAATATTAAGTAATTAACTAACTTTTGATCATTCGTCTAATTACGGGAGAGAGTCGAGCTCACGAATTTATGCAGTCGTGCTGGCAAATTCTAGCTCCTTTGGTAATACTATTTATAATGTTTTAATCTAGATAGTTATAATTACATATATTAATCATGCAAGTACTAAATCCATTAAAAGAACTCCCAACAGTTTATTGGGTACTATATAAAGTATTTGAAATATGGGATGGAAATATTGTTCCAGTAAGATTTCCAAATGGGTTGCAAAGGGATTTCCTGGTTCACCAATCAGATGCTTTAGAACTACTAAGCATATAAAATGCAATCATACCTACTCCTAGAAAAATATATAAAAAGATCACAAGGATTCTTCGTACTAATAATGATTCGTGCCTTTATTCGATTTAGGTCTTAACTCAAGATCATTAAAATCAGAGTTTTTCTTTCACATTTAGTTTTTCTTTCACATTTAGTTTTTCAAATGTGTTTTACTTATCCTGTGTATTTTCCAGACTATTATACATGAACGTGGAATTTACCAAGTGCACATCGAAGGTACTGACTGTAGAGTCCCTATGATATAAAAAATTCATCAGGTAATTTTTATGTAATAGTCTGTTCACCGATATAAATGAGGACATGTATTCCTGTGTGAATTAATTTGGAGGTGTTGGGCCTGTTGGCGGCGCCTCCTTTTCATCGGAGAAGTTTTAGATAATCCCTTATGCTGATAGTTGAGTTCTAACTATCTGGTCTATGCCAAATAGTAGGTGGGAAACGACTAACAGAGGTGGAGTACAAAACATACACGTACTACAATACTACTTATCTCTTTATTTCAAATTTTTACCATTTTTAAATGTTTATAAGACGAATAGCGTAAAATATTTCTAATCGTGTAACCTCATCTTTGAGGAAATGTCGTATTTACAATAATCTAGATAGCTGATGCAAATTAATTTCATTGTTCATGTGTTAAATCATCATATGCATAACCAACTAGCTAGAGTACCGCTTGATGAAATATATATTAATATTTCTCTTATATAGTTCCTACGTATAAGTATGCACATGCTGAAGTCACCACCTAAAGAATTAGTTCAATCATTAAAGCATAGAACATTTATTATTCAGGTTGACAATATCCAGAACCAAGGATTTAATGGATTAGACCGACGATATGATAAAAATTATTTATCATGGTGCATGCATGGGTTATTGAGATATTGGAATTGTGATATAAATAACCGTTGATTATGGGAGATCAAATAAGGACCCAATTCAACTTTACCGATTTATCCTTAATTCTCTTTCTAGTTTTTAAAATTTGAAATTAATGAATCTCTACCAATATATGTTGTTGAGTTGTAGTCTTTCACTTGATGGTAGTATTCTGCTGCGGCTAAGTACTTCACCAGAGTATTCTCCCAAACTAATAAGGCTTCACTTCTTCTCTAGTTTTGAATGCTAGTGGATTAGCAAATCACGTGTTTCTGTGGCTGCCTTTTAATTAACAAAGCTATTAACTTATTAATGAACACCGATTATGTTGAAACGAATTAATGAACAATTAAGAAACAGAAACGTAAAGAAGACACATATTTATGTGGTTCACAAACAATGAGTTGGCTATATCCACAGACAAAAAAGGAGAACATATTGAATTTGGAGACTAGGTTACAGATTACAAATTACATATTACAGCTCTAAAAAACCATAAATATAGTAACAAGAGAATACACCAAATGGATACAGCCAGACCCCAACTAAATCTGTGAACTGGAAGATAGATTCAATGCATATCAACATATTATTTTAATTTGCCACTTACCTAACCAATGTATTCAAGAGTTATGGGTCATTAATGCATTAACGATTGATTGTAATGACGTAATTAAGTGATCGAATGATTCAGCTTGTGTATTATAGAATATATTCTCGGTGATTGTTTGCTCACTCCATAACTTCGCTTATAAAATGATATAGTATCCCACTGCTACAATAAATAAAAGCGTGTTGTTGTATCCAGAAAATGACCTAACACAGTCCCAAGAGAGACTGCTGAACTACAAGATTATAACTAATAAGCGTAGATTATACTCATCAACAACCGAATCAATAAATAAATTGTGGATTATATGAGGATTGACGTGTATACTAGGTACATTCAACAACTCTCTCATCTTATCTTTCTTACCTACAAAAAGTGCTGCCAGTGGCTCAAAGAAAACCACTGGTCCACTTCCAACACTTAATCAACCATAACTAATGGCTTTCAAATATGACTATATATGTGGCGTACATCGAATGAGAAGTATTATTGAATGTTTTATTTTATAATAATTAATTGAAAAACTGAAAATAGAAAAGCGTATTCCTATAGCTTCTATAATGCTCCATAAATCATCAACCGTCACCAATACTTTTGAGACATGCAGAAACCAAATTTAACTTACATAATTACAGAAATAAGATTAAAAAACCGATCGACCATCCTTCACCTGGATAAAAGGAAAAGAAAAAAGAAGGAAGGAAAACTGTTGAATTCTTCCTCTATGGCATATACAAATATGCAGAAGTAGCTAGCAAATAGCATGTAATTTTTGTACGCAACTGTTGGAAACCCTTTAGCTACAAGTTGGCTTTATTAATCAGCTTCCTGCAAAGATAATTAACATGTACACAAATACAGATATAAATCGTGTGCGTGTGCTTTACAGTGTGAGAGGCACAATCTTTATGACAAGGCCTGGAAACACATCGTCGGGGTCGTGAATATGGGGGTTCCTCTCGACTATGTAAGGATCGGCGCACTTGTCGCTGATGGTGTGGAGGGTTTCGCCTTCTCCGACAACATATATCTCGTCGCACGGCTTCTCCACCAGCCACTGCGGCCTCCCTCTCACCGCCGCGTCTTCGTTTGTGGAGGCTGTCGTTAGGAGGATCAGAGCAACCATACCCACCGCAAACCACAGCCACGCGCCGTCCACCACAGCTAATGATGCTTTTATGCAAGATCTGTTTTTGGAGGGAAGCGCCATATAATTGGGCGGGGAGAGCGGCGGAGAAGGGAGGAAGAAGAGAAAATGTTTATTATTGAGTTGAATTTACGGTATTAGGCTATTGGTGAGTGGGATTATATAGATGGTCCACTTAGGTAAGCACTTTGTTAGGAGGAAGTTTCATTGTTTTTCCAACTTAGATCTTCTGGGGATAAGGTGGTCTTCTGGATAGACTTCGTATGTGAGGATGTTGATACTTTTCTTAGTGTAAATGATATTTTTTTTAATATAAATGATATTTTTAAGAATAAATGATATTTTATCTATTCGAACTGTGGGGACGGATGTACATTATTTTTTTTGTATTATAGTATTTGTTCAAATTGTGGCTATGGTAGGAAGTCAGAAGTCACATTTATATTCAGTTACGTACAAGAGGATTAAATTAATTTTTTTTTTAAAAAAAGAATATTTTCGGGTCTATTGGCAGCAGAAAATTATTTTAACTAGGTTATGTGCGAAGCATCGACCGACACTAAATCCAAGAGTGCTCGAATAGTTGAAATCAACAAAAGTGAAATAATTTGAAGGAAGTTTGTTTCTTTTGGTCAATTATATTATACTATATTAAAGTAATGTGAAATTGATTTTTCAATTACGATTTTATAGTTTCTTTAAAAGTTAATGACTCATTATATATAGGAAAAAATAGATTAAATAAATTAATTGAAATATATTTTATAATTAAAAAGTATTTTTCAATTTGTAATCAATTGCAAAAGGGATTTAAGTGTAAAATTTTTGGTCACAATTTTTTGGGGAAATGGCTTTCTAATATTGACCATATGTACATGCTGGAGAGAGAGAATGTTGATTTCAGTTTTCTATTTTTTTCCCTTATGTTTCGTTCTTTATTTCAAAAATTCATATTGTTTTGAGCAATAATTAAATACACAGTATGCATATCAAATTGGAAATCATGACAAGAGCTTTAATTTGATATATGATATGTAAGAATTATATTTGAAATGAGAAAATTATTGTTATTAATGTCTGGAATTGATTTTGAAATACTTTGATTACTCTAGAATTTTCCTTTCTCATTCAATTTGTTGTGTTAACCGTTTTTTAGTTGTGCTGACTGATTTATTTGAAGTGCCTTTTTATTTTATTTTGTTTTTCTTTCCTCTTCTTTTGCCTTTTCATTTCGAATTACAGATTTTTTTTATTAGTTGCAGTTTTTATATTTTATCTCTAAAAATTATAGATTACATCTTCAGCATGATATTGATTACAGTTGTTGCATCTCTTTGAAACGAAATAGGTACAAGATTTAATGATATGATATTTTTCTATATATATTTTCATATATATATGATATTTTTATCATCGCGTCTATCTATAGTCATTGAGCATTCACTAATTTTTAAACTATTTAAATTATATAAAAAAATTATTTTATTGCAAATGGTGTACTTGGACGCCATTATTCTTGAACAAGTTAGAGCCAAGTCTTCTTTCCGCACTATTACAGATATGAAAATAATGATCAAAATCAGATTAAATTGTCAACTTAAGTAGTACAACATTTGTTTTCATTGAGCATTCATTTTATTTTAGAACTGGTATAATTATTCTGAAGGTGATAAAAAAAGTATTTTCATTGATTTGGAATAAATAAATGCAATTTGTTTCAATATCGTTGCATATCAGTTTTGCTATCGAATTCGTCAAGTAGTGTCTATATCAGAAAGACATTGGAACATGTTCATAAAGCTTTTGTTTTGTTAATGTATAACTATATGTTTTTGTAATACAACTATGAATGTTGTATAAAATGAAATATTTTAAAATTTATAATATTTTACGTGTCACATGTAGATATGTTCCCCCCTAATTTAGTATAGGTTGGTTATGGTGAGAAAACTCCTTAATGTACGAAAATAGAATAGTAGCATATTTTTCATATTTGTGTAGCACAATCGAATTACTATATTGCATATGTTAGTTTAGCATATATTTCATCTCTTCGTAGTACATATGTTAAATATATTAGTTTAGCACATCTTTCATTGCAGCTTAGCACAAGAAGAGTTCTAGTGTTGTACAATAATCCGTGTAGCACACAAAACACAAAACTGTAGCACACCTTAAAATTAAATCTCAACCATTGATATAACAAATCAAAGTCTCAGATTCATTCCTATTTCCTACCAAATTATCATTTCCTACCGAACCATTATATATATATATATATATATATATATATATATATATATATGAGTTGGTTATAGAAGGAATTACCTCTTAATTAAGAACTAAGAACTCATAACCACATTTAGATTGAATAAGATTAAGTAACTCATAATTACTTAATGATAAAAATAGTCATCCCTAATTTTTGCTATTTGGATTTTTCACTATCTATTCTTCGTTGTTTGTGTAATTCATGTTGTTGTTCATATAATCGTAGTTCTTGTGCATGCTATCACATTTCAATTCATTGTTATGTTCATTAATTCATGTTGTTGTGCATGTAATAGTAGCGATTGTGCATATGAGAACATCTACCATAAATGAATATATAAAATCCTTGATTATACGATTAAATGGTTACCGTTAAATATGAGGATAATAAATGATTTATAATTAATCTTTACCATTATATTACAACAATGGATGGACCATATTAGTTCTTAATTCTCAAAAACATTAGAGTTCCCATTTGATCAATTCCATATATATATATAATTTTTCTTTCTTTAGATTTGCAATCTGTATATATTTCCAAATTTTTATAGTTATTCTCCAACTAATCTTGGCATGTCGTTTAAGATAATTATATATATATATGAAAAAGTTCAAATAAAACCTTATAATCGTGAAAACTCTGAGAATGTTGTATTGAACATATAAAGCTATTGCATTATAATATCTTTAAATAAGAATGATTTTGTTTGATAAAAAATTAAATTTGGCTAATCTCATGTTCATGGAAATAAATATTCATTCAAAATGATGATTCATTCAAAAATCTTATCAACATAGGATTGAGAATTGACATAAGAATCATCATTTCATTCCCCTGCTTTCACCATCACCTAAATGTTATAACTTTATGCTCAAGACAATATTATTATCACAGTTTATAATAAGAATTTTTTATTTGAACTCATCCCCACATATACATATACATATACATATACATATACATATACATATAAAGAATGGTTCCAATAAAAAAAGAGAATGGTTCAATAAAAAAAATTATTGCAATTTATTTCTTAAGATATAGGAATATACTATTTTCTAATTTGCTATTTTATTAATAGTCTTTTTGAAGGAAACGTTTGGGTAGGGTACTAATTAATAATTACATTAAGAGGATCATATAATAAATAGTAGAATCTTTTTTCAACCTTTCTGATGAAACATTCTTAATTTATACTATAGAATTAATATATATAGTTGACCAAGAGTATAGATGGCCAATACTGAGATTGAACCAAAAGTTAATTATTAATTAGGAGTAGTGTATGGAATGAACATAATTTATAATATCATAATTCATAAACGTCTATCTCTACATCTCCTCTCTCTTTTGTTTCTCCTTCCCATATATTTATCATATTTATCATGATAAAGTAGTCCTGCATTGCCAAACTTTTAAAAACAGAAGAAGGAAAAAAAAAAAGAGTCAAAAGGAAGGCAGTTAAGACGTTGTTGTACATAAACTAATAATGCATTCCAACCTTTGTGACGTAATACGTAAGGTGGTCACTGCTGATTGAATTAAAAATGATACAGGTGTTGCTTTAACAATTGGACTGCTCAGCGCATGATATACACACGCATGCGATCTAAGTTACTAATATTAATTTACAAGAATTGTTAATTAATTGAATTTATAAACCCCTAATTTTACATAAAGCAACCAACCGTTTCTGAAATTTGGATAATTTTTTTCTATCCCTATTATATATTTAATTTAAAGATAATAGTGTAATATGATATAATATATTTATCTATTTATTTGACATTATTATAAAAGTGTGTATTCTTATAAATTTTTATTATACCTACAATATCATTATGTATTATATGTTTGATATATGATATATAAGATGTTTTTTTATCTAAAGTTCTTCAAAATTGTGATAGGATTTATACATTTTTCACATATATATTTATTATTCAATATTTTTCCCTGTGCAGCACGTACCATCTGCTAGCTAGATATATAGAAAGGCCAAAATATGTTTGAGGGGAGAAGAAAAGGAAAAAAGACAGATAATATCTTGAAGTTAGTTTAAACGATATTAGTTCTTGACCTGGGACCTTAATTGTTTCTTTACTTTTCTTTTCTACTCGTTTCTAGTTTACAAGAATCTTAGGTCAACAACTCGAAGTTGAAAGGGCATGATCGAGGTAATCAATACTCCCTCCGCCTCATCGAAGATGATTTACATTTCTTTTCGGGTTGTCCCACTCAATTTGAGATATTTGTCTCAATACTACTTACTTTTATCACTTTATATCCTTCTCATACCTACTTTTTATCTGGGATTGAGATAGTATATACGTTTGAATATTCTTCTTCTTCTTTTCTGATCTCTCCAATTTTGTTCTTCACTAAATGTCTACATGTTCATGTTCATGTTTAGGTAGGTTATAAACTTATAATTTCCTATAAATTCTTTAAAATTGGCTGTTGATTGAGTAATTATTTGGTAAGATGGGGATTTGGAAACCACTTGATATATTAATCACGTCACTATCATAGAAAGTGATTGTATTTTGAGAAAATATATGGTGAAGGTTAATGCATGATCAACCAGTCAACCTCAGCCTTCCCTCGCATTCCACCTTAATTTGAGTCTGGTAATATACATGTCATTTTCAAACTCGTAAAATGTAAAGTAAGAATGAGATGAATGGTTCAAACTCGTCCTATTCCACAAATATAAGAAAGAGCAAAGAAAAGATATTAAATCCAACTAAACTAAAATATTTCTTTTTTGGGCAATTATGCAAACTGAAATATTAATTGTTTCGTATTTCATATTACTTATATGATGATAAAAACATATTAAAAATCATAGAACCGGAAAATTCTCAAACTTTCAAAAAAGTATGACAAGTTATATATACAACTTAAATATATATTTTTTTAGTTTAGTTGGATATAGTATCTTTTCTTTGCTCTTTCCTACTTTTGGATGGAATAGAGTTTGCACCATTCATCTCATTCTTACTTTACATAACTTAGAAGAACTGAAATATACTAGAATTACGAATGACAGCACATAGATTTTTATTTTTATTTAAAAAAACTTAAATAACTTAGAAGAAAAAACTTAGAAGAACTCTTTTAAGTAATAATGTGCCTAGTTACTCAGTCAATTATCTGATTTAGATGGTGTTTGACTAAGTTTATTCTGAAGAGCTGATAAGATATAGTGTTTGAAGAACTTATAAGTTATCAAAGTGTTTGGATAATTGAGCTTATAAGCCAAAAAAAGAATCGTGAATTAGAGAGAGAAAATTGACGAGAGGTGAAGTCGATAGTGTATATGTATAAAGAATAACGAATCATAGTAAAGTAATTTTGGTAAAATCACTGTTATTTATAAGATTATGAAAAAATAAGTTATAGTTGAGCTATTTATTTTTAGGATGACTTATAAGCTGTTGGAGCTTATTTTCACAACTTATAAGTTGTTTATGAGCTTATTTTACCAAACACTTTACATGAGCTTATAAGCTCTTAAACAACTTATAAACTGTTTTGAAGAGCTTATAAACTTAGTCAAACACCCTCTTAATCATATGTTCAAACTTCAAGCAATAGTTAGAAGCAACCGATTTCTAACAAGAAGGTCGTGGCCTATGGCTATATGTATGGGCAGCGCAATGGACCATATTCTATGAGAAGGAGCATTGAACTAGGCCTCTTGGCGTGCTAACATAAAGTCGATATGAAAGTGAAACAAGTCAATTTAACTAGTCTATTGTATATAGTACTGAAATATCAAAACAAGTCCGACTCGATTTTGAATCGGACTGCATCAACAGTTTAGACCCGATTGAATTTGGCTCTAGACTAAAAAGTGTGCCTTGGTACCTCTACATGCCAAGTTGGACCAATATTTTGTAGGATGATGATTTTTTGAACGGATTCAAGCTAATAATTTGCAATTCTATGTGATAACTGATATATATGAATGAAATTAGATGAGAATAGAATGGTGATAACAATTGAATGGAAAAACATGACTACATGAGATTCACGTGACTAGTATAAGAAATGGACGAATAAGAATGAAATGTAATAGTTATTATTATTATTATAATAATACTAATTATTAATAGTATAAATACTATTGTTTTATTATTATTTATTATCTTTATTATTATTTTATAAGAAAAAATAAATAAGAATAATTTTGTTAGAAAAAAATTAAATTTATCTAATCTCATATTCATGGGAATGAGCATTCTTTCAGAAATGATGATTTCTTATGTAAAAACCTCACATGTCGTATAATTGGGACGAACACAAGAATCACTATTTTATTCTCATTACATTTATACGTATCAACCATCACCTAAGTTGTGTGTGTGTGTTGGCCTAGTGCTAGAGTGGTTAATGTCCGAGGCCAAAGGTCTCGGGTTCGAGTCCACCGTGAAGCAGCCTTTAAAATTTCTGTATTAATTGATAAAAAAAAAAAAACCATCACCTAAGTTCAAAAATCCTTATAAATGAAATCGATCAATTATTCTATTTTTCACTGTAGGAAAATTTCATTTTTATTTTTTATGTACGTTTTGCTTTTATATCAATACAATAACAATAACTTTTTAGATACATTTAATAATTATTAAACTTAAGTTAATTATTATTTTTACAACCACTAAACGAGCCAAGCCTCTAGTAATCTATTCGGAACTCGTTTGAAATTGGATTATTTTGTAAACGAGCCGAGCTTGAGCCTCGATAAGATTTTCGAATCAAACTCGAGCTTATGGATGTTCGGCTCTTAGGTTCGCGAACATGTTCGACTCGAACTTAAATGATCCAGTTCATGAATATGTTTGCGAACATTTAAAATAATAAATTATCTATATATTTTTTAATAATTAAAATAAATAATAAAATCCCTAATTAAAACAATAGCCCAAAATTCCTTTAACTAAACCAGCCCATTTCAAAATCCCAATTGATTAATTGAATTTGAGCCCAAAACTCCAAACCCTAACTCACTTGAAATCCCTCTTCTCGAACTCATCCGCCTCTCTCTCAAAATCTCATCTTGTCGCTCAAAAGAATGTGCTTTGTAAGTGCAGTGAGAGAGAGAAGAATGTAAAAGAGCATAAGGGAGGTGGGAGTGGAACATTCGGTGAGAAGTGGGGTTCCACTTGAAGAAACGAAAGATTTGGTGAGAGCTTCAAAATGTAAACGGAAATGGGATTTTGTTTCATGGTGATTTTTACTTGTGCAAGTGAAGTCCCAAATTGATTTGAAAATTGGGTTAAGTTGCGAAGTCTGCGCACACAAATACAGAAATAGGTAGCCCTCCTATCAAAATCTAACTGGACGTCTAACGGCGAAGGGCCACCGCCACAGTCGGTCGTCACCGTCTCAACACCGACGACATCAACGATCTCTTCACCTATACTCTCTATCTCTTCACGCCACTATTCTCAACAAAGATTGATGCGTCCCACGTCGCCTGCGGAGACTTATCTTGGGCTGGATATAAGGCTGGTCCAAACATTCCCCTTTGAGCGCGCTTTGGGGAGAAGTTAGGGGTGGGGTCCATACCTTCCCCTTTGAGCGCGCTTTTTGGGGTGAGGTTAGGGTGCCCACCTTATCAAAGATGATGCCCGGCGACGCTGTCAGCGACAATCTTTGCGAGGGATGAGCTTTTTCTTATTAATGTATGATATATGAAGCTCGAACTCGGCTGGCTAAGTCACTAAACGAGCATGTAACGAGCGAGTCAAGAAATATTTTGGCGAGTCGAGCTCAAGTTAAAGCTCGAATTCGAGCTCGAGCTCGAACTCGATAAAATTTTGACGAGTCGAGCGAGCTCGCCAGCTCTGCTCTGTACACCCTACTCTACAAGTAGTTCAAAGGTACAGCCAGGCTGCTTAGGATTAGTAAGCATCCTTCCATCCAATGTCCACTTCTAATGAACTCGCCGCAGTCTGTTCCCGCCCGCTCTCCACCTCGAAGATCACCAAATCTGGTCCATTTACCGGCAACCGGGATCATTCATGAACCGATCAGAGAGCTGCACGCGCACCTCGTCCGCACCCACCAGCACAGGAACTCGAAAGCAATGTCACAAGTCATCAAATCCTACGCCCTCTCTCCAAAATCTATGCACAAACCCCGTTCAGCATTCAACGAGATCGACCAACCCACATTACCCATTTGGAATAGCATAATACGCGGTCTCCCCATAAGCGCCAGTCCCGTTGTCGCACTCCAAATGTTTGATAAAATGCGTCAGTCAGGATTGCGTGGTGATAATCTCACTTTCTGTGCAAAACTTGTGCTAGAGTTTCGGACTTTACATCCGGTATAAGAGTCATATTTTGAAACTCGGGTTCGGTGCAACGCTTTGATTCATATATATGGTTTTTGTGTTAAATTTGTGCTTCGAGAAGAGTGTTTGATGTAATGGGTGATCAGGACATAGTTTCTTGGAACTCTCTTATCTGTTAGTACAGCCAATGCGCGAAGTATTGGGAGGTTTTGGGGCTTTTTGATGCGATGAGGGTGGAGAATGTGAAGGCTGATGCTGTGACTTTGGTGAAAGTTGTTTTAGCTTGCAACCATTTAGGTTCATGGAAATTTTTGGATTCTGTGGAGTAGTATATAGAGAGTAATCGTGTTCATATTGATGTGTACTTGGGCAATACATTGATTGATGTATATGGAAGGCACGGTTTTATTGCATTTGCTCAAAGTTTTTTTTATAGGATGGCTGTGAGGAATGTTGTTTCTTGGAATGTGATGGTTATTGTGACTGCCAAGTCAGTTGATTTAGTTGCAGCGAGGAAACCCTTCAGTGAGATGCTGGAGAGATGTGATTTCGTGGACTTCCATGATCAGCTGGTATGCTTGGGCCAGCCAGCACCAATGATGTTATCGGTCTTTTCAAAGAGATGATGATGGCAAAGGTTATGCCTGATAGAATCACAGTAGCTAGCCTGCCACCTTGTTGTGCGCATTTGGGGAGGCTTGAGATGGGTCGGGTGGTTCATAACTGTGTGACCAATGAGAGCGTGGAGTTGGATACATAAGTTGAGAATGCTCTCATAGATAGGAAATGGGGATCTGTTGAAGAAGGTGTTTGATGAAATGAAAGAGAAGGACTCTGTGTTGTGGAGTTCGGTCATCACCGGTCTTGCAGTGAATGGCGATTCTGGTCGCACTCCTGAGCTATTCTTGGAAATGTGGAGAGAAGGAGGTGTAGCTTGCTTCCATTCTGGTTTGGTGGATAGAGGATTGGAATTTTTCTGTAGTATGCGGAATGACTAAGGATTGGCTCCGGAGATGACACACTACGGGTGTCTCGTGGATCTTTTATAGCCGGTCTGGTGACCTTAGTAGGGCGTACGAGTTCACAAACAAGATGCCTTTAGTTCCCGATGTTGCTGTGTGGAAAATATTTCTGTCTGTAAAATTCATGGTGATCTGGTTTTAGGAAGCAATGGTGATCTGGTTTTAGCCAGAATTGCTTCTGGGAAGCTTCTGGAACTGGATCCGAGTAATGTTGTGAACTATGTCCTCTCATTCACCTCCTATACTATAAAAGTGAGAGAACTGATGGGGACGATAACATATTCTTTTTGTCTCCAAGTAAGTGTCTTATTCAGGATTATAGAATGACGTCAACTTACCCGTTTTACCCTTGTCCTCAATGCAGATTCTTTAGGTGATCATGCATTAATTAGGGGTAAAAAGAGTTTATCATAAAGGCAGTATGGGAAGTGATAGAGCAAGTGCAAGTAAGAAGATGAAGAAAGCAATTGAAGTGGGTGTTTGAAGGCATGAATGGAATTGTTGAGAAGGGTGTGGTATAGTAATAGAAGAAAGAAGGTCGTCACATACTCCGTGATCAAAACACAACACACAGCACGGCAGCCGTAACGTCATTCTCCCAAAGACAGAGAGAGATGTTGGGCTTATGACATCTGCTATGATGTCAACTACTCGTCGACTCTCAAGGAACTTGATCAGGATCTTCAACTAAACCTTACACTCGAATTGCTTGTTTTACCAAGGTAACACCGTTTGCCATTTGCAACAACTGCTAAATAATTGTTTGCTCTAGGAAAGAAACCTCCTTCCATAAGCCACTATGTATAAAAGATGCGCGCTCGGCGCTGCCAATTTTTTGAAACTGGAAGTAAAACACTGTCAACTATATAGAAAATGTAAAAACATAAAATGTGTGCTCTCTAACCTAATTCAAGCTGATTCAGGAATGGAAAGTGTAGACATATATGACGTGTGTTTGGATCAGAGAGCTGCTCTAACCTAATAATGCATAGCTGATCTCACAATTTATCAGGATTTAACATTTAGGAAACAAATGGGGCTATCTCTTGGGATGTCAAGATGTGTTGTAGAACTTAACTTGTCCCCTGTCTCCTCTGTTATATATACTGATATTCAGTCATCTTATGCCATTATTCTTTCTGAGTAAAAAGTACAAGAGATAATAGTGTTTTGTGGGTCTGAACACCGCATTTTGACTGTATAACCCATTGAAAGAAACCTGATACCGTATTTATTCGTCGTCTGCCAATTTCGAACAGCGTAGATTATCAGTCATAAATCTCCAAGCTCAATCGGGATACATCTCCTGTTGTATGCTGCCTCCTAAACTTGTAACCTCATATCTCTTTTAATTATTGTGCTTCGTTTCTGAAATATTTTTCATTTTTTATGTAATTTTGTTTAATATTTTTAAACTTTATACGTTACATAGAACTTTGTGTGGTATTATATTGAAGACGTAACGCAATCTAGTGACAGGTAAAATTTGTTATAATTATGTTAGAATCAACATACATGGAGACCATTTCAATTTGGTGAAAGTTTGCTGATAAATTGATGCTGCCGATGAATTGTAATTTTTGCCGTTAAGATTGGTGTTAGGAAAAAAGAGGAAGTATAGTTTTTACTCTTTTTTACATATTTGTATTGTATACCTCTTTCCTTACCTTCGTGCTTGCTACAAAAAGTAGAGCAAACTCTTGTGTGTATATTTAATCTAATAGTAGAGTGATTATGTCTGAAGTCAAATGTTTTAGATTAGAGTTCACCGTCATGTAGTTTTTAAAAAATTATTAATCCAACTAAAGAAATTAGAATTCTAGTCCAAGAATTCTAGTCCATGTATTAATTTCTTTATTTAATTATACTTATTTTAAAAATAAATTTATTATAATATAATAGATCCTAATTAATATCTATAACCAAAAATTAAAATTTAATAAACTTATATACCGTACTTATGAATTTATCAACTCTAACAATTAATTATATAAAGTTAAACTTAAATGCTAAATCATAATATATATTCTATGAGAGCATTTATTTCTCATTATTAATATTGTGAAGATTGAATATTTGATGGATTAAATGTATGATAAGATAAATTTTATCTATCAATCATTTATTTATTAATTAAAACTAGAATTAAATTCAATTTAACCAAATTATTCTTCTATTTTAATAAAGTCCATGTTCATGAGCCCAAATTAATCAAAATAAATTAAACTTCATGCATTGGCCCAATTAACAATTAAAAACAGCCCAAAGTTAGAATCCGTCTATTAGTATCTCTCTATATTGAGTCATTGACTCTCCCTCCCTCTCTCTCAAATCACACACATACAGATGCCCTCATTCTTCTCTCTCTGCCTCTAATACTGCCGCCTACTTCCCCAGCGACATCACCGCCTCCGCCTTCGTTTATACCGGTGAAATTGTGTAGCAAAAGTAAATACTGAATTAGGCTATATTAATTTCATCTATCCGTTCTAATCAGGTAAAATAAATAGGCCCCAATTGGATAATAAACCATAGGTAATAAATCCAAAATAAAATTAAAACACAACAATTTGAATTGAAGAAAGAAAATGATTTTATTTTATTTTTAAATTTTGAAAGTTGTAAAGGACACTGAATCTCAAGTGCAATTGTAGAGTGGTGGCGACAGCATCAACCTCAGCCAAATTAGGCATCAATCCGTGCATCCCAAACAGTTATTCCTCATTCATAAACAACGAATTCTCCGGCCCCCTCCGCCTTAGCTGACTGGAGATGGAAACCCTCGGCCGCCTCCTTCCGAATGTCCTGAGCACTCGACGACGCCGGAACCAGCAGCCGCCAATTCGAGTCCGCGGCAAGCCGACCAATGCAATCACCGCCACATCGTATGCACTTGCAGCCATATCCCGCCGTGACGACTCCTGTTAAACGCCAGGAAAAGTGTCTGAATAGACATACCCCGGATGTTTCAGTTTGTGGTATATATAAATGTTTGGAGGGAAACACAGAAATTACGATATTTAAATGCCAGGCTAGCGTCCCACGCAGAAGAAGGGAAATTGAGATATTTGAAAATATCCCAACTGCTCAACTTGTGACCTTTTCAAAACGTCATCTGAAATTTCCTATCGGGTTCTCACTTTCCTCCCCAGCCTCGTTTCTTCTTGTCACTGTAACTTACATCACGATGATTGAATGGTAATTACACTACAAAACTGTGTCTTTTTCCATCATCCTTCAATTTAAATATTTGGTGGTCTAGTAGCATCAGGAAGGTCTAGATGAATCAGTCTCTTTAGCCTACGCCTTCGTCGTATATATTTTAGCTAGCCTTTAATTCTGTTTGCACCTTACAACTCTTTCCTAGCTAATTCATGTGTGTTTAAATGAGAGACCTAATTAATAATGCATAGCAGATATAAACCAACAATTGCTGGGTATTCTCATGTGTGGTTCGAGGGCATAATGTGAAGATGTAAATGTTGTAGGGACTTGATAATAAACAAGACATTGTAGTCTCGCGCGCTCTCTGTAATGCTACATATATGTGGCGGAGTTTCGTCGAGGACAATAAATCTCTCTTCTCCTCTCATCAACACAAACAAAAAGATTCCATCTCGATCCTTAATTAGCTCTGATGTAACCATATCAACCGCCCACTAGCTACTGCATGTCACAGGTTTCCGATGAATTAATCAAGAAATCATTGTTAGTCCCAAAATCACAATAATAGGATGATACTGTGTTTTTTTTCATCTTTACTTAAAAGACTTTCCTATAAATTTTATTCATAAATATCCAACTTCATTATGTGGACCTCCTGTTATATGATTTTCTGAACTCTTATTTCGTTGAATAATGTTTTTCATGTTTAGAATTTTTTGTTTTTTACTTAAATTTTGTTTAATTATTGTGTACGATATTGAAATCCAAGATGTAATACAGTTTAGTGACAAAGGATCTCACGGGCCAATGGTTGTAGAGAGGTGGCGGCGGCAGCATCAACCCCTAAGCCATACCGGAAAGCAATCCATGCATTCCAAACAGAAATTCCTCATCCATAAACAATGAATTCTCCGTCCGCGTGGCATTATCATCGGTGGCGGGGTGACATCCTCCATCTCAGGGCCCGACTCAGCTGACTGAGGCCGGAAAGCCTCGGCTGCCTCAATGCAGTGGCGGTCACGTCATGTGCCCGTGCCGCCATTTCGGCGCAGGGCCAATCCTGATAAAAATTAGGCCCAGGACGATATAATAAAAATGGCCCATCTGTCGATAATTCAAAAGATGCAATATAATATTCAAAAAATATTTATTAATCATAAAGATGATTTCTTCTAGCATTTTTACTCGCAAAGTCATTTACAATATCATTTATTTCTAAGATATCTTTTTCAATACAAAAAATTATTAGACCATTCAATCTTTCTTGTGATATCGGAGATCTCAAATATGTTTTTAACAACTTTAACTTTGAGAAACTCCTTTCAGCCGATGTTATAGTAACAGGCATAGTCAACAAGGTCCTATAAGCAATTGCAATATTAGGATAACAATATGCACGTTTCACAAATTCAAGAATTTCAATAGCTGACATTATCTCATTTGGCAAAGTTTTTTGTAAGATTTTTAATTCCATTAATAAATCATCTAAGCAAACATCAGACGAATTATCATGTGTAAGAGTGAATTTAAGATTAACACAATATTTTCTTAATTCATCATAAGTCAATGATTTTAGAATTTTCGAATCAAACAAAAAACCAAATATATTTTCAAATAATTTCATTTGTTTAAATCTACATTTTAAAGAAGTAATGGCCATGTCCACAACAACTACAAAATACTCAATTCTAAATGACTCTTCATGTGACAATGTAACTTCATCACTTTCTCCCTCATCAAATTGTTTTTTCTAGTAATACGACGTTTTGTTGGAAATATTGGTTCTGTATTCATATTAGACGCAGTAGACGCACGGTTTTTACGAACCGCCGGGCCGGCCCTAGGCCCGCCCTAAAGTCAACGGTTCGGGCCGACCGGCGGTCAACGGCCCGAACCGAACCGAGCTAGGGCTGGGCGGGCTCGGTTCAATAAAATCGCCCGAATCGACGGTTAACCGCCGTCCGAATCAAGGGCTTTAGTTGAACCGCGGTCCGGTTATAATCATGGAACCGGCGGGCCTAGGGCCGAACCAATGGGCCTAGGGCTGTGGCCGAACAGGCGGAAAGTAGAGTCGTTGAACCGGCGGTCCGCCCTAAACCGCGGTTCCAACGGCTAAAAACGGCTAGAAAACGGCTATATTCTAATTTCACCCCAAAATCACTCCTATAAATATATCCATCATCCTAACTCTATCCTCACTTCAATCTCTCATTTCTCAACCTTAATTCACTCATTTACATCTAATTTTCAAGCTTTCAAGCTCTCATTCTCACTCTCAAACTCAATCTCTCAAGTTCTCAAGCTCTCTCAATCTCTCATTCTTATTCTAAACTCTCAAACTTTCTCACTTCATCAATCATCATGTCTTTCTTTAAACGATTAAACAAGGGAAGAGAAAGGCCGCCGATGAAGGAGCTCCAGTGAGGAGGACATTCCAATTCCAACTCAACGTTCACGAAGGGCCTTAGCGGCGGAGGAAATCTCAAGCAAGTTGCCGAAAGGTTATGTCAAGAAGATGCTCGATTTGTTGAAATGGTGCATCGAATGGAAAGAAGTCCCAATTTCGTGACGTAGGCTCGAACGACCAAGACGACGAAGAAGAAGGCGACGAAGAATATGACGACTTTGACCAAGATATCCGCCACAACCACCAAAATCAAAGGAACTTAAGTCCGACGTTTTGTGAAGCACTTTAGTACGTAAATTTTACGTTTCTTACAAATTAGTTTCACAATTTTAATTTCATGTTCATAGTTCTTACAATATCTTGTTATATTTTCTTTAGAAAAGTGGAAGTGTTAGCGAAGCACCTCTTCCCGACGGTCGAAAGAGACACGTTGCTTATTGCAACTATTGCACGAAAACCTACAAATGGATCGAGAAAGGAGGTTACGGAACGCTCAATAGGCACATGGAGGGTTCTCATCCTCATGAGTATGGAATATCAACGAACCAAGCTCAAATTAAAACCCTTCTCAATATTCTACAACGGTACGTCCACTTTATTTAAATTTGATAAGGAAAATATGAAGATGCGATGGCTAGATATTGTGCTATGGAAAACTCCCTTTAATTATGCCGATAGAGTTACGTATGAAGAATGTTATAAAGAGGACTTGGTCCTAATGCATGCAAAGTTAGTAGAAGTATTATGCTTAAGAAGATTAGGAGACAATGCATGGAAAAAACATGATTTAAAGAAATATTTGGTTCGTTTAGGTCATAAAGTTTCTATTTGTGCCGATGTTTGGACGGATGCTTATAATAAGAATTTTATATGGGTATTACTTGTCATTGGATTGATTCAAATGGGTTATGCAAAACGTTTAATTGCTTTTCGAGAGTTTGAAGAGCCTCATAATGCTTTAGGTATTGCTAATATTATAATCATGTGTTAAATGAGTATACTTTGATTAATAAAATTTTTCCGTTGGTTTTGATAATGCTTGCAAACACCGCTAGTATTCCTCAACTTATCAAGCATGCGCACCTTCTTTTGAAGGAAAATACTTTCATTCTAGATGCATTTGTCATATTTTAAATTTATGTGTTCAAGATGCACTTAGTATTTTCAAGAACCGTTAGTCCTATTAGAGATGCTATCAAATGTTTGCATGCTTCAAAACTTATGGGAAGAAATGGCAAAAATATTGTCGATAAAAATATTGCTTATACATGTTTCAAATTGGATGTTTCTCATCGTTGAATTCTACTTATGAAATGCTTAATAGTACTATTTCATATAAGGGTCATTTATGTGATTTTTTAGAAAAGAGTTTACATCTATTCAATTACATCTTAATGAGTCTCATTGGGATGCTTGCATGGATTTATATCGATTGTTAAAGGTATTTCATGGTGCAACGAAACAATTATCGGAGTTTATTATTGCACTTCGTTATGGTTTTAGAACATTGCATGCATATTGCCATGTCTTTTCGTAGTTGTTTTAGTAAACCATCTTTATGTGGTGTAATTTATTTTATGGTTCAAAAGTGGCTAAAATATTTTAGGGAGATACCTACAATTTTTTGCTTGCTAAGTGTTTAGATCCTAAATGGAAATATGATGGTACTTGTCAAATGCTTAATGTTTATTATGATGCTTTTAGCAAATGGATTTTCAAGGTGCTAGTATAGAAGGAGAATTAGTTTATTTTGATCTCCGGATGTAGATCAAATCAAATATAATCTTGAAAAGAATTTAAGAAATCTTTTCAAGAATATAGGTCGAAATATGGTAGTGATGATGATATTCAAACTCCACCTCCTTCTTCTATGATGTCTACGATTAATTTTCCTTTGATATGAATGAGTTTGATCCTTTGGTGCAACAAATGACTTCGATGTACCAAAATAGAACATTCGAAAGGCCGAGAGGACAAGGTAATAGTGAATTAGATATATATTTGCAAACTCCTTTGTCTTTGGTGTTGAAGATAGCGGTCCTTCGATCGATGTCTTGAAGTGGTGGTCGAAGAAGAGTACCCAATCCTCTCAATCATGGCAAAGGAGTTATTTGCCGTCCCGCATCCACCGATCCGCTGAACAAGCATTTAGCATTGGAGGACTAATGCTTGATCAAAGAAGAAGCAACATGAAGCCGCGAACATTAAAGCTACAATGTTGCTCGATGATTGGTGTAGGGCCGACCTTAGAGCTCAAGAACCACAATGGGAAGATGGTAACGAGAGCGAAGATGAGGCCTTCACCGAACGGATCGATCGGAATCGGGTGCGAGACGGAGTAGAGCATTTAGAAATTAAAAGAACTACATGGACTTTGATTCCTCTATGATTATGAGGATATGTAGGCAACTCAATTTTAGAAATTAAATTGAGCTCAAGTCCTTTATTATTATTATTTTTCATCCCTATGTAAAAGTCATAAATGGATTTATGTAATTTTACTCATCATTTATTAAAAATGCAAAGTGTTGACACATATTTTATATTTATACGTATTTTAACAAATGCAAAGTATTTACAAGTTCAAACATAAAAAAATCACTTACAAATTTAAAAATATTTACAAGTTTAGTAGTTTACAAATTTTACAACTTTAAAAATATTTACAAGTTTATTAAGCTTTAGACTTAAAAGTTAAAAGTTAAAACTTAAAAGTTTGTTAAAATCTTGGACTTTGATACTTGTTGCATATTTGATTGAATTTTCAGAAAATTGAGATAGAATTGAGATTTTACCCTTCATAAGAGTTGAAGTATATCGCGATACGAGTTCGTGAGCGCAAACGGATCGAAAATCGGAGCTCGGACGAGAGAACGGATCGATACAAAATCGCTGCGCGAACAGACCGAACTGCCGGGCTCGGCCTAAACCGGCGGTTCGAGCCTGAACCGGGACCGCCGGGCTGAGGCCCGCCCTAAACCGCCGACTAGTTTGTAGGGCCGGGCTAGGGCCGTCACATTTGGAACCGCTGACCGCTGGCCCGGCCCTAAACCGCGGTTCCGCCCTAAAACATGTCTAGATGCGTGGCTTTTGCAATAGTCACACTTGTATCAAAAACATCATTTCAGTACTTTTCAAAAAATGAAATTAGATCTTCTAATTGTTTCTTGATAGAGTCACTGCACATAGATTTTGATTGTAAATTCTTACTCACCATATTTATAACAAATAAAATATCATGCCAAATTATCATACCAAGTAAAAATTCAAAACTTTCTATTGATGTAGACAAACTTTCGGCTTCATTTTTTGATTTTGCATCATCACAAATATTGCCTAATTCTAGTAATTAAAGCATTTCTCAATTGAACAGATTGAAATCTAATTGCTTGAACACTTTTAATACGACTTTCCCAACATGTATTGGACAAAGATTTCACAGTTAATCCTTTGACATTATCAAGTAAAACTTTCCGCCTTTTAAGAGAACTCGAAAACAATGTATATATATGTTGTATTATTCCAAAAAAGAAACTGTTTTAACACAAGAATGTGCCATACTAAGAGTTAAATTTAGATTATGACAAGCACAAGGCATGTATAATGCACTCGGATTAATTTCAAGCAATCTCTTTTGAACTCCCTGGTGTTTTCCTTTCATATTAGAACCATTATCATAACCTTGACCTCTAACATCTTCAATATTAAGATCAAGCAATTTTAACACATTCTGCAATTCATTAAAAAGTCCCAAACCAGATGTATCATTCACTTTCAAAATTTCTAAAAAATATTCTTCTATTTTCATATTGTAATATGACATATCAACACATCGTATTATCAAAGTCATTTGTTCTTGATGACTTATATCTAGTGTACAATCAAAAATTACTGAAAAGTACTTTGCTTCCTTAATTTTCTTAGACAAAAACTCGGGTGAGAGCAGTCTTACCGTGCACGCCACCCATTATAGTTAATTAATTAAGATGGTTAGACAAGAATTAGGGTGCTTAAGAATAATTAAAACTTATTAATTTTTAATTAGGATTTATTAACTTTCAATTATAATTTATTAATTTTAATTAGAATTTATTAATTTTAAAGTGGAGTTTATTAATTCATAATTAATAATTAAGTTTAATAAAATAAATTAAGATTTATTAATTCAAAATTAGGGTTTAATAATTTCAATTAGATTTTATTAAATCAAAATTAGGACGTATTAATTTACAATTAGGATTTATTATATTAATTAGGGTTTATTAATTTTAGTTATAATTTATTAATTTTAATTATAATTTATTAATTTCAATAAAAGAATTATTAAATAATTTTTAGAATTAATTAATTTAATTAGAATTAATTTAATAATAATTAACTAAATAACTAATTAATTATATAATTAATTACTTAATTAGGGGTGATCTCATTGTGCGCTATCGCGCACAGGAGACGCCCCCATTTTCTTAATGATAATACTTCTAACATTATAAGCCAAGAGAGAAATCAAATCATTTTGAATTTTATGACTTAGATAATGATAAGGAATTTCATTATTTTGTACACGTCTAATATGATATTTAAAAATTGATAACAACGGACTAACGATGGAAATTTCCGTCGTTAAATTATTAACGACGGACAAACGACGCCGACTTCAGTCGTTGAAATTCTCAGTGAAAAATAAAATAAAAACTAATATTAACGACGAACAAACTCCGTCGTTAAACTACGTGCAAAATAAAAAGTAAAAAATCCGTTAATCTAACGACGGATACGGTCCGTCGTTAAATTTAACGACGGACTAACGACGTATATTTCAGTCGTTAAAATTCTCAGCAAAAAAAACTTTAAAAAACTAATTTTAACGACGGAAATATTTCGTCGTTATAATTATTTCTAATAAAACATTTTAAAAATAATATTAACAACGGAAATTATCCGTCGTTAAATTAAGTGCAAAATAAAAAAATAAAAATTCTGTTAATTTAACGACGGACAAGCGACGGTTATGACTTAACAACGGACATAATCCGTCGTTAAATTAAGTGCACAATAAAAAAGTAAAAAATCTTTTAATTTAACGACAGACCAGCGACGGTTATTACGTCGTTAAAAGTTCGCACGAGATATTCCCGCCGCATGCCATCGTTGATTTGACGCCAATCCGTCGTTAATAAAAAAAATTAAATTCTTTTGTATTCCGTCGCTAATCCGTCGCAGAATCACGACCCATATTTTGACCGTCGTTAATCCGTCGCTGTTCGACTGTATTTTTGTAGTGGATCTCGCATCCCAACATCAAATTCTCCAACCTTTTCGATCAATCCCAAAAAATTAACATTGTTATCTTGATAAAGTTTTTCATTAGATCCACGAAAAGCCAAACAATGTTTAGAAATATATTTTATAGTTGCTATTATTATAGTTAAAACTTGTCTTCAACGATCTTTTTCTTTAGAGATTTATCGTTGTAAGTATTTATCAATTATTTGATTCTTATGTAATCTCATCTTCAATTCATACCAAGAGTTCATTATATGTTCTATATAATTTTCATGTTCTTGAAGTTATTCACTAAGATGTTTCCAATATCTATATCCATCCTTGGCTAAACAACTTATATTGTTTTTAATTTTAAATAATTTAAAACAAAAACAATACACTTTGTCCACATTTTTACTATACACTAACCACTTTCGATCTTGCACCTCACCATTATTTAATCTTTTAATATAATGAGTATAAGAAAAATGCATAAATATATTATCCAAAGGAAATACAAGATTTATTTCTCTAATAGGCCAATTTTCAACTAAAATATCACGTGCGTTATTATCAATATTATTCCAATTTCTTGGATCATATATATCAAATGGAGAACTAAATTTTCCATCATTGTCTCTATATTCCTCATTTGACATATTATTTGTATTTTCATACTCACTCAGGTTATCTATGTTTTCACTAATAGCTTGAATTTCAATAGGCACATCAATACTATTTATATTTGAATTTTCAATTTTTTCACTAGAATTTGTACGTTTAACAAAAAACTTATTGATGTCACATATTTGTGATTTAGTGAGTTCTTCTAATCTTTTCATTTTTTTTTTCCTTTTCTCACTTCCAGAAAGATGTTTTTTGGAAATCATGTTTAGTGTTTAAACCACAACAATTATAAACACCACAAAAATAATATAATCAAGATAAATGAGTTAATAAAAGAATAATAGCACCTGGATGAAATAAAGATTGAGATGCGCTGTATCCCAGATAGTAAAGTTGTACTTGGACAAACTGCATGCATTGATCAAAACCACAACACTTCATAAAAACCACTAATTATACAATATCAGACATTAACTATAAGTTTGCTAAACAATTGAAAAGTACTTTTCACATATGTCCGAATCCGGATAACTAATTTTTTTTTAAACAGAATTCGAATCCGACATTGAGTGGTTTGATTTCCCCCATGTTTAAATTAATAGATTTTTAGTCTATCAATTTTTGAATTGATTTAGCTATATTTTTATTAGCCTAATTATTATATAGTAGCAATTAAAAGTTGTATTTGTATAAGCCTAATTATTAGACAGTAGCTATTAAATTTGGGACGAATGAATAATGAGCTATCTTTTATTTTCTAGAATGATATATCACAGAGAAAAAAAATCGACATAATAATGAGCTATCTTTTAAATTTGGGATGAAACGAATGAATAATGAGCATGATTTATCTTTTATTTTCTGGAATAATAACACTTAATCTCAATTGCTCAAAATCAACAAAGAAAAAAATTATATCACAGTTGCTCAAATCTATAGACTACAGAGAAAAAACATATCACAGTTCATTGTTGCTCAAAATTTCATAATAAATTTGGGGTAATGAAATTATACCTTGCAAGATAATTTTAATTGATTGTACTCCGACCTCAAACGAACGAAATTTGGAAGAATTGGTAACGCAGAAATTGACAGATTGCTCCACACTTAAACTGTGATAATTGCATTAAAGATGATGAACAAAAGAATTATGATTTCTTTCATTTATATTCATGATTTCTATTTTCTAACGGTATATAACTTTTGGAAATTGATAATTTGTTCTTTGGGTTTGTAGAAATGGACGGTTGAATTTAAGGAGATTAAAGATGAAGAAAAGAAGAAAATGAAACGTTTTTAGCTTCAGGAATTAGGGTTAACGGCTGTAGGTGGCTGACTGTACTTGATTCTTCCATTCTATTGTATATGCAATATAATGGAAAGTTGATAAACCAGCAATTGGGACTCGAAAAGAAAGTGAAAAAATGTGTGATGTTATTGGGCCTAAAAAGTGAAAAATATGAACATAATTATGTGCCAAAAGTGTTAATGGGAGAAATACCCAAATATTAACTTCAATACTTAATTTAACTCATATGTTAAGTTATTACTCTTTTACCCAATTTAAAGTAAAATTACGAAAATATCCTTAATCATTTTCAAAAATGATGACACATGATTGGTCACGGAATGGGTTAGCCGGAAATTAAGGCTAAAAGATTGTTGACGAGTTAGGGGTTGGCCGGAACAAGGTTGGCACGCCGGTAAGGGGTTGACCGTCGGGAAGAAAGGGAGGAGGGTTGGCACACGGAGGGTTGGCACGGTGATAGAGAGCTAGCGCTGGAGGGTTGGCTCACCGAAGGTTGGCCGTGATAGAGAGCGTCAGAGGGGGTTGGCCGCTGGGGAGCGGTTGGCCGCCGAGAAGAAATGGAAGGGAGGTTGGCGGTGATAGAGAGAGAGAGGTTGGTTGGCAGGGGGTTGGTTGGCGAGAAGAAAGGGAGGAGGGTTGGCGGTGATAGAGGAGAGGGAGGGGCGGCAGGGGAGCGGTTGGCCGGAAAATAGGGGAGGAGGTTGGCGATGATGAGAGAGAGAGAGAGCTTGGCCGTTGTGGGTGTCGGTGAGAGAGGAAAATTTGAATTAAAGTTGCAGTGCATTTGAATCCGTGTTGTTTTATTATGTTTTGGAGGTTATAATTGAACATTTAGGTAAAAAGAGTAGTAACTTAAGATATGAGTTAATAAGAATATAAAAGTTAGTATATGGGTTATATAAAAATTTTGGTCTAAAAAAAATACCACTAAAAAATCCCTATACTAAGATTTGAACCTATGTTCCATACAGAAGAGCTTAACCACCAAACCATAGAACATTCATTAGTTATTTTTTATAACACACACACACACACACATATATATATATATATTTTTTAAAAATGCCCCCTCTAAATTTTGGAGCCTTGGCTGGTCGCCTGCAACATGATCCGAAGTTAATGATGAGGTGGGTAAAATAAGTACTTCACGATTAAATTTCATAAATGCTAAAATATTTTCATGTTTTCATAAGTTGTATCTTACGAGACTTCAATATACAAAATTCATCAATAATTGAGTATATATCTATATTTTTGATAAAAATCTCTTTCAATATAAATAACTAGTGAATCATAAAGTAAATCATCTCTCATTTTTTCATGAAATCTCGTCTTCACATATTTTATTGTTGAAAAAAATAATTGTTCAATTCTAACAATAGATACAAGCAACTTCAAAATTAGATAATTAGTCTAGTTAACATAAGGTAGTTATGAAATTTGAAACTTTTGCATCATTATTACATCAAGCTTATAATTTTAATTGTACTCTAATGAAACAATGTATAGAGAAATTTTCGTGACATAATTTTCTTGCAAGCTTTTAAATATCATTACTATTGAATGATTTGAAAGAATTTATATGATATAAGATAATACTGAGATAAAACAATTCAACATATAAGAACTTTGTTTTAATTTTTTAATTATTTTGGACTGTATTAATTTTGAATTGGACTTAATATAATATATAGACAAAAGAAAAAGTTTGGGGGTTACACTGGCTGTGAGCCCTGCAGCCCTATATAGATCCGCCAAGGCGCCCAGCCCACCCGCCTCGTGGTCGGGCCTGTTTCGGTTGTGGCGTTCTAAAGATAAAAGAATGCAGAGAGAAATATGAGAGATGAAAAGATGAGAAACAAAACTGTATATTTCTCTGCGTTGGGTTACATTTATAGTAACAAGAATACACGAGTTAACTTACAAACAGAATAACAAACTAATCTAACTAACTAACAATATGCTAACTATTCTTGCCACGTAGGCTTGCATGCATAACGCATGCACATAATACAACCCCGACGTAAACAGAACTATCCTTTCTCAATTGGAAATTTGCTAAGTAAATGACTGATGCGAACAGCAATGAGCGGTTTAGTGAAGATGTCTGCAAGTTGATCAGTTGTGGAAACATGACAGACATCAAGCTCTTTCTTTTGAACCTTATCTCGCACAAAGTGTGTATCAATTTTAATATGCTTTGTACGAGCATGATGAACGGGATTAGACGCTATAGTCAAAAAGACTCTTATTGTCACACCATATGACAGGTTTGGGGGCAATGCGAACGCCAATTTCTTGAAGAAGAGATTGTATCCACGCCACTTCGACCGCGGTATCAGCTAAAGCACGATACTCCGATTCAGTTGAACTCCGAGATACTACATGTTGTTTCTTCGAGCTCCAGGAGAGAAGGTTCGAACCAAGAAACACACAAAAGCCGCCAGTGGACTTTCTATCATCTATCGACCCAGCCCAATCGGCGTCAGAAAAGGCTGTGAGATGAAGATAAGAAGAGGAATGAAATGCAATGTTGAAGTGCATTGTCCCCTTCAGATAGCGGAGCACTCGACGACAGGCTCTCCACTGAAGATCAGTAGGATTTTGTAAAAATTGACTGAGTTTATTCACAATAAAAGAAATATCCGGCCTCGGTGAGGGTGAGGTATCAGAACGCACCAATTGTCTTTGCAGACAGTGGGATTCCGAAATAGAGAGCTATCATTGGTATGAAGTTTAGTACCTAGATCATAAGGTGTGGGCTGTGGCTTACTATCAGAAAGATTTGTTTTGGCAAGGAGTTCCCTGATGTACTTGGTTTGATTTAGGAAGAAAGAATGAGATGGTGAGCGGGTAACCTGAATTCCCAAGAAATAACTGACATTACCAAGGGTTTTAAGGGCAAAATTTTTGGAAAGGGTTTTAATGAGCTGTGTAACTGCAGTAGAATAATCTCCTGTTACAAGTATATCATCAACGTATACTAGAACAACAAGAAGTTTGTCAGCATGTCTCATATGGAAGAAGGACTGATCCGAAGTAGAGTACTTAAAACCATAGTTCAGTAAATGAGATTTAAGCTTATCATACCAGGCCCTGGGCGCCTGCCTGAGTCCATAGAGAGACTTGGTTAATTTGCAGACGTGAGTGGGAAACTGAGGATCAATAAAGCCTTGAGGTTGTTCCATAAACACTGGAGTATCGAGATCACCATTGAGAAACGCATTATTGACATCAATGTGTTGAACCTCCCACTTGAATGTAGCTGCAAGAGAGAACAAAAGACGCACAGAAACCGGTTTCACTACCGGGCTGAACGTATCAAGGAAGTCAATACCGGCGCGTTGCTGGAATCCTTTAGCAACAAGCCGAGCCTTCAATCGATCAAGAGACCCATCAACATTTGTTTTGACCCTAAACACTCATTTACATTGAATAAGGTTCATGTCATCAGTGTAAGGAACAAGTTCCCACGTTGACTTGGAGATGATAGCTTTGAATTCGGTCTCCATTGCCTTACGCCACTCAGGGTTGAGTAAGAGCTTGTGTCGTGGTAGCTCAATAACGATGATAGTAGTGAAATCAAGAGTAATCACGAGCTATAAAACCTTAGGTTTGAATATACCATTCTGAGCTCTAGTGCGCATGCAGTGATGAGGGGCATGATGAGGGGAGTGAGGAGAAGGGTGGGAAGTTGATTGATGTGTAGAGCTGACCTGAGAGGGGAAAAGAGACGAGGAGTTAGATGAGACAGGAGCTGATGTGCTATGCGAGGAATTTGTAGCATGAGCTGAATTATGAGGTATATAGTGGTGAGAGCTGGAGGAAGTATCTGGAGCATGTAGAATTTCTGAGCTTGGAGTAACTAGAGGAGGTATTGGAAAGGTAAAGGAAGGAATTGGTGTGGCAGTAGGAGTAGCCAGGAAAAAGGAAGATTGATATGGGAACTCATTTTCATTGAAGATGATAGTGCGCGCGATGTACAACCTGCCCGAAGGATGAAGGCATTTGTACCCTTTGTGAGAAGAGCTATAGCCAAGGAAGAGACACTTGGCTGACCTAAATTGGAGCTTGGATGTGTTTTATGGGCGAAGGTAAGGGAAGCAACTACAGCCAAATGTGCGCAGCATGCTGTAGTCAGGTGCTAACTTGTACAAACACTGGAATGGGGAAGTATTCGGAGCGATGGTGATGGGAGACGATTGATGAGGTGAACAGCTGTGGCAAAGGCATCCCACCAGAACTTGTAAGGGAGTTGAGCTGAAGCAAGCAGTGTGAGGCCCATTTCAGTAATATGTTGATGCTTGCGTTCAGCTCGACCATTTTGCTGATGAGTATACGGACAAGGATGACGAAAGGTGATGCCTAGCTTAGTGAGTAAAGGTTTAAGACTTCTATATTCACCCCCCCAATCGGATTGAAGACTCGGAATTTTGGTTTGGAATTGGCGTTCAACGAACGTGTTAAAATTGACAAAAGTTTGATAAGTTTCATCTTTAGTGTGTAGAGGAAACACCCACGTAAATCGTGTGAAGTCATCAACAAAATGAATGTAATACTTGAAGCCATCAATTGATGGAGTAGAGCTTGGACCCCAAAGATCGGTGTGAACAACTTGAAAAGGTTTATTAGTTTTAACAGGAACCGAAGGAAAACTCATACAATGGATCTTTCCCATGGCACATGCATCACAAAACTGCATTGTGACCACTTTAGACTCAACTTCTCGTGTAACGCTACTCTCAACACTTGAATACATGGTTGACCTAGCCTACGATGCCACAGCTGAACACTGGAAGCTGAAATAGGTGAGGTGATTGGCGATGTAGAAGTCTGAAGGCAGGTGGTTGCGGACTGAGTTGAACGATGAAATGGGCTGAGATGATATAATCCATCCTTAAGAGTGCCTCCAAGTAGGATTTTGTTGGTAGTTTGTCCTTGATGCAGCAAAAGATGAGTGAAATTCAAGGAAAACATCATTCTCTGAAGAAGTTTAGATATGCTAAGAAGGCTCTTTGTGATTTGTGGAACAACTAAGACATTATTTAGATGAATAGACGAAGAAGATGAGTTTAATAAGGAGGCTGAGCCTGTGTGGGAAATGAAAAGTTTAGAACCATTACCTACGGTCAGAGCTTCTTGGCAATGATATGGAGTGTGCGCATGTAAATTTGACATATCGGCTTTGACATGGGCTGTTGCACCTGAATCCAGACACCAGTCCGATGCACATGGAGTTGAGGGTATGGATGAGACATTGTACACTGAAGGAGAGGGTGAGTACACAGAGGGAGTATTGCAGATATTGTTAGAAAAATTTTGGGGAGCATTTTGTGGCGTAGTGAGGTGCGATGCAGGATTGGGGGCAGCATTAATATAGTGAGCTTGAGGATGTGTGGATGCAGACTCAATACCAAGAAAGCTAACATCAAACCTCTTAAAGCATTTTATAGCTATGTGATTCATCTTTCCACAGATCTGACAGATGATCTTACCACTATTACCATAATGAAACCTACCACCTCCTCGACCACGATTTTGTGATCCACGAAAACCAGATCTGCCATAGCTTCTTGTAGTATTGTGAGTGGTTACGGCAGAATTAGCTTGAGGAGTCGTTTGTTGCACGAAAGCAACAGATCCAGTAAGAGTAGGTGATGCCTGATTGGAGATTCTGATTTCATGCGTCTACAACGCAAATTGAACTTCGTCCAGAGATAGATCTTCACACTTCGAACCAAGAAAAACACATATGCTTTCATATTCTGGACCTAATCCACCAAGAACAAAATTAACAAGATCTGGATCAGATAGACCTTGACCAATACTGAAAAGTTGATCGGCAATTCCTCTAATTTTCAGTATATATTCATCAATAGAAAGATCTCCCTTCTTTAAGGTTTGAAGTTGAAACCGAAGCTGTGCGGATCGAGCTTTGATTGCGAGTGAAACAAAGTTTCAAACGTTTGCCATAATTGAAATGACGTTGAGCAGCGTCCAACATAACCAATCATGGAAGGAGAAATAGCTGCAAGTATCCAGCTGAAGATGAATTGGTCTCTTCGAAGCCATACGGTGAAATCTGGATTCTGATCACCATTGATGAGCTGTGGTGGAGCTGTATTTGGCAACAACACATCTTCAAAGCCATAAGCTCTGGCTGTGGCGAAGACTTGAGTCTTCCAGAAACTGTAATTCATCCTGTCCAGCTTGATACTGATTTGATGAATTGATGGCAGATTTGGTTGTGCCATGAGGTGCATAAGAACGCAGAGAAAAAAGAAGAAGAAAAAATGGTAGCAACCGAGGAGCTTTTAGGATCTTAGCTCTGATACCATGCTAAAGATAAAAGAATGCAGAGAGAAATATGAGAGATGAAAAGATGAGAAACAAAACTGTATATTTCTCTGCGTTGGGTTACATTTATAGTAACAAGAATACACGAGTTAACTTACAAACAGAATAACAAACTAATCTAACTAACTAACAATATGCTAACTATTCTTGCCACGTAGGCTTGCATGCATAACGCATGCACATAATAGAAAGGACCTGATATATCCGGGGGAGAGCCTGAGGCGGCCCTGCATCTGAAAAAACAGGTTTGGCGCCGGAGCTTCCAATGTGGGATGAATTAGGTTCTGCCACTGCATCGGAAGATGATGAGGGTGGCCACAAGTCTGAAAACGTATCCATATTTCGGAGATATATATATATATGTCTTGGATAAATGTAATTAAGGTGAAGAAGTGAGTGTTTGGAAGTAAAAGAGTTTTGAGTGATGTTTCAACATTGAATATTTGTGGAGCCTAGGTGAGGAGGGGTGGGACACGGCATGACGATTAACACTTTAAAATGCCAGTTGCGCAACAAGATAAAACGAGGGAAAGGGACCAAATTGCAATAATATATTGGCTTTATTTGCCAACATATATGAATGCGCCGCGTGTACTAGTCAGATATTCTCAATACTCTTGTCGACACTACATCACAAATTTCCTTTTCTCCCCAAAAATTTATCGTGGGTTCCCACTTCTGCCCTCCTTTCTTCCTATCCCTATCTTTTCACTTTTAACTTATATGAGGCGGATTATTGGACTAAAATTTGCAACATTAAAAATATTCCAGTTATATTCTTTTCAAGAGAAAATACTATCGTTACCAACATTCGCGGAGCAAGGAGTCGAGGATAAATAGGGCAAATTATGCGGAATAACTAAAGCAATTTTTAAAACAATTATATAATGAAAATATTCTTACAATAATTTCTATTAGGGCTAGTTTAACTTTAAACGACCTCCCCTAATTTGTGGACCGTTTGTTTTAAGGTTTTGTATTTTCTTCACTTTTATGTGTGCAGGATATGTATGACATGCATGAGGTTATGACAATATATCAAAAATTAACCAATGGCTGCTTACTTATTTCTGTATGTCGCTTTCTATTTTATTTTTTGTTGATTTTTTGGGTTAATTATAGTTTATTGACTCAATTTTCATGGTTTTTTAGTTTACGGTCTTAACTTTTATTTTTTCAAAAATATACTGAATTTTGAGAAATATACTAATTTATGGTCCGTAAATATTTTTCGGTATCGAATATCTGACTAGGATGACAACATAACTTTAGGTGGATTTTTTTCCACCTAGGCATCCAAAACAACGTCGTTTCGATACAAAACATTAAAAAAAAATAGCTCTTTTATCCCATCCTTCACCCTCCTCCGCCCCCACCTCCAATGTCAACCACCGCCTCCTCCCACCAGCACCACTAAGAAACATCGCAGTCGCCGATAATAAATGAAAATGAGCTCTTTCTTCTGGATTGTTGTTCCTGGATTGTTGTCCTGACTTTTTTTGTTCCCTTTTCTTTTCTTGTTTCTCTTTGCACGATCTCATCCTTGGATTATTAGTAGATGCTGCTGCTAAATTGAGTGGATTTTTTTATTTGTTTGAGGAATTGTTATAAAGTTGTTTCTCTCTCTCTCTCTGTCGCTGCTACTGATGTGTAATTTGCTGGCATGGGTTAACTAGTTCTTGATTTGAGCAGTTATAGGTATAATTTGGGAAGCTCTTGAATTCAGAGGATTCTGTAAAACTAGAATGCCTTCAAATTGATGCCATAAACTAAAAATTAAGTTCATAAACTATAATTAACCATTGGTTTTTCTTAATTCAATGTGCATGTGTGCGTGTGTTCCATCCTATTCCTAAGCGTGTGACCACTCTTTTGCCTGCTTTATAAACAGAATCTGAAGCTTACTCAACTTGTCGAAAGGATCCGGAATCTCGCCGGAAATCATTCTTTCGGTGGGCATTCACTTGTATCAATGAATCAGGCCTTCTCTTTAGGCTTGCGTGCATGGATTCAGATGCTGGGTTTGTTTCCTAGAACCTGCAAATTTTTAAGAGGTTTGAGAGGGGAAAGAAAAGGTGAGTTTATTTATTTATTTATTTATTAGGAAAGAAAAATTGAGTTTAATAAAGCAAGAGGAGTGCCTTTTTTTAATGACGTTGCTGGACAGTGTACGTAGGCTTGGTTGAACTCTTGGGATCTATTGATGGCTTGCCTTAGGTTCTATTATTATTATTATTATTATTATTATTATTATTATGAGCTTTAGGTTCTCACAGAATTTTGGAAAGTTTAGCAACTGTACGGAGACGATGGTGTTGTGTGCTTCAATATTTACTACTAGAGTAGTAAAATCTGTAATTACTATTTTAGAATCAACATAGATCATCTCAACTTGGCGATGAAGTAGGTGAAATTTTGTTGATAATAGTGATGATGCTGCGGATGAATTGTGATATTTGCCGTTTAGATTGGTGTTAGGATAAAACGAGGTGAAAGTATCATAGTTTTGAGTGTGTGAGGACTTTACCCATGCTTACTATAAACATGTTTTTCCATATTTATATACCTCTTTCCTGACCTTTGGTACTTGCTAAAAAAAGTAGAGCATGAATTCTAATGTTACCTAAAAACAGAAAACCCATAATTTATTCATATAAAAAACTCCATAGTGGCGTTTCATCAATTTCCACGGCATGACTGTAGAGTGGTGGGCCTGGTGGCGGCAGCATCAACCCCTCCGCCATATCGGACAGAAATCCCTGCATTCCAAACAGTGCTAATTCCTCATCCATACAAGCGGCGGCGGCCTCCTCTGCCTCAGCTGACTGAGGCTGGAAATCCTCGGCTGCCTCAGCCGCGGCCTTCTGGATGTCCTGAGCACTCGACGAGGCCGGAACAGGCAGCCGCCAAGTCGAGTCCGCGAAATTGAGGCAAGCCGACCGCCCTCTCAGTGCAATCGCCGCCACATCGTAAGCCCGTGCCGCCATTTCCACGGTGGCGAAAGTGCCAAGCCAGATTCTAGATTTCTTGTTGGGCTCTCTAATCTCGCACACCCACTTGCCGGAATCCCGCAAGCGCACGCCGCGGTAGATGGGGTGGCGCGTCTCGCGGAACTTCTTCCGGCCGGCCCGCTTCTTGGGGCTGTCGGAAGCTAGAGTGACTTGTTCTTGTGGAAAAATAGGTCCACCGGCGGAGCTTCCAGACGGTGACAACAACTGATCCGGGACGCCAGGAAAAGTGTCTGAGTAATAGCTCCCAAACATACCCATAGAAATGTTCGGTTATTTGAGGTAGGTTTGGAAAGAGTGTGTTTTCAGATGTTTCAGTTTGTGGGTAACTAATGGGTCAACTATATATATATAATATAGAGCGAGGGGGTGGATAGGAGTGGGACTCACAAATTACGATATTTTTATGCAGCAGTTGATATCTATATTCAATTTTGCTCCCACTTTTGTCATTGTAGTGATATTTTGGTCCGATTTTTAAAAAACTATATATATGGCCCTTATCTTTATTATGTTTTTACATTTATGACTTGATTTTTGAAAATGTATTATATAACATCAAATATTTCTTATGCATATTTTTATATAAAAAAAATTCCAAGATGAAACTGTCTTACTCGATTTGATTTAATATGACAATCAACATTTCACTTTAGTTTCCATTAATCTTAGCCATGATTTGATTTAAGTTTGATCAATTAATGGGTCATAATCGTAATACAGAGCAAAAGTCGAACCATATTTGTAATTTTTCTAAAATTGTAGTATAAGTATAAAAACGGAACAAAAATAGGATCATCTTTATAATTTTTTAAAAATTAAGCTAAAATATCATCAGACGGACAAAATTGAATATCAAGCAGTGAGTGTACTAGTAAACTGTTGGACAAGAGATTGTTGTATAGATTTTTGGCTTTTTGTAACGTAACCATGATTAATCTCCTTTAGCAACATGTGGTGGAGTTTCGTCAAGGACGACTGTGTGGGCACTCTCTTATTATCAGCTACATGACAATGTTTCCACCTTCTTAGCCGACCCCACATATGGCACAGGTTTATGAATTAATTGAGACAGTCGTTGTCAACTATGTCCCACAATCACGATATTATAAATTATAAATATCTAAGGCCAAAACGGACTTCCTCTTGTAGCAGCCTGGATCCCACCCAACTTCTATGCTCTGATTTCGGTTGATAGTATTTTTGGTGTGTAGTGTAGGTTATGGGGAGAGACACGCCATGACGATTTTATGTTTTAAAATGCAATAATAGTGTAGCTGTTATTTGCCAAAGCTCGTCATTCACGTCTGCCCACTCTCATCACTCAACTTAACTGTCAGATACTTTCAAAACGGAGACAAACTTCCTTAGGCACTTTCCTGCTTGTGCCCCTCGCTCGTTTCTTCTAAATCCTTTCTCTTCACTAAATAAAAATTAACTATGCTTTATTCATATTAAATCATAATTTGTTCAAACAACTGATATAACTCCAAAAATTCATCACATTTAATCATGATCAAATATCTGGAATTCTATCGAAAGAAAAAGAAAATACTGTAGCCACTACCCGAGTTACGTATTCAATTACCTGGACTAATCGGAATCGTTCTTAGCTCATTAAATTTTAAAGCAACGGTTTCGGACTAACACAATATTCTCCCAGCAGTACAAATTTTTCATTTGCTTACTCTAATTTATCTTCCGTTAACGGCGGCCCCTAGATGTTGGTTGAATCAACGCCTCTTGGCCCACATGGATCTGTAGGTAGAACTATTTTTAAGTCAAAAGTTTCATTTTTAATTTTTGAGGAAAATTCAACATTATTAATAAGGGGAAAGCCCAAATTTTCTCATAAATTTAAACGGCGATGGATAACAAAGAACCCTAATCTCTTTCATCATTTTCCATTCCGTAATCTTGCATTGGGGATGGTAATTTCGTGTTACTCCTCTTGCTTTTCGGTTGTTCTTGGAGTAGTATGAACAAGTATTCCACTTCCACCCATGCCACGCACGGGATAATTGATTGTATCTATTATACATATTTTATTATTTATTAGTGAAGATATAAAATCTGTAATAATTGAAAATTAATTAATTTGAAATCGATTTAATACATATAATGTGATTTTTATTATATATTCAGTTCATTATATCTACAAAGTTTTTTTGGATGACATTAATGTTAGAGTAATTACATAATACATGCAATCTATACACTATGTAGATATCGATATATCTTTCGACAGTATTTAGCAGATTCAATTGTATAATTATATACTTAAAGTAGATTATATTATTGATTGTAATTAATTTTAATATGTTTTCGGATAATTTGTGTTTGTCCACAAGATATAGATTTTGTACACATGAAATCCATAGTACTTGTCTTAATGCAATTATATATCTGTGAGCTTGCGGTTTAATTGGATGTGAAGCAATAAATATTGTACATGCCAATTACATTGATATACCAAATACATCTGCAATGTAAAAATAATCTATTCTATTTTAAGAAACTCATTTTATGTTATTATTTAAAAGTTAAATTATCGTATTGTTTGTTATTAATTAATTGACTTAAAAATTAAATTATTTATATTTATAAATCAATTATTTTAATAGTTTATATTTATAAACTCATATATATATATATAATTACGGATATCACCATATTGGTTTGAGACGAGAAGGTTAGTTGTTGTTATTATTATTATTATTATTATTATTATTATTATTATTATAAGAAAATGTGTTTTACAAAGAATGCACATACTCAAGATGATTTTATAATGCGAAACATTAGGCTCAGATACAAACCGAGTCAAGTTTAACACTATCAAGCTCGAGCTCGACTCGTTTAAATTTTATTCGGTTCGAGTTCGAATTTGAGCTTTAAATTGAGCTCGAACTCGATTCGTTATAAAATTTTTGAGCTTACGAGCTGCTTGAATTCGGTTCGATAACTACTCGTTTATGAGACATATTCGAATCGAGCTCGAACTCTACTCGTGTTCGACTTTGCTCGTTTTCGAACTCGAGCTCGAGCTCGAATTATTAAATTTTATATTTTATTATTAGAACTATAATTATATTATTATTATTATTTTATTAATTATCAATAAATATATAACTTATAATTTATTATTAGTTTTAATTATTTAAATATATAAAAATAATTTATTATTTCACATGATTGCGTAAATTTCATGAACATGTTCTCGAACCGCTCATTTGAATTGAACCAACATGTTTACGAGCTCACAAACCGAACATCCTAGGTTCGAGCTCGGCTCGAAAATTCTATTGAGCTCTGTTCGAGGCTCGAGTTCGTTTCGTTTACAAAATGAACGAATTTCGAATAAACTTTTTTCAAATCGAGCTCCGAATAACTCACGAACGGCTTGATTTGTTTGCACCCCTAGAGAACATCTAATTAAACGTCATCCGATAATGAAAACCTTCTCATCTCTCATACCCATTTCATCAACAAAACTACGAATGCGTCAAAAGTTTGTCCCTTGGCTTCAAATGGATCAAATTAGAGTCAGGTTGCCACTTGCCTTCTCACTTCTCACTGCCAAAAGGGCATAACCAAATTAAATTTAGGGGGTGTTTGGCTAAGCTTATTTTAGAGAGCTTATAAGCTCCAAGAGCTTATAAGATGTTTCAAGAACTTATAAAAGGTAATGTCTCAAGTGCTTATATGTTATTAAAGTGTTTGGATAATTGATTCTATAAGCTAGAGAAAGAATCGTGAATTAGAGAGAAAGAATCATAGTTATAGAGATAAAAAATTGACGGACGGTGAAGTTGAGAGTGTATGTGTAGGAAATAAAGAACTATAATAAGGTTATTTTGGTAAATTCATGATTACTTATAAGTTTATGAAAAAATAAGTTAGGGTTGACCAACTTATTTTTAAGGAACTTATAAAATTCGTTGAACTTATTTTAATAACTTATGTTCCTAAACAAATTTTATAGTTGTTTTAAAGAAATTTATAAGTTTCACCAAACATCCTCTTAGTTTGACTTCGAATGTTTTATTATATCTTTTTTTGTTTTATTTAATTTGTCTTTCATTTATTTAAGTTGCCTTTACATAACACATACATTTTCTTATTTATTTCCGTTATGCCATGTCATGCCCTTGTCGTTTTACGAATTCCTTTTGGGCGTTATGAATCTCAATAGTAGAAGTTAGCTGCAAACTTCAATTACATGTGAAAATCTTTTTATTAAATTAATATCTCCAATACTCCAAACCATTCGAATTTATTCTAAAATATTTCATGATATCCATATTCCACGACAACACTTATATTTTTATTCTAGTTTTTATCCATTAATTTTGTGTGATGACGCTGTTAGAAGTTGGTTGAGAACCGCCTGAGCGATGTGAATTTTCATTCCACCTGGACCAAACTAGCATTTATTTCGAAACAAATTAATCTATAAAATATATAAAGAAATTATGGATTTTGAAAATAGTAACTTCATTTTCTGTTTTTAACCTTTTCATTTTAGAAATTAATTTTAGTAAATATTATATTTGATACTCAACTATATCGTTAATCAATTTATTCATCTTTAATTATATCTGTAATGATAATATCTATATTGCCATAATTTAATCTAATTAGTCCACATAATTTGTTCAGTTAACCACATAATTTGTTCAATTAACGTGATTTGCGCGCTGTTAGTATAAAGTATTAACTAACCATAACATTCATTAATTATTAACTAAAGCTTATTGATTTTTTAATCAGAAATAATGAATATAGTTAAGATATATTAAGATGTGTGCAATAAATGTTTGCATATGCATAGGAGTGTCTGTTGAATTTATACCATCTGATCTCATGGGTAATGCGTCTGTTTGGTAGCTCTGTTTCATATCCTTACGGCCCTTGTTTTAATGACGAGCTTGGTGAATCGTCTGTTTGGTAGAAATTTTTTACTATTTTTTAGGATTTGTAACCCACAAAAGTGGTGGGTTACAAACCCATTCAAACAAGACATTTTAACCTGACGAAACCTAACTAACCTACCAAACGTGCCCTAAATGTATCTACATATGCATATTCATGCATTATAACTTATTGTCTATATCATATCCACTAACATTTTATCAATCTTATATATTGAGTAGTATTTTTTTTATATTAACTTTTGAAATCATTAAATAAGTACACACCTCATATAGCAATTGTAAACTCTCTTGTTATTGAGAAAATTAATATTATCATATTTATGTAACGTGGGTGAAATTAAGAAATTCAAATTAAGCTCTAATTAATAAATAATTAAGTCATGGGTTGCAATGGGCGGGCACATTCGCACGGTGCGAGCGGCATAGAGGAGTTTTGCTCATCTATAAATCTATAATAATTACTTGACGTTGAGAGACCATTATTCATTTGTGTGCCTATGTGGCATCACCTCTACTCTTTTCATATTTATCTTAAATCCCTATTATATGCATTCTTAATTCATATATTATAATATTTATTTATTTATTATTCTCAATTAATGCTATATATAAATGATTATGAATTTTGGAAGATATTAATGAATTTACCATAAATAATAGTCTAAGATTATATTGAACGGTTATATTGAAAACATAAATTAATCCATATTACATCCTAACTACAATTAGGCCACATGCACAATTACATCAAATCAATGGAGTACAATTTAAGGGATGATAGTATTTGTGACAACAATTATCAATATTATTATTATTATAATTACTATCATATACAACTGGAAATAGATAAATAAATAGATGATAAGTTGGTACGAAGTGAAGTTTGGTGGGTTTAAAGTTTTTATAAGATAGTGCTGAAGTTGTTTCCTTAAATTTATTGTTAGTAGTAGAAAAAAGAAAGACAATTAATAATTTCCTTCACTTTTACGGATTGGGAGCATCACATTCATTTTTATCCCATAATTAATAATTCTTTAGTGATTAAGTTTATTTGGCTAATTAGTTATTTAGTTGGTAATCTAATTAGTCATATTTTTATTGAAAATTTTATATAATTTAATTATTATTATTTAAAATTTTTCATAAGATTTTAAACAATATTTTTTTTAAGACATAAATATAATAATATGTTTTTCTACAACTTTAAAAAAAATGAATCTCACAACGATCTTTCACGAACTTCATAAATTGAAAATCTAATAAAATGATATATTTTATAATTTTATAAATATAATTTGAAACTCATAATAAATTTTCCATGAAACTTCACAAATTAATAACAAGTTTTGGAATAAATAGTAATTAATGTTTAACTTTATTTTCCTTGCTTGAATAAGACCTATATAAATAGTTGTATGTATTTTTTTTATACCATAATTAATAATTTTTTAGTGATTAAGTTTATTTGGCCAATTAGTTATTTAGTTGGTAATCTAATTAGTCATATTTTTATTGAAAAAATTTATATAATTTAGTTATTATTACAAATTTTTTAAACAATATTTTGTTTTTTTAATACATAAATATAATAATATGTTTTTCTACAACTTTTAAAAAAAAACATGAATCTCACAACGATCTTTCACGAACTTCACAAATTGAAAATCTAATAAAAGGATATATTTTTATAATTTTATAAATATATTTTGAAACTCATAATAAATTTTCCATGAAACTTCACAAATTAATAACAAGTTTTGGAATAAATAGTAATTAATGTTTATTTTTTTTATTGAGATGATAACCAATTATTAGAATAATAAATATTATTTATTACATATTCTATAAATTTAGGTAATTAACTGATGTCACTATATGAGAATTAGACAAGAACATATAATAAAATCAGTTTTTAATCAAGTTTGTCACAGTGGCATGTAATGAAATTCAAAAATGGGCTAGACGTTGATCAATATGTGTGAGAGATTTTCTTGATTTTAATCTATTGAATTAATAATATTTTATTAATTATATTATTTATAATTTATACGATTTAGATAATTATCAGATATTAAAATACGAGAATGAGACGAAAACATAATTTGTTCTATTTTCAAGTCTTTTGGTATTTATGTTATTTGGGATTTTAGACGGGTACAGACATTTATCGATATACTTATGTGAAATTTTTTAATCTCACATTAATTTATCGTCAGACTTCACAATTAATAAAAAGTTTTGAAATAAATACTAATATCCAGTATTTTATTAAGAGGATGACCTATTATTCGAATAAATATATATTTTATTATTTAGATATTTTGTAAATTTAAATGAATTCAGAAAATTACTGGATTTTTTTGATGAGAATGATACAAGAACGTACCGTTAAATCACTTTTTAATTTGATTTGTGACATGTTAAGACATTAATCGACATATCTATGGGAAATTTTCTCTATTTTAATTTTATTTTATTTTTATTTTATTACTTATTATTAATAATTAATCTATAATGTTAAAAGTCTTATTAAAATAAATAACTAATTATTGTAACAAATTATATTTATAAAATTAAATAGGTTTCGATAATTAATCAAATTTGGGATGGATGCGGGTATATATATGCTAGACATGTTCTTCATTTTGTAATTTATTATTATGTATGTTATTTATTATTAATATTTATTCTATAATGTTCAAGTCATTATAAATACAGATAATTAATTACTTTAACAACTTATATGTATGAAATTTAAACATATGTGGATAGTTAGTAGGTATCAATTAAACGAGTTTGGAATGAGAACGAATAATAAAAAATTATTTTTAATCAGATTTGAGATATATATACGACCTTATAATTATAAATTCTAGACATGTTCTTCATTTTGTAATTTGTTATTATGTATGTTATTTATTATTAATATTTATTCTATAATATTTGAGTCATTATTGAGACAAATAACTAATTACTTTAACAACTTATATATACAAAATTTAAACATATGTGGGTTGTTAGCGGTTGTTAACTATACGAGCTTGAAACGAGAACGAATAGTAAAAATATTTTTTAATCATATTTGAGATATATACGACCATATAAATTCTAAAGGGATCCTAACATCGATTTAAATCTCTACATGATTTTTTTTCTATTTATTTCTATTTTATTATTTATATTATTAATGTTTACTTTGTAGTGTTTGATTTTTATCGATAATCAATCACTATGATAAATTATATTTATTTTTAAATAAGTTCGAGTAAATAATCGGATTTAAGATGAGTATGGATATATATATTTTAGATGGGTATGACCAAGAATCAATATGCCTCGAATGTTTACATTTTTATTCATGAATTATATAATATAATGTGATTTTCCATCAGAATTCGACAGAATGTAACTTATACATATCAAATTAAAACGTATTACACTAATATAAAGATTATTTAATTTTCAATGACCATAAATACAACATAAAATAATTTTGTACTTTCTAAACTCTTATATTCTAATTTTTATTAATTTTATATATCTCAACATTTTCTTAATTAAAGAGTATGGAATTTTCTTAATTACTTCTCATTCATTTTTTTTTATTTGGAATTGTGCATACTTTTTTCATGAGACTTCATTAATTGAAAATCTAAATAAAATTACATTTATGTGCTTAAATAATTAGTTGGTATTAATATACGAGTTTGAGATGAAAATCAATAGTAAAATCAATTTTTAATTCGATTTAGGACAAGTACAAGTATATAAATTCTAAATTAAGTCAATTTTTTTATTTTCTAACTTTTTTATTATTTATACTATTTATCATTAATGTTTAGTTACTATTCAAGTTTTTTATTGAGACAAATAATCAATAATTGTAACAACTTATAAAATTATATGAACTTAAAATTAGATCGAGTAATAACTTTTTTTAATCAGATTTGTTGTGAGTACGAACATATAGATCAACCTTTTAAACATATAATTGAAAAAAATCGAAGAAAATCTCCCTTAACCTATTTTTTATTATAATTTTATTTGATTTTGAAAACTTCTTATGATGAGTTGTTGAAATACTATCACTTCAAAAAAAAGTATAGACTTATTTTTAAATTTATATTTTTAATTTATAATTTGTAAAGAAAATGGTTTCCCGTTGAAACTCGACGGGATACATACTAGTATGAATTTAAGTAATAGCGACTCACTTATATCTGTATTTTTTTTCTTTTTCTTTTCTTAATATATACGCGTGTGTGTGTTCCATCCTCTTCCTCAGCGCGTGGCCACTATTTTATTTGCTTGATAAAGTCTTATTAATTGATGGCAACTACGACGACAAACATCAATAATTACTAGCCACCCTCATTATCGGTTGCCACTTGCCACTAACCAACAAAACCGACTTGTCTGTCTATATTTGATTTCTTTCCTTCTTTTCCTTGTTTGGCGAATTTTGGACTAGTAGATAATATAATGGAAATTATACAATAGAAAATAATTTAAATTTTTACAACAATTTAAGAACGAAAATTACATTGTAGATATAATATAAAGGAATAGTTATCACTGAAATAACAGATTTAACATAATTTGTGATATTGACTTTATTCTTATACTCCCTAGTCCCTTCCCTCCGTCCCTCCAAATATAATCTTAGGAATATGCGACACGAGTTTTAATAAAAGTTATTGAATGTATTATGAGTGAAGTAAGGGTCCAACAATAATATAATATTAAATTAGTTAGTGGTGGATATATATGAAAAAAGTAAATAAATAGGTTGTTGAATGTAAAAGAGAAATAATGATAAACAAGGTGGTAAAATGTATAAATAAATAATATTATTGAGGTAAAATTGGAAAGATAGTTATCATAAATAGATAGAAAGAAAATTTGGGAACATCCCAAAAGAAAACTATAAAGAAAATTGAGGACGGAAAGAGTATATAACATAGAAATTAAGTACATAACATTTCATTCCTTGGCAAACAAAAACTTTCCTATTCATCGTTGATCCAACCTTATGATTTTTTGTCATTTCAAAGGTTGGCGTTGAAGAGCCCAATGAGATAAACATATAACACATGAATATACGTCAAATATTTATTGACACAAAAGAATTGCGCCGAATCAATTTCAAACAATTGTCGATTAGATGCCAAAATGTGTCATTGTCACTAAATATCAGATCAGTGACTTATATGTCCAAATTTTCAGTTACTCGACCCATCAGAGCTCAAGATGAGATTTGATTCCATTTTGGTTAATCGAAATTGAATTTGAAATTGAGAAATATTGCCAGTCGAAACCGATATCGATTGGTTAACCGAAATCAAAATTTGAAATTGAGGACACACAAACCTATTTGATCTTATCTGAGCAATGGGGGCGGCACGGGAAGTTGGGGGGTCATCGGACGCCGCCTTCCATTGTTGGGTGTTGGTAGCTCCGTCTTCTTTCCCCATCCCCGTCAACGTCTTTTCTCTGCTTCTACTACAATGAAAACTACCTGTCTCAGAGCCTGCTGTTGCCGGCGATGATGGATTAGTAGGCTTTTTTCCTTAAAACTCAACTGATTTTCTTTTCAACCATTTAATCGATTTATTGACACCCACTATTCAAAACCGAACCAGACCCGAGACTGGAACTAAATTTGTTGTTTTAGAATTTAATTGATTATGAGTGATTCTGAATTGGTATACGTAAATCAATCATCGATGTGGCCTCTCGAAGCTTGGGTTTGTCGATAGGCATGTTTTACTTCGGACCGGAAGCGATAAATAAGTTACCTTGCCTCGAACCGAACTGGAACCGGACAGGACCGGATCGGACCGAACCATCAAACTATGGGTCCAAACGATCTTGATCTAAATGGGGTTTGGAACCGGAACCATAACTGGAACCACTGTTTTAAAATTTACTGGATTATGAGTGGTTCCGGATCGATTCGGATAAAACTCACCCATTGACATTCTTATCCATATATATGATTTAATTTGGAGAAATGCTAGGTGAAGAATATTGAAGAAGCGAGGTTTGGAAGAGAAGAGAAGAGAAGAGATAGTGTGTTTCAATGTTGAATTTGTGTTGAATGAGAATGAGTGATATTTATATATTTGTGTGGACGTTAGGGTGTGGAGGTCTGTGGTGGCCATTAACGCTTTAAAATGGCACAAGGTAGGAAGAGGGAATAATTGCGAGCGTAGCTGTTATTTGGCAAAGTCTTTCTTTATCCACAGCGTGATCAGTAAACTAGTGAAACTTCTAAGAAATTTCCTATTTCTCCCAAATCTTTTGAGGTTCTCACTTGTGCTCGTTCTTCCCATCCCTTTCTTTTCACTATAAGTTAAACTTATATGACACTCGGATTAATGGGTTAAAATTTGCGAAATCAAATATCTTTATTTTGGGACGGATGATTAAAGCAAGATAAATATCTAAATAATTCTTTTGATATGAAAATATAGTATTCTTACGAATTATGATTTGTAGAAATTCTACATTTGAATTAAAACGATACATAAGCTTTATTAATAAATCATATTTTGATGCGATATCTTATAATCAATTCCAATGTGCGTATTAATTGAGTAAATTATTATTTACGATAAGTTCGACCTATAAGTGTTGGTCCTTAAGACAGTTGGGCACAAAAATATCACTTTTCTAGTGAGTTATCCCAAACAAATAACCTATACCATTTTAGGTATACTTTAGTTGTTCAAGATCTAGTAGTTGACTTTTGTTTAAATCGAGATATGGCTAGTACATTTGAGTAAAACATTAATTCTACTTATATTAAATTGGTTGCCCTCCGTTTAAATGGTTTAGGGAGACTCCTAGACCACATTCTCTTGCGTTAGTACGAGGTAGAATTTTAGATTTTATAAATTTAGAAATTAGTTAATTAGCACGAACATATGAAAAAATGTGGGAAACAATGATATCACATTGCAATCAGAAGAATAAATAAGAAAATGGATATGTAAAGCAACATAAATGTATGAAGATATAGTAAAACAAAAAACGATGTCAAATTAGGTTTAACATGGTTATGCCCTTTTGGCAGGTGAGAATTGAGAACACAAGTGGCAAATTTGATTATAATCTAAGAAGCAAAGGGACAAAATTTGACGCATTTGTAGTTGTAGTTATGTTGATGGAAATGTCAAATGGAGATGAGAAGGTGGTTTTCATTACCGGATGACCGTTAACTCAGTGTTGTCCACACAGAAACGCGAGCCCCACGTGCTCATCCAATACCTACGACTCACCTTTACTTTGGGTTTCTTTTGTCGTCTCCTTCCCATATTTAAACATTAAATAATTAATATATTTTTTATTTTGTGGCTGAAAATATGTCAAGTCATCTTTCAGCATTCTAATTTTAAGAATTGAATTTCATTAAAATGTAGGAAGAAATAAAATAAGCAAATGAGAATAAACAATTGGTGACAGATCAAAGTAGTAAATTTTTCTATAACAAATAGCCTTAAATTAACTTGCTCCAAATGATTCTACTATTATAAATATATATATTTTTTTTGAAAAATTATAAATATATTGTTATTCTACCTACAGTGCGCTAGGGGCTGTGGAATAAGAATACGAAAAATTGTGCTATTTTCCTTGTATTTATAAACTTTTTATTTTCCATAATATATTAAAATTGAATCAAACATATAAATTTATAAGCGATAACTAATACAATATCAATTCTAATATAGTAAAGTAAAAATTTAATCATTCATATAAACCGATAAAAAACATTCATTGTTATTGTTTTATCGATATTCTTGAATTAACCTATTTTGCTACAATTCAAGGCGTGGATTGAATTAACTCTTAAAATAGTCTTTTTTGTATTGAAATCAAGACTAAACTTGATTTCGTTCTTGAATTAATTGCCTTCATCTAACTCTTCAATTTATATATAAAAAATAGGCAATTCGTGAGTTGCATCAACATGACTTTTGAATTCAATTGTGTATAAAAGGAACAATTCACGAGTAACAACTCTTGAAATGGTCACGAAAAATTATAAGAAAGTACTTTAATACAAAAAATGATTTTTTATTTTATTTTTTAATTCTAGTAGATTTTTTTATCTTTACAACTTCAAAATTGATATTTTGATATATTTTCAAAAAATGATAAGAAAGTACTTTAATACAAAAAATGATTTTTTATTTTATTTTTTAATTCTAGTAGATTTTTTTTATCTTTACAACTTCAAAATTGATATTTTGATATATTAACTGAATTTTTTTATAAAGTAGCAATAAGAATACTCTCAAGTAAGATTCATTGTCAACCAAACTGACCAAATCAATAGTCAATTGTCAGTGACAACTAATTATTAACCAAAGTTTCAACATAGTAAATGTACAAAATCGTAACGAGCAATTTAGAAGAAGAAAAAAAAGATATGATTGTTATGGTACTAAATAAAAATATTGCATTAACTAAAGTTTAATGTAATAATTATAATTAGGGATGTAATTAAATTAATTGAGCTAAATCAAATATATACCCTACTTATGTTCGAGTAAGTCGCCTTCTATTTCTTTTTTTGTTTATTTTCTTAATCCATACGAGTGTGTGTTTCATCCTCTTCCTATCCGTGCGACCACTTTTTTCTTTGCTTTATAAAGCATTATTAATTGATGGCAACTGTTACCACAAAGATACAATTACTAGGCAGACTCATTAATCATTATAATTCGATCGTCTATATTTGAGTCATCTTTTTTTCTACTTTGGCTATTTTTGTACCGGTAAAGTATATATTATAACACAAAACTTGTGTGTACGCTGCTGAGTCTTGTGATAAGCTTTGAATTTTTCTACATTGCTTTTTTTTCTTTGATTTTTAGTATTTTATTATTTAATGTTTTATCTTTTGTTTTATGACAAAAACTTATATTAAATATAGTAATTAACGATAATTAGATTTTTTTAATTATAATTTATTAATTCATTATGGTTTATTAATTCATAATTAAGATTTATTATTTCATAATTGAGGTTTATTAATTCATAATTATGGTTTATTAATTCAAAGTTAGAATTTATTAATTCACAATTAGGGTTTATTAATTCAAAGTGAGAGTTTATTAATTCATAATTAGGGTTTATTATTCAAAATCAGGGTTTATTATTTCCAATTAGGGTTTATTAATTCAAAATTAGGATTTATTATTCAAAATTAGAGTTTATTAATCCATAATTAGGGTTTATTATTCACAATTAGAGTTTATTAATTCAAAATTAAGATATATTAATTTAAAATTATATTTATTAATTTATAATTAAAGTTTATTAAATTAATTAATTTAAATTAGAATTAATTTAATTAATTAATAATGATTAATTAACTACTTAATTAGAATTAATAATTAATTAATTAGGATGGTCTCAATGTGCGCACAGGAGACCACCCCATATTATAATTGTATAAAAGGGATTAATTAAAGGGGTTCTCCTGTGCGTGCGCAAGACCCCTAATTAAGTCATTAATTATATAATTAATTAGTTATTTAGTTAATTATTTAATTATTATTAAAAATTAATTAGGGTAAATATCAATTTAAACCTTGAACTATATATATTTTATCAAAAATATCCTGAACTTTTAAAAATATGTATTAAAACCCCAAACTATCATATTTTGTATCAAAAATATCATAGTTTGAGGTTTTAATGTGTATCAAATATGATAGTTTGGGGTTTGAATAGATATTTTTGAAAGTTCGGGATATTTTTGATAAAACATGCATAGTTCAGGGTTTAAATTGATATTTACCCAATTAATTAATTCTAAAAATGATTTAATTATATTTTATTGAAATTAATAAACCCTAATTAAATTTAATAAACCCTAATTATAATTAATAAACCCTAATTGTAAATTAGTAAGTCCTAATTTTGATTTAATAATACCTAATTGAAATTACTAAACCCTAATTTTGAATTAATAAGTCTTAGTTTATATTAATAAACCTTAATTGAATTAATAAACCCCAATTTAAAATTAATAAATTCTAATTAAAATTAATAAATTATAATTGAAAGTTAATAAATCCTAGCACCCAAATTGTTGTCTAATCATCTTAATTAATTAATTATAATGGGTGAGCGCACAGTGAGCCTGCATTCACCCAAATTTTTGTCTTAATTAAATCTTTGGAACAATCTTTTATTTTGCCAAAAAACTTGGGGAACTTTTTATTGTAAAAAAACATTAGGTATTTATTTTTTATATTCTAAAAATCGAAATAAATATATATGAGTTAATAACATTATGGGTCTATGACTTTAGGTCCCACGAGAACTTTGTCGCACGTGCGGATATTGATATTTTCTTCAATGCAAATTATATTTTTATTCAATGTAAATGATACTTTCAAATTACATGGTAAAAAAACAACTTAGGTTTTTGGGTTTGTCGGAAGCATCTCGCTGAACTTCTTCCGTCCGACGGGCTTCTTGGGTTTGTCGGAAGCGAGAATGAGTTGCTTATCAGAAAGAATAGGTGTGGCACCGTCGCTGGAGCTGCTTCCAATGTGGGATGAAGAAGCAGGTTATGCCACTGCTTCGGAAATCCCAAACTTGTCCATATATGTATTTTAGGTGAAGCATATAGATGGAAGAAGAGAGTGAGTAGTGTGTGAGGTTTGGAAGTGGAAGAGATGTAGAGTGGTTTCAACATTGAATTTGTGGGGAATGAGTGATACATATAGAGGTGGGTTTGGGTAAGACACGATTTACACTTTAAAAATTAAAATGCTCAAATCTATTAATGTAATAATAGGGACAGGGTAGCAGTTATTTAGCAAAGGTCTACCCACGCTCATCACCCAACTTGTCAGCTATTTTCAAATCCCCCCAAGCACTTCATCATATATCTGGCCCTGCTCTGTAACTTATATCAGACGATTTTTTGTATTAAAATCAATAATATCAAAACATTTAAACAATCCTTTTTCATATAAAAATGTTATTCTTACGAATAAGGCTTGTTATTCACCTGATTTTTTAATAAAAAAACTATACTTTACTTAAATCATGTTATGATTATATTTTGTTCAAAAGTGTGATATTTTTAATTAACCAGTCATCTTATAATTAAATTAGTGAACTCTTATAAGAAACGTACTCTCTTTTTTTTATGAATCATGACTAGGGTATAGAACTCATAACCATTACCTCAAGTGCATTTAGATGAAGTGCACACTAAATGGAATTAGGGATGGCAACGGGCCGGATCTGGATCGGATCTGGCTAGGTCCAGATTCAGATCCGATTTTTTTGCTTTGGTCCAGATCCGGTCCAGATTTATTGGGTCCAAAAATATTAGATCCAGATCTAGATCCATAAGATCCACAGGGTCCAGGGTCTAGACCCGGATCCATATGTTTTCGCTTCTAAAATAAATTCTAAATCAACTATAATTCATAGTAACACCATAATAATTTAAATACACAATAATATTATAATAATTATTTAGAATTTCTATAATTATCACTATATTGGAAGACGTTAGTTACAAATTTACTATAAAGTAGGAAACAACAAATAACTAGATCACGGTGGTGTAAGTGGCACGACCACCGTGAATCTTGATTGATACATAATTGAGAGAATTTGAAATGAAATTGAGAGTATATTTGTTTTGGGAGATTTTGAAAAGGAAATTGAAGATCGGTTTAAGTTGGGATTAGGTATTTAATTATAATAAAATAATATATATATATATATATAAATATATAAAAAATAAATGGATCTGCGGATCAGATCTGGATCTCAAAAACTAAATTTCAGATCCAGATCCAAAATATGAGAGTAGGATCCAGATCCATCGGGTCTAATTTTTTGAGGATCTAGATCCACGGATCTGGATCGGGTCCGGGGTCCATTGTCATCTCTAAATGGAATGTGACACGCTTGATTCTACTCTTTAATTTTCTTTTTTTCTTTTTATGATAAGGGTTATACAAAACCACTATTGAAAGTACGCATCAAATGCGATAGATTCGACCTATAAGGTATTACCGAAATTCGAACTTGAAATCTTTAAGAATACTCACATTATGACTATGATACATGCTGTCATAAGATTTCAAATTTAAAACCAAAATACACACACACACACACATATATATATATATATATATATATATATATATATATATATATTTTGGTTCAAATAAAACACATTAAAAAGATACGAGAACAAATTTGAACTACTTTTATCCTAAAACTAAGAACCAAATGTTTTTGTTATGAAAGTTGATGAATCCGTTGAGAAAATTAATTAATTTCAAAATTCAAAATTTTTCACCCGGGTTCGAATCCCATGAGGGGCGAAAATTCTATTTTTTTGCATTCAGTAACTTTCCTAACGGATTCATCAATTTTCACAATGAATTCATTATTTTTTGATTCTCACGATAAAAATGGTCTCACGTTAACCACACACACACACACACATATATATATATAAAGAGAGAGTTAGGTTCAAATGAGAACCACTTTTATCCTAAAAACTAAGAAACAATTGAATTTGCAATGAAAATTGATAAATCCGTTGAGAAAGTTACTGAATTCCATAATTCAAAATTTTTCGCTTGGGTTCGAATACCACGAGGGGCGAAAATTTTATTTTTTTCGATTAAGTAACTTTTCCATCGGATTCATCAATTTTCACAATGAATTCATTAATTTTTGGTTCTCACCTTCTTACGATAAAAACAATTCTCACGTTAACTCTCTCTCTCATATATATATTGGAGATGATTCAGGTAGGAAATGATAATTTGGTAATGAATCTGGGCCTTTGATTTACTGGATTAATAGTTGAGATTTAATTTCGGTTGTGCTACAGCTTTGTGTGTTGTGTGCTACGCGGATTACTGTGCAACACTAGAACCCTTCTTGTGCTACGCTGAAATGAAAGATGTGTTAAACTAATATATTTAGCATATGTGCTATGAATGGATGAAATATGTGATAAACTGATATGTGCAACATAGTAATTCTGATTGTGTTGGATGAGTGTGTATTACTAAATTATCTAATTGTACCCCGTGCTTTCCCACTTTAGATTAAATGGTTAGAGAATCCAAAACCAATCATCATTTTGGTTAAGTGATTGAGATATGTATCACATCAAAAGATTCAAATTGCCGCTCACGATTTTGTGCGACTCGACTAGGGACGATTTTTCTTTCTTTTAGATTGGTATTGAATTTGTATGAATAAATTTGTTTTGTAAATGTCATTTGGGTCCAGATAAAATGAAGAGCCAAATCACTCGAGCGAGTCAGCAAACTTGTACAACGTCGTTGACACAAAATTAACAGATGACAAATTAGAGTAGAAAAATAAAAATATCGATAAATTGATAGTATGAAACATTTAAAAATAATTTTTCCTTCGAAATAATTTTTCATGTGACCCACATTGTTAAGTTTGAAATAAACTCGGATAGTATTGAACATTTGAAAACAAAACTTCATTCTCCTATATCGAGATAAAAAAAGAAATCGCAAAACAACAATAGCATCACGTCGCAATCACAAGAATAATTAAATAAGAAAATGGATATGCCATGTAAAAGCAACAAAGTTAATGAAAGATAAAATAAAACAAAACAAAAACAATAGAATATTCGTAAGTCAGGTTGGCACAGTGAGAATCGCAAACACGAGTGGTAGTTAATTTGATAATAATATCAAGCAACGGACAAAATTTGACGCTTTTGCAGTTTTGTTGATGGAAGTGGAAGTGAGAAAAGGGAAGGTGGTTTTCAGTCTTTGTGTTACTTGGTCTCAATTGTGTGCTTGAATATGTCGGAAATGGCATTTTGTTGAAAATGATATTCTAGTGGCGACTCGCTTATTCTGCTTCTATTTCTTATCCCAAACCTATTGGCTCTTTCTATGCGTGTGACCACTTTTTTCTTTGTTTAATTTATTAAGGCATTATTAACTGATGGCAAACGTACAGCTGAAGTTAATCGGCACCCTCATTATTTGATTCCCTTTTTACAATACTTGCAAGTAAAATCCCATCCAAACTTTCAAAATTTCTCATGCGAGATCTTGGCTCAAAAAAATCAAAAGTAGGGCATTGAAAATGGAGTAATTTTTCTGACGGTTATGAATTTCATCAGAATAATTTTGAATAATTGCCTTTAGATTGGAGAAACAAAGTTTGTCATATTCATCAAGGCTGACTTATATAAAATGTTTATCTCCTCAAACCTCTTCTCAAATTGCGACATTTTGATTGTTGAATCAAGAGTTCAAAGAATGGAAATTTGCGAACTTGGTATATCCGAAAATTTAAGTTTTAGTTAGGCGCTCTCTCACTCTCTCTTCAGTTGTGACGAGAAAACAGGTTCTTTCCGCCGTCAACAACACGATCTCCCTTCATTCTCTTCTTCCCCAAGCAGCAGTGCTGCCGCTTTTCGAGACCCTCACTGGGAGCAGCACGACAGCCGCCCTGTCGCCGAGCAGTGCCCGACGCCGCCGCAGTCCCTCCTTCCTTTCTGCTTGCTTTCATTATGTCACATATGTAGTATTATGAAAGACAAATTAACTAAGGCACTGCTCATCAGCAACGTAAAATTCCATATATATTTGAATGCCTTTTTCCTAACTTACGTAGTCTGTCCCCCCAAAAAATGTAGAGTACGACTTCTAGTATTACCTAAACAATCCCAAGACTATCAATCCATCATCCCTTATAACGGGCTAACTCCTACCTCAAAACTCAAACCCGTTACTTATTTAAATATCATCAATATTAAAAACTCCATAGTGGCATATCAGCTGCTTCCATTTCCACGTCTTGATTGTAGAGAGGTGGCGGCGGCAGCATCAACCCCTCAGCCATATCCGATAGCAACCCATGAATTCCAAACAGTGCTTCATCATCCATAAAAAACGAATTTTCCGTCGACGCGGCATTAGCATCGGCCGCGGCCTCCGGAGCCGGCTCAGCTGACTGGGGACGGAAAGCCTCAGCCGCCTCCGCCGCAGCCTTTTGAATGTCCGGTGCACTCGACGACGCCGGAATGGGCAGCCGCCACGTGGAGTCGGCGAAATTCACGACGGCCGACCGCCCTCTCAATGCAATCGCCGCCACATCGTATGCGCGTGCAGCCATTTCGGCGGTATCATAAGTTCCAAGCCAGATTCTTGATTTCTTATTGGGCTCTCTAATCTCGCAGACCCACTTACCGGAGTTCCGCCAGCGGATGCCACGGTACACTTGGTGGCGCGTCTCGCGGAACTTCTTCCGCCCGGCCCGCTTCTTGGGGCTGTTGGAAGCTAGAATCACGTGATTATCAGAGAGAATAGCGGTGGCACCGGAGCTGCTTCCAATGTGGGATGAACCCGCTGCTTCAGAAGAAGATGACGGCGACCACAAGTCTTGCACGCCGGGAAAATGGTCCAAGTTGGAGCTCCCAAACATATCCATATATGTAAGAATCGAGTGAGTTAAGGACTAGTGTTTGAGGTTTGGAAGTAAGACTTGAGAGTGTATTAAGTTGTCCGGTAATTGATATTTTGGGAACGAGTGATATTTATATTGATTTTTGGGAACGTGTGATATTTGCAGAAATGTGTGGACTTAGTTGGTGGGGTCTGTGGTGAGACACGGCATGACGATTTACACTCTAGAAGTGCCCAGCTATGCAATAAGGCAGGACCAAGGAAACGAGGATTCAACCATGTATTAGCTGTTTTTTGCCGCTCCTCATCCACGTGTCCTCGTGAGATATTTTCAAAACTTCGTGGCTAATTAATCGGAAATTTCACTTTTGCCTCCAAATTCATAGGGTTTCCAGTTTTGCCCCCCACGCGTTTCTTTCTGTCCGTTTTTTCATCAATACTTGTTGGGGTTCCCATTTTTGCACCCACTCGTTTCTTCCAGTCCCTCTACATTTTCAAAAGGAGCACATTTTTTTCCTTTCACTAAAACTTATATCACTGGATTATTGGATTAAAATTTTGCAAGATCAAATATTTATGTAATTCTTCTGATCAAGTAAAAACAAAGTAATTCTTTTGATATGACAATAGTATTGTTAAGTTTTGTAAAAAAATTTGAATTATAAACAATAATTATATTTTATAGATAAGTCATATTATAATTATAATTTTGTTCAAAAGTTGTAGCGTAAACAAATCACATCTTATGATCAAATTTGTAATAACAAGTTGTAGTTGTTTTAAAATTATTTGACAAAATAAGTTTTTAAACAACTTGCGAGTTTTCCAAAAAATAAGTTCATAAGCCCCGATTTATTTATTTTATAAGCTTATAAGCAACAATGCATTTACAAAAATAACTTTACTATGATTTGTTATTTTCAATATATAATCTTCCAATTTCATATCTCTTCAAATCTCACTCTTTAACTATGATTTTGTCTCTGTAACTTGTGATTCTCTTTATAGTTTATAAACTCAATTATCCAAACACTTTGACAATGTATAAATTTTTGAGACATTATATTTTATAAACTATTAAAATATCTTATAAGTTGTTGGAACTTGTAAGCTTTTTAAAATAAGCTTATCCAAACATACTCTTAATGTATGCATCGAGTAAGGTAAGTTTTTACACAATAACATGCAAATGACACTCAAACATTCAAATTTGAGATATTTTTTCACAAGAATAGTCATCTCCAAAGTTGGACACTTTATTCCTTTTTGGAATATCATTTAGTTGTCCAAGCTCTATTTGAACTCTTTTGTTTTTCTTTTTTTTTCTTTTGTTTATGAGAATCCACAACTGTTATCTTCAATATAGACTAGATAAATTATGTTCATGTGTAATAACCTACAAATGATACAGGATTAATAAACCACATTTGAAAAAATAGGTGTGACATACTCAAACATGTAGATGTATTGATGGATTCAAACTTGAGATATTAGATCTCAAAAATATCGTTCTATCATTAGACCATCTCCAAGAAGACAATTCTCTAATTGAAATCTGGTTATACTTAGAGGTGGTGGTTAGTGTACATTTGATTCAAACATTAATTCTACTTATACTATTTTTTTTTTCCACTAGGTTTATTAGCAATGTAATTGGTTTTGGAGAGTCCTAGATCAAATCCTCTCCGTACGTTCGCACGATGTATGATATTTACATGTGGTTAGTGAGCACATTTGATTCAAACATTCTACTGATACTAAATTTGTTTCTACGTACACTAGGTCTAACTAGCATTGTAATTGGTTTTGGGAGACTAGTTCCTAAATCAAATCCTCTCCGTACGTTCGCACGAGGTATAATTCTAATTTCTATAATTATGAAATTGTGGTATTTATCAGACCTTTTTAGTATAATTTGATAGCAAATCTTTTGAAGCATTTTGAATTAAAAAAAATGGAGTATAGAATTATAAACATAATGGAATTACTGGAAAATATCTCTTTCTTGATGTAACTGTAAACTTACAACCATATTTAAAATTAAAAAGAAATTATTGGAAAAACAATGTGAAATATAAAATGAACGTCTAACAACCCATTAATATAAGGCGACTGAAACATCTAAGAAAAAGTGACCGGAACATCTAACAAGTGCGCCGTCATCTATGGTGGGGGAAAACGACATGTGATGATTTTTTGCCTTTATAAAATCTTAAAGTGGAAACTAAAATACACATGTTTGTATTGTACCTTATTATCTTTTTAGTTTATTGGATAAGAGTGGATTACTAAATCATCTAATTGTATCTAGTGTTTAATTTCCCGGCTTTATTTTTCTATTTTGGCTCTTTTCATCGTTTGGGTACGTTTAAACAGTGATATATGCTCTCTGTGTTAGAGGTACTTATTTTTTTTTTTTGGCTCTTTTCAGTCTAGTAAAACATATATTAGAACTATAAAAAAATAAATAGATTTAAATTTTGCAACAATAAATTAAGAATGAAAATAACATTAAATAAAGGGATAATTGTCACGAAAATCATGAACTTTGACTTTACCACCCATGTAAATGAAGTTGCCTTAAATTTTTCGAAGACCGAAACTTTCAAATATACTGTATACATATCTGAAAGCTGTGGTATAGCTGAAAACATCGCATCTCGCTAAAAATTAAAAGGTAAATGTAATTAATAAATGCATGTTTAAAATAAATATATACATGAATGAATGAATACTAATTTGAGGAATTATGTTTGCAAAACCAATAACCCATTGAATTTTCTCGTGGGCAACCCATCGGGCCCAGTTTCATTTTTCTCTCTTCAATTCTGTTTATAGTAAGCAGCCCATCTTTCAAACTGCAAAATGGGCTCTCTCTCTCTCTTCAATTCTTAAGAGGTACCCTTGATTCCTTAATTTGTTCTTCGCATTGAAATGGAAACTGTATATTTACTTTGAGTGGAAATGGGGCTCATCAGAAACATATCTTTCCATATATGTATACCTCTTTCTTACTTTCGTACTTGCCAAAAAGTGGAGTACGAATTCTAATGTCACCTAAACAATCAGACTATCAATCCATCATACCTAAATGGGCTTAACACCTACCTCAAAATTGAAGCCCTTATTTATTTGTATATGCAATTACTAGAAAGAATAACTCCACAGTGGCATATCAGCATCCATTTCCACGTCATCATTGTAGAGAGGCGGCGGCAGCATCAACCCCTCCGCCATATTCGATAGCAACCCATGCATCCCATACAGCGCTTCCTCATCCACAAACAAAGAATCCTCCGCCGACGCCGCATTCGCCTCGTCGGGGCGGCCTCCGCCTCAGCTGACTGAGGACGGAAAGCCTCGGCCGCTTCGGCCGCCGCCTTCCGGATGTCTTGAGCACTCGACGACGCTGGAATCGGCAGCCGCCAAGTCGAGTCGGCGAAATTTAGGCAAGCCGACCGCCCTCTCAACGCAATCGCCGCCACGTCGTGTGCACGCGCCGCCATTTCCGCGGTGGCGAAAGTCCCAAGCCAGATTCTTGATTTCTTGTTGGGCTCCCTCACCTCGCAGACCCACTTACCCGAATCACGCTGCCGCACGCAGCGGTAGACAGGGTGGCGCGTCTCGCGGAACTTCTTCCGCCCCGCCCTCTTCTTGGGGCTGTTGGAAGCTAGATGAACTTGTTCGTCTGCAAAAGGAGCTGCTGCGCTTCCGCTGTCGGAGGAAGATACGACCACTACTTCGGAAGATGAAGACGGCGAGTAGAAGCCAGGAAAAGGGTCTGAGTAGTAGCTCCCCGACATATCCATAAAAATAATTATCTTTCGAAAAGTTAAGGTTTGGATCTCACAAAAAAGTGGTTGGTTTGAGGTTTGAAAGTGTAAAGTGGGAAGCGAGTTGTTTCAGTTGGGGGGAATGAGTGAGATTTATATGTATGGGTGTGTGGAATAAATGGTAAGACACGGAAATGACGAAATAAATGCCAGGCTGACGGCCCACGGTTTGAAGAAGAAGAAGAAGAAGAAGGGAAGGGGAGGCCAGCTGTTTTTCTGATACACGTGTAGCCACTCAGTGAAGAGTGTAAACAGTATTTTGTTGTGTTGTGATTGTGACGTTTTCCCAAACGGAAATTTCCGATTTTTCGTGTTCCCACTTGCTTCTTATCCCTTTCTTTTCACTAAAACTTGCATGTCAGGATTAATGGAATCAAATACATTCACAGTCATTTCCCAATAACATACTTCACTGTTAACTTAATCAGTTCATATAATAAATCATTATCCCTAATCCATTAATCCAAAAGGATAATTTTAGAGATTTTGAAACAATAAAGAATAAAGTCTTTTATACTAATAAAAGAATAAAAGATGCTATCGGAAATAAACAATATTCAAAATATCTATTTATTAATTTTACGATTAATATAGCACGATCTTCAACCACGTAAAAGAACAAGTACACAGATTCAGAATATATATACTTAGAACTTTCATAGTTAGTTAAAAGTGTGGAACATAGATTTAAGTATCTAATGGGATATGAAACGAACATAAAAATTATTACCCGTGATACGAATGCGAAGTCAAATACGAATAATTTTTCAAAATATGGGTATGTAAATATATATTACTTATCTTATCCATTATCATCTCAATTAATACTAAAATAAAACATTAAAGGAAGCCTCATACAAAAGTCGACTCTCATTTATTTCTTTTTGGATTGTCCCATCCAATATGACATGTTTTCTTTTTAGAAAATAATTATCTCCAAAAATTATGGGATCTATTTATTTTTTATCACTTTAATCACTTTATACTCTTCTTCTAAATAATCGTATCCAAAAGCAATGGATCGTCTTAGTTAGGACGAAATGAGTATAATAGAATATTCTTTGTGGATTTACTTTTGACTCTAAGAATCTTTATTGGCTATTCCGTTATAGTAGTTAAGTAGACAGGTGGCAATCTGATTCTAAATAAAGCAAAGGGACAAAAATTGAGATAGAAGGCAGCTTGACCGGTATTTCAATACACGGATGACAGTTAATCTGGTGTTTTCCCCACGGAAACGCGTGATCCACGTGCTCTTTCTAAAACCCTGCTCCCTGGCTTTGCATATTGTCGTTTCATATTAAATGTAACATCATATCTACACATATAGTGTATATTTACATATTTACGCACTTCAAAATAATTCTATCATCTATCAATATTTCATTAGTCGAGCTTACTGAAAATTATATACTTACTCTCTCTATCAAAAATTTATATTGTTTTTTATTGTATTGATTTTAATAAATTATAATAAATGTAATACGCATATAAATAATAAATCAATATATTAATGGATAGTGAGAGTAAAAAAATGAGTCATTTGTGGATTTTTTATAAATAAATGATATATTGAGGATAATTCATGTTTTCAAAAATAAATACAGTTTTTGATGGGCGAAAAAGAATTAAATGTAAACTTTAGTGAATGGAAAGAGTATTTCATAAATAAATAATGAACCAAATAAATAATGAACCAACGTATATAATGTAATTTTGAAATAAGCACCCTCTGCTTCATTGATCATCATGAAATCTTAATTGTAATTAATAAACTCTAATTATGATGGATGCACCATAAATTTGAATATATACAAGTTTTCTGTCTTTTTTAAAATAAGGTGTGTTTCCCTCATCACAAATGAAGAAAAAATAATAATGATTTAAGTTATTGTTAGATTTGTTTTTTCTAGATGATTCTCTGAATGGAGTGTATATTTGTAATCAAAGGTTTTAATTTTGAATTTTATCAATATTTTATAAATCAGCGAAAAAACAACTTAAAGAAAAAGGGAGTACTGTCACGTTATTGACATGAATATTGAAATTGTGAAACATAAAGTCATGGTCAGGCTTGACTGTTTCTCGATTTTGCATTTGTTTTTTGCAGATAAATGAACATTATAAGTGGGAGCCCACATAAATACTTCAGTACGAAGGGGCTCTTTTGATTCGTCAAATGATATTGGATTGTCGGTGACAACCAACTATTGACCAAAAGACTTTTTGAGTCAGGGATTGGGATTTCATTTCCATATTTTTAAAATTCAGCATGTCTTCATATTTTTAAATACAACACGTATAACTAGGAGACTTGAAATGCATTATATTTTAAAGTAAGATTATATAATGCTGTTTCTTGGTCTTAATTTATGCTTCAACTTCTACAGTGCAGCTAATGTCCACCGCATTTTGTTGATATGAAATCGAGCGATGTGATAGACAGTTACTCCTGTACGTGGCCTTCAATTTCTTTTTCTTTATTTATGTCTTTTCTTAATTCAGTCCTTGTTTAATCAAGGATACGTACGTGTCCTCTTCCCATCCTCGTGACCAATTTTTTTCCTTTTTTTTATGTATAAGCAATTTTAATTGATGGTACTGTTACGACAAAGACGAATAATATTAGGCAGCTTCCTTTCCTTGCATGGCAGTTGGCACTATCCAACAAAACAAATTTCTTTACATTATCATTATTATTATTGGACTAGTACAAAGTATATTAAAAATTTTGGAGTACATAATAAATTGTGATTGGTAATAACATTCTAGTAAGAAAATAAACATAGATGAATTAATAACATCTTAGAACTCTTATTCTATCTTTGATCGAGATTTCTCTATAAAAATACGAATCGGAGTTTAAAGAATGGGAGAAAAGTAAGCCTTCAACTACAACAGATAGAGGAGGATTTATTTAATCACATAATTTGGACTCCTATAATATGACACTCTTCAAATTTTCTATTTGATTGTATAGAAAGGCCCAATGAATTGGATTTCACTAAAATGTGAAAGCCACTTGATTAAGTAAATAAATACAACCATGAAGACCCCGTCTTAAACGCGTGTTGTCGGCCCCTTATTGATTTCGATTTTTGGTGGGCCCTATACTAATATGACTCGAGATATATGGTCCAACTAAAGAAGGCTGTTTTAAGTTGGGTGAGCATTAACTTAAAATAGAAAACAGGTCCTACATCAGTTCAGCTGTGCGGTGTGTATTGGTATTTGGAAGAATGGGAGCGTAATATTTTGAGTTTGCCATATTGATCACGACTCATGAATTGTGTCGAGTATTTATAAGACGAGAGAAATTAAACTATATATCGGATCTTAAAAAAAACAAAAGGAATAAATGGAGGGGGGGAAGCCTGTCTTTCTAATGTTTTATTCTTATAATCTATTTTTATTTAAATTAGTTGAATTGATGGACGGGTTATATGAATAAATTATGAATATAATTATACATATATATATATATATATATATATATATATATATATATATATATATATATACGAGATGGTTCGGTAGGAAAATACAATTTGGTAGGAAATGAGAATGAATCCTGACCTTTGATTTGTTGGATCAATGATTGAGATTTAATTTCGGTTGTCTACGCTTTTGTGTTTTATGTATTACGGGATTCATTATCAAAGACTAGAACTCTTCTTGTCTTCTGTTACTGAATGAAATATGTCTAAACTAATATATTTAGCATATATGCTACAAATGGATGAAATATGTGCTAAACTAACATGTACAACATAATAATTATGATTGTGCTACAAAAATAAGAAAGATGTGCTAGACTTACATATATATAGGGGTTTTATCCAGCGATAACCCATCTTTTTTTAGAACTTGAGAACTATGCACAGACGTATAAAATTGATTAATAAAATCTATAAAGTTGTGCATAACGAAAATATTCTAAAATTGTTGCACCAAAATAATTTTAGAAAGTTTTCGTTATGCATAACTTTATACCGTTCTGTGCATCATCTTCAACGTCTTATGCATGGTTCGCAGAGTTCGTAAAAAGATGTGGTTCTCATTTGATCCACTCCATATATATATAAGAATTAACAAAAATTGGTTTCAGATTTTTGGATTTGTTATAATTTTGGATTTTTCGGTTCGGTTTGGATTTTTTAATAAAATTTTTGGATTTTCGAATATTCGGTTCGGATCGACAATTTAATCTCTCAAAATTTAGATTTTCGAATCGGTTCGGATTAGGCAAAAATCTAAACCGGAATCTGAATGCTCACTCCTACAGTTCAAGGCTTGAGTTTGGCTCGTTTTCCAAAATTACTGAATTTTTTTTAAATCGAATTCCGAATAACTCAAGAGCAGCTTGATTTGTTTATAGCGCATACATCTCAAAATGGCATATTACAGTAAATGCTTGTTCCGGATTCCCAAAATTACTTGCATCTTGGAAAACTTGAAACTATCACAACAAAATAATAAAGAATGCGGTCTCAAGTTTATTTATTTTCTAATGCAGATTGGGGCTGTAAAAGCCCAAAAGAGAAGGCTGCCAAAATAAACAAAATATTTCCCACAGGCTCTCATTCTTGTGTTCCCGTTTCTTGCACCAATATAGTTGACCAAACTGCATATATTTATCTTTAGACATATCATCTTCAACATTTGTCAACCCAATTTCACCCAAAAAGAAAGAAAGTGAAAATCTTAGTTTAAGCCGCTCCTCTAAGTCGAGAAGATCATGCGATTCGATAAGCATGTAGTGGATGATGATATAACATGTCTTTCCTTTGTTGCAGCCTACTTAAGAAGTTCAAATATGAAGGTTCTTAGTTTTCTTTCTTTCTTTTTTTTGGGAAATTTCTTTTATCATCTTATATCAACATTAGATTTATTAATTCGAATGAATTCGATGAGTTCCAGTTGTGACGGCCAATCACCCAAATGACTCCTTATGCGCGCTTCGGATTAAGGGCGGCGCGTTTAATTTGATGGTGTCAGATGTGATTTGTAAGTTGTATATGCATATGTATATGTATATGTATATGTATATGTATATGTATATGTATACGTATATGTATATGTATATATGAATTTAGTATTAATTTTTTTTGGTGTGGTGCAGTAATCTCGGTTGACAACAAAGAGGTTGTTGACTTGTTGTTTCGAAAGGGATGAAGATTGGTGCTGCATTTTTCATATCGAAGCTAGAATCTGCAAATGATTTGAAGGATTTATATGGCAGTTTGGAGGAAGAAAAAGTGTCACTTATCAGTTTCTATTTATATGCAATTCAAATTTCCAAATTAATATAATATATCAACTAAGTTGTAGGATGTTTACCGAAGAAAAAGTCTTGTAGTGTTGAATGTGCCCCGATTAACCAGAGAAAATGTAGCCATTCATTTGCAGGTTGAATTGATTGCTTATCCCTAAAAGTTTGTTAAATATATATTGATTTTTAATTCTTAACTTCTAGAAGTAACATTTCTATTTTGTGCATTACATGAATACAGGAAACGAATTTCAGATACAAGCTACAAAGTTGAGGTTGGGGGTGATGATGAGGCTTTAATTCGCAGAACCTACGTATCAAATTATTCTATTCCATCTCTCAACAGATTTTTAGTTTGAAAACTTCCCATCTTCCTATGAGAAAGCTCCCTCATTTATAGTGTTGATGCTTCAATCCTTGGCTCAACCATCTTACATACACAACATGGGAACTCAGAAATTATTTCTGCATTGCCATCTACTCATCTAATGCACCATAAATCAGGAAAAGACTGTAAAATTTCATAGTAACGAGTTGCAGATCAACATCGGCCAGTCATGTTAGGTGCCTAGTAGACAACATTTGTCACAAGATGAGCCGCCGCTGCCGTTGTCAAATTTATCTTTGATCCAAGACCTGCAGAATGGAGGGATAGTTGATGATTCATCACCATGTTTTTCTGCTTATGATTTGCTTGCCACACAACAAGCCTTCAAGTTGAACCCAACTCATCTTCCCTCAGATCTACTCATCATCCAAAATCAAGAGCAGGTACTTCAATATTTGTCCATTTTCTGAAACTGTTAACTAAGTGAAGCCATTGTGTAGCAGCAACATGGATGTGAATACGCTGAAATCTCCCTCTTATATCATGGCATGACTAATCATCTTATGATCAACCTGTCTACACACACAATCATTACTTTCTTCATTTATTTCAGCTAAAACTTTTTTAATGAAACACCTATATCACAATTTCATGGCCTTTTAGTTATATCTGTTGATAAACAGCAGGTAAAAGGATCGATAGATTCTATGGAATTCGGCAGTGCTTCTTCTCAATTCAATATGGCCCTTGAATCTCCAAATGAGGCATGCTATTATGTAACTTCATTGTCCTCTAAGCATTACTGCACAAAATAAATGTTACAACTGACTTGACTTTTGTTCATTGTAGTGCGATGACGACGCTCTGGAATCTATACTTGCTTTTGGACTGTTTGGAGAGGATCAAGTCCCAACCCTTGAAGGAATTTGATTGAATCTTTACTTGCGTTCGGACTATTTGAATTTGCAATTTCATGAACAAGGTTAAATATAATAGCCTACTAGTGGATTAAGTATCCATGTAAAGCAATAATATAGCTTTGATACTCTATCAGAAAAAAGGAAGAAAAAAAAAGAAAAGGAAACAGCATCACCAAATATATCTTTCTTGTCTTGTCAAGACTAGCAAACAAGCTCTTAAAGTATCTTTTAAAGTATATAAAGGCATGGTTAACTATTATAAATAATGTGCTTCACTAAATCATAATAAAACAAGTTAAATTGTACCAAAACATTATAAAAATGTTGTACAATTTTTTAAAAAAAAGCTTTGATCATATAATAAATTTCTCCTCATTTTTTGTCCCAATTAAAAATTGTATATACTGTATATAAAATTTTAATAACTATATATGTCAAGCTCTTTGTATATCTGGAAACAGTAAAATATTACTTTATTTAAAAAAAGAGCGACTCAGTCCGGACCGCCAAACCATCGGCTATATGCCCGGAAAATAGGGGTGTAAACCGTAAGTGCCAGAAAGCGAACCTTTGCTGATTAATTATTTTATTTGTTAAAACTAAAAAAAAAAAGTTGTCAATCTAAACCATAACAAATGTTGATTAATGAGTACTGGTTTTCTACCATAAAGATTTGATAACCGGTCTCAAGAATCTCAAAAAAATAATTTTAGTTAAATACCCTCTAATGTTAGATCAACACACAATGATTTGATTATCCAATCATATCATTCAGAATAATACATAACAAAAACAAAAACAAAAACAAATATCAAGATTCGAAGTTTTAATGATTCTGAAATTATTGAAATCCAAAGAAATATAATTTTAAGTTTAAGACATGAGAACTGAAAAGACATGTTTTGAGGCAAACAGAATCACGAGAAGCCCCACTAGTCAGGCAATAACATTTATCTCATTTATGCACCCAATGAGGTGGCTGCCTTTGTATGAAACAGGGTGGATTAGTCAGTAGTCCTTTACAGATATATATCCATCTATCTTCATGTTCTTTAGGAAGCAAGGTATATATAAAGATGATTGATTCTCTCTCAATAATGCAATTATTGGAAACTGGAGAGAACATGATCAAAGCAGGGTTGACCTGCTTTAACTAATCAAATATTAAACAAAATTTACACCTCCGAATGAAGTTCTGTTTCATCAGGAAAAACACTACTCATTCCAATGCAAACTATACGTACAAGTAGTACGACATATCATGTATAGCACCACCAATACAAGATATTAACAAACTCAATGGGGATGATGACGGCCGGAAAAGAATAATATTTGATGATGATGAAGGTAACATCGGCCGTTGCAAGTAGCCCCATTTATTTTGTGATGAAGGAAAACACATATGGGAAGAGCTATAAATACAGAAAAGAATCGAGAATCCATACCAAACAAACTTCCAAACAAATCCACACCGGACACTGCGTTGCGTTGATCTTACTACCAACTCAAAGCAAATTCCAACTGAAGCTAGGTTGAGCTGGACTACGAGTGCTACTCTTTTCTGTCGTATTGGAGGTTGAAGGGCTACCTAAAAATGGATTTGAAGTAGAGTCAAAGGTCTCCCATTGTGTTGTTATCACCACAGAACCAGAGGCTGAGTGCCTTGAAGGTTGCTGTTCGCCCTGCTGCTTCGGTGAATCACAGTCGATCAACGAACCCCCCAAGGAATGCCGAGCTTGCTGCTGCTTGACAGGGGATGAGGAGGAAGAAGACGCATCACCATTCGAGTGCTTCTGCTGCTGCTGTAATGAAACTTGGTTTCCAATGCCACTGGGCACTGAATTCTTGAGTTTTATCAGATCAAGTTTCTCTACATGCTTCTGTATTCTTCTCACCTTGAAAAATTCAACCACAAATGAGAGATGTTCAAGAATCAGCTTCTCACTAGCAACACCACCTCAGACATTCAAGAATAAAAAACTCTAGTCAAATGAATACCTGCATTTTCCTCTGTAATTTGACATCACCATCAGCAACGACGCCATCCAACTTAAGTAATTGGTTCATCAACAGCTCAATGAGGTTCACTATATCTTTCTCCACCACTTTCCCGCCTTTAGAAATCACAGTTTCGAGAGCAGACACCTGCCCCAATCACAATACAAAACTACGCATTTTTTCATGGTTTCAAACACTAAATTAATATGAATTACAATATCAGAATGAAGCAATTACCTGCGCAGCCAGCCTATCCACCTCCAAGCTGATATCTGATAGCGTTTTTGCAGCCTTCTCCGTCTTAGCATTCTTCCTCATCTCCAAAAAGCGTTTCTCCTTGCTAATAGCATCCTCTTCCAGCACCATTTTAGACTTGTCTTTCACTCCAGCACTGTCTAGATACGCAGTCGAATTCCTCTCTTTATCCTTGTAAAACAGCTTCTGATCCTGGTGGTGCAACCCTGTCGGCCCCGACAACATCTTCTTCAACTCCCCTAAATTCAGTCACATAAACAAAAATCTAAAAATTGGAAACAAATATATAAAAGCAAGAATCCTAATTACGATCAGGAAAGTACCAAAGGTCGATTGAGAGCTGATACGGATTTCATGATAAATGGAACCGTATTTGACGCGGACCCGAATGGTGGGCGGCGGCACGCGGCTTTCCTCTCCGTCCGTACGCTTCTGTACCAGCATTCCGCCGGGCCTGAGCTCCCACTCTTTCTCCACGCCTCCGCCGCCGGCGGCACTTCTTCCGCCGTTATAATCCGGCGTTAATGTCTCATTCTTAGTCCTCATCCGCATCATCTTTGATCAAAGCAAACCGGAGTTATTAATTAGCCGCGGAAAGACGGCTGAAATCCCGAGAAATTTTGGAATTCGGCAGATCAAAAACAAAGAGCATTGACTGCGAGTTGATCCACGGTTTGACTCGCGCAGAGAAGAAAAAACAGAACACCCTCGCGCAAAAAAAGGGCGAAAGCTTCACAAATTTCTGAATCTCAACATCACACGAATAAAATGCAGCATCCACGCGTCTGTATCTATCGCAAATTCGCAATCGTAATTAGTGGATGAGTAACCGTAACTAACTACAGGAAATCACCAAGTAAAATGGGACAAAGATTCAGTTTGAACTCTAAGGGGAAAAAGGAAACGGAAAATAAAAAGTCAAACCCCGGAATCTCGAGTGTTCGGGAAAGATTGGCGGAGACGAGACTACGGCCGGAGGCTGCCAGAGAAAGGCTCTCAATTGAGTTGGTTTGAGGCTGAATTGCAGAAGAGAATTCAAAAATAGTCAGATCTCTCATAAAAATCCAGGAATGTAGAAAGAATCAGTTAACTGCGTGAAATCAGCCAATACTATGGAGTCTCGTATCTTCAAACTCCGATAGAAATTACCCAAAAAACTAATGCCCGCACTGGAAAACTATAACGGGAAAAGATTAACTGAATATTGAGTTGGTTATTGCGTGCTTTCTCTCTCTCTGCAAGGCCGGAGAAAGAAGACGCGAAGAGAGAGAGAGAGAGAGGAAAATGTAAAGATATAAAAAATTGTATGGACAGCGAACAGAATAGAGCAACGAGGTCAGATTAAATAAATATGTAATATTGTTCAATTAGGACCTTCTTCTAATCACCAAAATTAAATTACGAAAATCAAACTTACAAGAAAAAAATATATAACAAGGAAAAAAGAAGACCCACGAAAGTCGCCGACGCCTCTGGTTAAAGGGGTAGAAAAATAATTGGTAAAATCTGTAGTTGAAGACGCAAGCTGTAATTTGAAGTTTCTTCCTCCACATTATTGCGCGACACAAAATAAATAAATAATATGCACAATTTCGTTTCAAAATTTACCCTAAAATGTATTTTAACCGAACTGCTCGCAATCAAAATTCAATTGAACTTTCTCTGTCTATTTCTAAAGGAAATTACGTGCAGCTATATATTAGTAAATATTAAAGGCGATATATTTATGTCTATATCAATCTTTTGCACACTACTTTTTTTTATAATATTTATTTATTATTTTGATTATGCTCTCACTTAAAATTTTCATCACTTGTTTATTATGAGGTGTGGTTGGTTATATATTAACTTATGAAATTCATTATGTGTATTAGCCTAGTTGTGTAGTGTTAACAATTTATGAAGTTACTAAATAATGAGCTACGATATTCTTTCTCTTCAATTATGACTGCATATTTCCTATTAAAAAAGTTATATTAATGCAGAAGGTATATCGCTTGGGCGTCGTTTTTTCTAATGTTATGAATCTTCTACCACATTTCAACTAATAATTACATCTCAATCCTATCTCTTTATAAGTTGTAATGTCAGTAATTACCTTTTAATCTATTGTAATATTCATTGCATCTATATCCATTGTTTTGGCACGCGCGCCCAGTTTTCTCTGCCATGACACTAAAATTCTACATAAATCAGATGCCATAAGTTGACTTGCAATCATTTAAAAAGTTGTTACTGATAGATATTGTATTTATAAGAAAAATAATACAATATAGCTGATATAAATAAATAAATTAATAAATAGAAAAAATCAAACATCATTTTTTTTATCAGCATTTCGTTAGAACCAAGGGCATAATTGACCAACAATAACGAGGTTTAAATTAATAATATTACAAATGTGATCGACGCATGCGAAAATATGAATAGTATTCTAATTACAATGTACATGCATAATCAACATCTGTTAGTACCTAATAGCATATGAGTTTCTTCGATATATAACTTGGGGGAACTAAAAACAAAGGGTTAATTGAGGATCTTTAGATATATCTGAATTGAATTCTAGGTTATCAAATAAATAAATATATGTGCATGTATGTTAAATGTAGATGAGAGAATGAACAAGGACCGATTAAAATATTGATAATGTGAATTTTCTACCTGAAAATTAGAAAATTATAATCTGTCAAACATTTTGTGGATATGATTTTATTATCAGCGTGTAAAAATTACAAGGAAAAAGACACACTAAGAATCTCTTCATATGGTTATGATGATAATAACCTCAAGAAGAGAAATAGAGGGTGCGATGTGGATTTAATTGAAAAACCATATCAAACAATAGGAATTGAAAATTTGACGAACAAATGCACCAAGAATCAAATAACATTAATGAAGTGGATGACATATTTTCACAAAATCCAAATCTTTTCACCAGCAACTTTTGGATTGTGGAGTTGGCTTAACTTATCACTCAAAAACAAAACCACACAAATGAATTTCATAAATATTTTTTAAATCGAATTTATGGTACGTGGCTTGTCTAGTCCTATTTAGCTTTATATATATATATATATATATATAGTAGCTTAGTTAAATAAGAACCATTCTTATCCTAAAACTAGAACCAAACGAATTAGTTATGAAAGTTGATGAATCCGTTGAGAAAGTTAATGAATTGAAATTGAATTTTTCACCCGGTTCGAATCCCATGAGGCGAAAATTCTATTTTTGGATTCGCATTTTTCCACGGATTCATCAACTTTCACAGATGAATTCATCGCTTTTGGTTCTCACGTTCACAATAAAAATGGTTCTCACGTTAACCCTCCCTATATATATATATATATATATATATATATATATAATAAAAGCATTTGTAGCATTAGGTAAATAAATGATACGTGGATAGGTGTGAATAGTGTGAATAGTAGACACCATCATTAAGGTGTGAATAGTAGACACCATAATTGAAAGCATTAGGTAGATGTTACGTCTTGGTGGATACAATAGTAGTAAACACCAATAGTAGTAAGCACCATTTATTTTTGCCTATAAATAGGCAGTTCTTTCATTGTAAAAATCATCCGAGAACTCTTCTAAGTAATAAACCTTTGAGCTTTCTGAAAACAAAACATGTGTTGTTAAGTTTTCAGCTTTCTTACTCTTCTACCTATCATAATTCTATACCAATCCTTAGAGCTAAATAATATATCCCATTCCATAAAAAAAAAAAAAAAAAAAAATCCTTCAATTCCGCTGAATATATTGTCTGGAAACGAAGGCTCCGTCCCTGCTTCTTCATCATAAGAGTTCTGTGTGAGCTCTATCTGGTATATATTTTCTCATATTTTCTATCTTGTCTTTGTGGTTTAATGTGTAACCCGAAAAAACACACCCTACCCTCCATTTGGTATCAGAGCTACAAAACTTCTGAGGCCTAAAAGACTAGGACAGGCTTAACTTGTTAGGCAAACATGATGTTGTAAGTCCTCTTTGTTGTTAAGAACCCGCCTAGGTGCAGGATTAAGATGTTTTTTAGTAATGATATTATATTGGCGTGTAGAGTTGATTTTTGAGAAACTCTTAAACCATATATATGTATATTATGTTGTTTTTAAATAAAAACTGGGATATGTTTAATCATAAGAATAAGGATGGTATTTGAATTTATGAGAAGTATTAGAGTAAGAAATTTTAATCATTGATCAAAACTCTTTGTTCAATCGATTTTCGATCTTGAGAATTTTAGAGATAAGCATAAAATATCTTGCGATAATTATAATTTTATTTGTCAATTTGATCGAAAATTTAAACATATATTACATTCGAAAATAGTCATTTAAACAGTATTATAGATTTAATTATAAATTTAAGCCGTAATTTTGAAAAGAATAAAACGATAGTAATAATCTACTTAAAGAAATAATACAAAGTAATCAAGAAAAGAATAAATTAATTAAACAGTCGTTGAAAACTTTGATTATATTAAAGAACAAAATAATCAAATAATCTCGTAAATTAAACAATTAAATAAAATTTACCTAGTAAATCGATATTAATCGCTTAAGTTACTTAATAGAAAATTTAAAACCAAAGAAAGTTGAATTAGAAACTAAAAACTATTAGGAGAAATTGAATTACAAATCGTTGAAACTTTTAATAAATTAGAAACAAAATAAATAATAAACCAATAGATCAAGATATAGATAATATTACACAAGCCATAAATAATTTAAGCTTAGGTTCACAAGAAAGACCTAGAAAATAACTCCTACAATATATAATTATTGGAAGCCTAAAAATGAGTAATTTTAGACCATTTTCCGGACATTCACAAACTATACAAAGAAAATAGAAATTCTACAAGTAATATAAATGAAATTGTTACTTGGATACATTTTACATAGGATGCTAAATTCTAGAAGAGGATCGGAAGTAATAGTTCTCAACAGACTATACAATTAGAAGAAGAAATAGATGTTGATAGAAATTTAGAAATTTACAATAATCGAGTTTTGAAATTTTACAACCAAGGGTTTTATATCAAGCGTGAATAATAAATATAAATACAAGTTTTATTAGAGAAGTAGAGAAGTAAGTACTAGAGTGGTTGATGGTACAATGAATTTATAGATTTACTATCACCTAAACTATAAAGAAACTAATTAAAAGTAATAAACTATTTTCACATATAGGATTAATAATAATAGGAATAAAAGCATTTGGAAGACAAGAGGTAGGAACAAAAGCTTTAGTGTTAATTACAGATCAATCATGGCAACAAGATGTTAAAAGAGCTATTATATCAGGAATGGAAGTAGATTTAAACAAAATTCAAAGATTATTTTATTGTGCTCCTAATATTTTAAAGGATACTAGAGATATAAGTAAAATAAAAATTGCAATACAAACTAAAGGATATACAAATTATGAAGGAAATAATTTAGTAATAAGTATTGGAGTATTAGGAAAAATGAGTACATCTTCAAGTATGAAATATAAAGTTAATATTGAAAAAATGATAAAAGTTATTGCTTCAAAAGGAATTAAAATGATAGAACCACAAAAATTGATCCTCTTGAATTAGCAGGATTAGAATGGAATTTAGAAGATTTAAAAAGAAATCTAATGAAGTTTTAGTCCCACAAAAAGTATTATTTATGATAATAATGGACAAGCCAATTTAAGATTTACAAATTTTATAAAAGAAATAATAAAATGAGGAAAGTGAAGATGATGATGATATGAAATAAACTATAACTTAATGAATGAATATTATGATACGTAACCAATTTATGATCTGATTCGAAGAAATAGACACATTAGAATTAATCAAATGAAATGATAGGATATTGTCAATTCAATAACGAAGATTATAATAATAATTTAGAAAGTGATATAGAATTAGAAACAGATTCAAATTTGAAGAAACAAAAACAACGATAGATGAAATAATTAATAAAAATTTATCAAATAAATTTGCAAGATCAAGTAGATGATATGTTAATAGAATGTATTACGAGTTAGGAATGGATTCTAATCAAGCTTATAAAGAATTAGAAAATATTTTAACCTACCATTAGTTTCGAAATTGAACAAGGAAAAATTATGATTAGTGATTTCTATAAAATAATAATAGAGAAACTAATTTTATGGACGTTTCTATGACTCCTAGTAACAAAAGACCTAAACCGAATTTATACAACAAGGAGAGGGTAGTACAACGAGACAAGGTAGACAAAATTGGATACCAAAGCCCAATATGAAGGAGAATCTCGAATAATTGGAAAAGGAAAAGAGTCTAATAGGAAAATTATATAGTGGAGATATGTTATATATAAAGAACAAAGCCCGCAATTATGGGAGATGAAGTTTTAGTTTGGGAACAAACGGTAGTAAGAAATTGGGAAAAAGAAAAAAGAGGAGATATGGATATGTTTTCTTATTTAGAAACAACCTTAGGTCCAACAAATGTTTGGGATTATGGAAAGTAAAAATCTCAAGCTCGATGAAATAAATCAATTAAAAGCATTAGGAGATAATCCTTATAACTTTACAAGTGCAATAAGACTATTAATAATAGGTGTTGATCCAAAAAAAGATAATACATTTTGCAAGATACAAAGAATAAGAAATTTAGAACAACTAAGTATTTGATTTTAAATATATAAGAGAATTTACAAATGACTTTGTTAGATTATTATCACAAACCAGAGCAATGGACGATGAATTATGTAATAAATATTTTATAAAACTTCGGAGATTTAGGAAAACAAATACATGAAGCTCGGAAAGTGACTACTCCTAATTTAGGAATAGGACCAAGAATAACTTTACATTTAAATATTTAGAAGATAGATGTAAAGATGCAGAATAAAAGAACAAATAAAAGACAAGCATGAGCATTTTGTAAACTGCTATTTATACACCTCAAGCTTATGGATATTATAAAAACCATATAAAAAGGTATTAGAAAAGTACTACTTATAAACATAACAAGAATAAAGATAGAAATAGATATGTTAAGAAACCTTACAAAAGAAAGTGTAGATGTTTTATATGTGATTCGAAAAACACTTAGCTAATAAATGTCCCAATAAAATAAAAATTATGAAAGAACAAATTTAATAGAAGAAATAGGAGAATATAATATAGAAGTTATAAACTCGGAAGATTCGATAATGAATCAATCTATAGTATTTATACGAATATGAAAATGAAAAGAAATAGATCCTACAAGTAGTAACATATACATATATGAATACATTAAATAATTGTTTACATTATTGGATTAAAGAAAAGGAAATAACCATATTCCATGTATTAATTGTAAATTATATCCGAAATTACAAGAAGATATCAATGTAATAAATGTTTTGAAGAAATATGCTTCTTATGTTTAGAAAAATTATTTGGAATAAAAACCGAATTAAAAGGAAAGGCTAAAATTGAAGAAAATAAAATATCGATATTTATAAAGAAAAATTGGAAAAACATGAAATAATGTTTGAACTATATAATCATAAATATTTAAAATTAGAAAATAAATACAATGAACTTCAAAAAGAATAGAAGTTATAGAATATACATTAAATGATTATAAAAATTTGAAAATATTGAACTAAATCAAATGGCGTAACAAATAGAGGAAGAAGAAAAATATTAATAAATAATAGTAATAATACAAAAATCCAAATACAAAGAACTTTAATAAATATTCAATGTAGATTATGGATAGACAATGAAAATCATGTTGATTTAAATGCTATATTAGATATCTGGAAGTACTAAAAGTTTAATAGGATATAGTTTAGTAGATCCTAAGTTCCATAAATTATTAAATTATAAAATGGAAACCGTAACAGTTGAAAATAGAATTATGAAAATTACACAATCGTTTAGAACCAACTGAATACAATTTTAAATTTTGCTGGTAATTATAGTTTAAAATATGATTTACCTCGTGTAATAATAAACCCAAAAGAAACTAATTCTAAAGATTTCTTATTAGGATTAAATTTTATTACTAGTTTAAATGGTAATTTAACAATTGCTAAAAATTTTATTACACTAAGTAAACAAGTTTATAGTTTTCCAACACATAGATATACACATACATCGAGTTTGCCGAAAGCGTGGTGGACTAGGAGAATTAGATTTTTAAAACAAGTACAAAACAAACAAAATAATTTCATTGAAAATGAAGCTATAAAATTATTCTCACAATTTATTTCACAAGAATTAGAAAAGGGCCCGATATTACAACAAGTAAAACTATCCTATAATATTAAGATTAGAAAAACTAGGATTAATAGGAGACGATATTACAAAAGCAAAAGTGAATTATGTTTGTAAAATAAAATAAAATTACCCGAAATTACAATTAGAACAAAAATGGAGAGTATAGTGCGTAGATGTAGAAGAATTTAGAAAACAGTTAATGAAATGTTAAAACAGGATTAATTAGACATTCGAAAGTCCTCATAGATCTACAACTTTTATAGTAAGAAATCATTCGAAATAAAAGAGGAAAACCTAGGATAGTATACAATTATAAAAGATTAAATGATAATTGTGAAGATGATGGTTATAACATACCAAATAAAGAAACTTTAATAGCACTTATACAAAATAAAAGATATTTAGTAAATTTGATTTAAAAAGTGGATATAATCGTTAAAATTAGAAGAATGGTTTAAACCATGGACTGCTTTTACTTGTCCAGAAGGACAATTTGAATGGAATGTATTAAGTTTTGGGTTAAAAAATGCGCCTGCTATCTTTCAAAGATTTATGGATAATATATTTTTAAAATATAAATTTTGTCTAGTATATATTGATGATATTCTTGTAGCAAGTAATAATTTAAAAGAACATGAAGAACATTTAAACATTATATTTAAGGAAATCGAAAAGAATGGTATAGTAATTAGTAAAAGGAAAATGGAATTATTTAAAAGAAAAATTTCATTTTTAGGATTAGAGATTGGAAATGGAAAAATAGAATTACAACCTCATATTGCTACTAAAATTTTAGAATTTCCAAATAAATTAACAAATTTAAAACAAATACAATCATTTTAGGATTAGTAAATTATGCTAGGAAATTTGTTCCAAATCTTAGTAAATTAGTGGGTCCATTATATAGTAAAACTACTAAAATGGTCAACGACATTTTAATATAGAAGATGAAAACTTATTCAAAAATTAAAATGAAATAAAAATATTAAACCTTTAGAATTACCTACAAGTGATAGTTATATAATTATTCAATGTGATGGATGTAAAGAAGGATGGTGAGCAATATTAATTTGTAAACCCCATAAATTCAATCCAAAAATGAAGAAAGAATAGTCGCTTATGCTAGTGGAAACTTTAATAAAACAGTTTAAATTGGACATCTTTAGATTATGAAATACAAGCATTAATAAATTCTTTAGAAAATTTAAAATATGGCTAAAAATGAATTCAATCGTTAGAACAGATTGTGAAGCTATTGTAAAATTTATTAATAATGCTAATAGTAAAAAGTTAATAAGACAAGATGGATAAATTTACAACAAATAATTCAAGGAAATAATTATAGAGTAAAATTTGAACATATAAAAGGTAAAGATAATAATATTGTTGACCTCTTATCTAGAAAGATAAATCGCCTTTTTATGCGAAATGGATAGAAAAATTATAAAGCCTTCAAAAGGAAAAGAGAAAGTTACACACCAAGTCTCTAAGACCGTAAGGAAGAAAAATTATACGCCTCGTGTTCGAGAGACATTATCCAATGGATATCTCTTGATTTAGAAACTAAAAGTGTTACACGCTTCTCCGACTAAGAGAATCCAAAGATTACAAAGATGAAATTCAATTTGGAACAAGAACTTTACAAAATGCTCAAACTCGCCACGCAGCTTTAGAGCAATTACAAAGGTTACATGAGACAACAACAGTTATCCTTGATAATCTATGGCATATTCAAACATTGCCAAAAGCTACTGACCTTCAAAGTTCAAGTTTTAAATGCTCGGCATTTTATTTTTTCGACCAAAATCAAAACTGAGCAACCCCAAAGAAGTTTACATTATGTTATTTTCGGAGGAACAAAATTGAGTTTTCATAACTTTAATATCGTTCGAAAATATATTAATTGTCCTAAACCTCTTTGGAAAGGTTACTACGCTTTTGTAAGCATTGTCAAATGCCGAGAAGCCTTTGGTATACAAGAATTTTTATTGAACCGGAGGAAGTCAAAAGTTTTGCTCAGATTGACAAGAAAACCCAAGTAATGTGATTCAACATCGCCTTCTTTGCTAAAAATTATGAATCACAACTTGTGGATTTTGAAAAGAAAATTTCGATCTAAACAATCAATTGAAAAGTTTACAAAATGATTGTAATTACAAAGATCGACGATCTCGGTCATGGAATCAACCATTACAAAGTTAAATCAAAAATTGATTTTTGAAAACAAAATCCAAGATGTTCCACCTCCAAGAAGTTTTGAAAATTTTAAAACTAGAATTTTGATATTCCTTGGAGAAACAATGGAACCATCCGAAATTGTTCCCGACCTTGAGGAAATTATTTCTACAAAAGTTTTACAAGGATTTCCTCAAACCTTGTTGATTTACAAAAGAAAATTGTTGAAATTTATTTCAATGAATCAAAATTCAAGGCGTAAAAATCATACAAAGGCACGATGTTTATAAAATTATACGAGAAGAAGGATACTAATTGATGAACAGATCGAATTCCGCCTTCTACTTCTGATTGATTTAAACAAGATCGACATGCGGATGAAATGACAATCAATTTTACCACAATGGTATGATTGATTTCATGGAATTGATTATACGAAAAAAGAAGACCTAATGAACAAATTGGGAGAAAAATTTTTATCGACAATGGCAATATTTCATCCTTATCTTCCAAATCAAAGGTCTATCAAAAATTCTAGCTTCTCTTCCGTAAGCTACATCTCACGATTATCGCCAAAGAAGAAAAGAATTTATTTGACAGACATTGAATATTCGGTCGATATCTTCAAACCGGATGTAAAAGAGGAACAGATCATTTTACATTTCAAGATTCAAGAACAAATTAACATATTTGAAGTCCGAAAACATCCCTAAACTCAATTATGGATGAAGTATAAACTTGCGGTGAAGGACATTATTTACAAATATGGGTTACACCAAATGGAATATGTTCCTTCCTTTCGATGGAGAAGGTGATAGTCTTGCGAGATGAAGAAATTACTATCATCAATACGGATAAAGAAGAAGAAGACATTGAAGATTCTCAAAGCTGACACAATTCCGTAAACTCATGAGATTTCAAGATTAGACAGATGGGCAACAATTATTAAATTGTAATCGTTCTTCTTTTGTAGTTTTATGCTTTTTCTTGTTTTTCTTTTACACGATAGGATATAACGTGTAAAGATTAATAAAAGCATTTGTAGCATTAGGTAAATAAATGATACGTGGATAGGTGTGAATAGTGTGAATAGTAGACACCATCATTAAGGTGTGAATAGTAGACACCATAATTGAAAGGGTCGTTGCAAATAGATGAAATTTGTGCATAACATATTTACATGATAACTCATATCTTTCTTAAAAATTCATAAAAGAAAATAAATGCAACATTCACGGACTTAGTTTAATTAATTAAAAATTAATAAATTTTAAATAAGAAAATAAATAAAACGTAAATTAATTAATAATAAATGTGGGACGGGGATGATTAGGAAGATGCTTAGTTAATTGTGGGATTTGGGAAGATGCGCGTAGGTCATCCATAGCGCGCTAATGATTGTAGATATTTTAGTGTTTTTTTTTCCTCTGTCTGAAATAATTGTAGATTAAATAATGATGAGCTGAGAGTTTGGAGATAGATGCATGGTGGGGCCCATAGGGTGTAAAATTAGTACTTCCTCAGTGAAATTACAGCTAAAGTCGGTGCAGGTGGCGAATCTTAATCTCCCCTCGTCCGTCCACTAGATTTTCTATCTCTTTTTCGCATTATTATATCTCGGGAAAAGGTGTTTGGCGCAATTGTATCTATAAGTTCAAATTTATTGTGAAATTAGATAAAAATAAATAAAACTTTTATTTTATCGTTATTTTTCTGTACAATTCCACCATCATCGGCACCTCATCGCCACACATTCTATAGTAGAACATAGGGAAATTCTATAGAACATATGGGTATATTACATCACCTCTCATATGATAATATTTTATTAATATAATTATATTAATAAAATATTATCATGTGAAAGGATAAGACACCTATATGTTCTATGAAAATTCCCGTCGAACATAATACTATTCAATGGATTCAAAATTAGATGATCTTGTTAATATACATATTACTTAAAATTAAGGTTAATATTATTATATTAAAAACATCATAATAGTTATAATTTATATTTCACAAAATTGAGATCGTAACTAAAATTGTTAACTTTTCTTCTTAAAAAACTTTATCGCAGTTAAACGTAATACGATATCGGCTCTTTTCTTCTTCCTCTTAAAAAATCCTCATTACCAGTGGGAGCCCTATAAGGCTATATATTTTAATTATTTCTTAGGTAAATGAATCGACATAAGAAAGCTTCTCCTAATGTGGAGACTTCATTTTCTCCGATGAATGGAAGTGTCTCCCACCTTAAACTATTTTTTTTTAAAACAAGGGCCTCCAACGTGAAATGTCAAGCTACGTCCCTGCATATAAGTGTGTTAGTTTCTGGCTAATTCCATACCATTTCCAAATATAATATCCAGATGAAGAAGTATGGATATCATTAGAAGCCCTATTCATTAGCTTTCTGACATGCTTTAAGTTGATGATTGAGCGTCATGTAACTAAGTAGTTGGACATAGAAGTTTGTGATGAGTGTTTTGGGGCTTGTGGTCTTGCATGATCTGGGCTTGAGATTTACATATGTATGTAATCGAACAAAGGACTTAAAATGTCTGGAATCTAGAATGTCTAACAATGTGGATGCCGACGGTTTAGTTGGCTGATTGCCATAGTAGGTGGAATATGCAAGAAAGATGATGGTATAAATATGTTATTTTGCATTGTTAAAGAACTGTATTGAATAACACCATTAATTTGAGGGTTCGGACCTAATTGCATCAAAACAATTTTTGTGAGGACATACTCGTTTCGAAATAAACTTTAATTAGGGTTCTTTTCTTGTGCACATTTCCCCTTTTATTTATTAAAAACTTGTTTAATATGGTAACCATTTTTTAAATGCCGGGGAGCACTTACTATGGTAGTCATATAATCACTAATCATAGCTTATGAATCAAAAAAATTGGATCGTCGTACTTTGTGCCCCCTTAAAGCTTAAATAATGTTGTTTTTATTGTATAGAAGAATGTATTTGTTTCAAGTCCTTTTCTCTTTTCCGAATTGAGGTAGAAACAACATAATGTTTCCTCATAAATTTCATTAGAATATTATTCCTCAATTCAAAAGAATAAAATAAATAAAACATTAATCCCTCCACAATGACAAATGATCGCGTCTGCTATTTCATTAATATTTTGATACATGAGATGGGCTACTTTAGATCTCATTCTTTAGAAAGGAAAAACGCACTATTTGGTGGGGGTAAAAAGCTTTAACTTTAATTATCTATACTTATAGAAGAAGTGTCTTATTTACAATGTACTGTATAGATTGCCTGTTATATCAACTACATATTTAGTTGAAGGATAAACATATTAATTTAATAATTTATTTATGATAAATTAAATAATTAATTTTAAAATATATTTCCTCCGTCTCATCGAACTTGGTCCGTATTTCTTTTCGTATTGTTTCACCCAACTTGTCTCATTTCATTTTTAAGAAATAATTATCTCTTCAAAAGTATGGATCCCATTTACTTTTTATCCTTTTAATCACTTTATATTATTTTTCTAAATATTCATGACGAAAAAAATGAGCCATATTCGACGAGAGGGAGGGAGTATAATAATTGTTGTCCTGTTTAAACTCTTGATCCACAGTCATATATATAAGCTATACTTAAAAAATTGTCTTTCAATACTTTATAGACATTGGAATTTTAATTCGTGCTTAACATGCGAAATTATTAATTTGGTTTCACATTACAATCTAAATGTTGTGCGTAAACTAAATCAATTATATTATTAATATTATTTATGTTGTTAAATACATTAATTTAATCATGTAGATAGCTAGGATTTACCTATTATATAGTTACTATACATTTAATTCAAAGCTAATATATAATAATATATGTTTTATGTTAACTATTCATCCACGTGAATTTATTATTATAATAAATTACCTTTATCTTGTAAATCATGAAATAATTTATAAATAAACTAAAATCAAGAATATGTATTGACGCCAATATTATTTTCTTATTGGTCTTTTTCGTGACGAGAATTATATGTTTATAATTTATTCAATATGCTTAATAATGTTCTTATAGGGTGATGAAGGCTTATTGTTAAGATATTGTTTATATGGACACACCATACATTAGAAAACTTTTAAGTATCTATTCAAATTAAGTTATTTTTGAAATTTTACAATTATACGTAGAGTAATTAAGCATGTATATCGGGATTAACAGCGAATTAATTTATCTTATATGTGTTTCGTACTACTTTATCTATAACGACATGTGAAAATAATTAAATCAAATTATAAGTATTAGTAAAAAAAATTTGAAATATTTAGTTTTACTTCTATTTATTGTAATACTGAAAATATAAAATAAACTGAAAGTGCTATTTATGATTAAGTGTTTCATTTTTTTATCATATACTTATTAATAATTACACCTAAAATAGTTAGAAACGCCCAAAATGGATTCAAAATATTATAAAATGATCAATATTATAATTAAAAGTATATATAATATCAAAATTTATTAATTAGAACCTTCTTTTACACGCGAATGCATGTACTCTTTGTTAGTCCCATAAAAATATGAATATATATCTTTGGAATTATATATAGATTCGTGGAAGAATTTATATTTTGAAAAGTATATATATGAGTTATAACCTTAGTTACTAGAGTCACTACAAACGACACTTTTAATCACAGTAAAGGGTACTATAATTTATCTGTCTATTCTTCCAAATTCATTTTATAGATGAGTGGAAGAAATTATATTTTGAAAATGAGTACTCAATTTTATCTGCCTATTCTTCTTTATTCATGAGGTTAACTTCAATAACTTCGATTTGACTCATAAATGTCATTAAACTTAACATTAATGTCAACATCGTACACATTGATTCCATATATAATTTGTATTGAACCTACTTTTCCTATTATTCCGTCTCAATATTATGTATTGATCCCACAACTCACACATGATTTCGAAGCCCCAATTTTAAATGACTCCTTTCCCACAACGTCATACTTGGCTTGCAAGTGTGGACGGAAGTTTGTATATCAATTCAAACTTTTATGAATTCCAATCAAAGCTACGCAACCTTTAAATACCAAATAAATAAATCTCCAACTTTTACAGTACTCCAATTCGAAAATAATGCTCATTTATTCACGTATCGATTTTGCTGATGACATAATTGTGTTATATAAAGTATTATGTGATGTGTGTGTGTTGGCCTAGTGGTAGAGTGGTTAATGCCCGATGCCAAAGGTCTCGAGTTCGAGTCCACCGTGACGCAGCCTTTAAAATTTATGTATTAATTGACCAAAAAATAAAAATAAAAATAAAGTATTATGTGATTAATTTTGGTCGATGTCACAACACGTTCGGAAGCAATCTCTTATAGATGTACCAACTAAAGTCGAATATCTTTGAAAATAAAAGTATAAAAAGGAAAACAAACCAAAAAATAAAAGAAAAACTCGTGCTAAGCTACTATTTGTTCTTTTCTTAAAGTTTTCAACCAGAAAAGGTTTCAACAACTAGGGGTAAATTCGTCATTGGCCCCGACCCTTCTAAAACGGGGAACATACTATACATCTCTCTTACTCACTACCGCCACCGACACTTTGACACCGCATGGTTATCTCAATGACACGTGGCGTGTTCTGAACCGTGCATAGGACTCTGAGGCTTGAAAAATCGCGAAGAGAAAAGATATTCTGTGTCGACATATTCTGATGGAGACTGTACAACAAAACAGGGGCGGTCGTTTGTTGACTATTTTAAGGATTAATATATGTTAATTGAATTTTTAATCTCCGACCAAATATTGAAATTTTGGCAGGTTACCTATTCGAACTTCTGCAGATACAAATTATTATTCTGGTTTTTATGATTACATTGTTTTGTTGCAAACATTTATTTTTTTCTGTTTTTTTGGGCAATATATAGTTCTTTTGGGAATTGCAGCAATATAATGTAATAACCCTTTATTTTTACGCATTTGCTTGATTAATGGAGCCTCTAGAATCATAATCAACAAGATTTTTAGTATACCAGGATCTTGACAAAATAACAAAGCCAGGGAAAGAAAGAAAGAAAGATCTTAGCATTATAGAAGACTTTATTTTGGTAGACAATTGAAATAATTAAGGGATCTGCTTTTCTAAATAAAGTCTAAGTTTCTTCTTAATCAATTAAAGGTCTTTGTCTCTCTCGAGAGAGATTTATTACAGATGATACAACTATGACATTATCGAACAATTCTAAATATGACTCATATCTTAAAAAAATATATTAAGTTTCTGCTTTTAAAAAAAGAAAAGGATAATAATTTTCTATCCTTTCGAATTTTGATATATTCAAACCTAGCGACATGCCCCTAAAACCCCCACGAGGACCACGCTCCCAGGCCCAATGGTAGTAGAAGCAATTATAATAATGCCAAAAAAATTAAGCAATATTTAATTTTCAAAACAGATTCGGATTAAGGGGTAGATCGAATTTTACTGAGTGGGGGAAAATAAAAGGCCTAATGAAAGAAAAATACAACTAGATGCGGACAAAGAAAAAATTTTAATTTCGGAGGATCCAGTCAAATATATTCTGACGTTGCACGATCAAAATAAATAATTGTGAACTCAAAAAACGTCCTCTTTCTATATTTTATTCTTTTTCCTATAATTTGATAAGAAAGGAAGGAAGAAAGCTGTCGGATTTCCGCAATTTAATTAATTGTGTTATTTTAGTTGTTTTTGGAGAATTTCGCAATTTAATTTGTTTTTTTTATTATGATTTGGGGAAAAGTTCACATTTAAGAGTGTTTTATAGTTTTTTGGTTGTGAATAGTGGGATGTATTTTCAATTGTAATCAACATATATATTATATACACCCTCTATTTTGTAATTATGGTGGTTAGAACATATTTAAAAAGTTAAATGGATAGTATTTTAAATATAAAAATTCTATTCCACGGAAGCAAATTCATTAAATATATTTGTGCCCAACTTTTGCGAATATATAATCAAATATTAAATAACGCAAGGATTCTGCACTACCACACAAATCATCTTTTGTACGTCTTGACTGAACTATTTTCTTTGATCAACAAATAATTGAAGTATATTATAGAGGTGTAATATTATTAGCAGGCCACAGAGTCTTTTCTTGAGATACAATGGATATTGTTGCGTGTATTAGCTTGACTTGGAATATATTGATGAATTAATAATATATTCCAATTCAAGCTATTAAATGCTCATTCAACTAGCTAGGTTACTTGAGCTTTCAAGATTTTAGATCAAAATATCTTTTGCCACTACCACTATATTCATTGCATTAGACATGATTACATATGCTCTTAATTGTAGTAATTAAGTGTTGAACCTAGCCTTAAACGGCTATAAAACCTCAATTGAATTCTAATTAATGAGTGGCATGGTTAAAAAAAGGTTTGGACTTGGATTGTGAAGTTCAATAACAATTAGAGTTGAACTGATTTGCGAATAAGGGTGATTAATTAATTGATATGGGGATCATTAATTTATTAGGACTCTTATATATGATTACCTTTGATCTCAACTTTAATTCTAATATTCATTACAACAAACTAGGCACCATTAAGGTTTTAGGTTTGATATGAGGCCCATGTTTGAATCTAACATGATCGAAGTATTGCATTCTCTATCCGCCCGACAGCAGCAGAGAGGGTTCGATTCCCGTTATACGTGACGTGGTGAAAAAGACTGATCCAACGAGATATGCCTTAATAAGTCCATATTTTAACACATAATTTTATGTAAAATCATAAGATGATCGAGTCAATATTCGTCAGACGAGGCCAATTATCTGGATTCTGACATAATATAATTTTGTTGATATTTTCGGAATGGATTTTCACTCGTCAGTAATAATCCGTTGCCATCAAGAATAGTAGAATTTAACAAGCAGGATTATCGTTCTTTCTTTGCCCTAAATACTAAATGACGTGGACTTTTACTATAGTCCACATAAATATAAAACTCATCGCAACACTCCAATCAAAACCAGTGAAAAGTCTCTTCATTCCTATAAAATTAAGAAAACTTAATTATGAAAATGAGAAGCCAACAGCCAAGAGAAAATGAAAATGCAACTGCCAACTAATAAATTAAAAGAAACTAATATAGATAGTGATGGTGGGTGCTGTGCTGTTATTATATAATTCAGCAATGATTTTACGAGTTAAAACGTCTAACTTAAACTAATATTTTGAAGTTAATTTTTCTTTGTAGTTCACCTCTTTTTCAAATGCGTTAAAATATTTTGCCCAACAACCATGGTAATTTGAGCGTGACCGCTCTAATTTCAAACCATGCTTGTATATAAAGTAATTATGTTACAATTTCCATAAAAATAATGAATAGTTGGCCACAAAGACATTTCTCCTAGCGCCCCTAAGAACAAAAATAGAAAAGAAAAGAATATATATATATATATATATATATATATATATATATTCTCACTTTTTATGAATATCACAAACTAGTATGATTAGGAGGTGAGTTTGATTAGAATATACTATTAATCCCCCAAATTTAGTTTTGTCATATGTGTTATGTGTTCAAGTGGAAGCTAAATTATATGTTTGATATTTAATCTAAATCTAGGTGTTGAAAACTATTTTTCAATATTGATTTCATAAACAAATAATTACGATTAGACGTATTTCTTTGTTAATCTATATGTGTTACAAGTAGAACATCTTTAACTAGTAAGTAGTAAGAATAAATCTTTAGAGTCAAATTTATTTTCTACATATAAATAGCATATTACTATCATTATACTAGTATATTACTCTAATGATTAATGTTATATTTTACATTATCCTAACAAACTCATATACATATATTGTAATAATTATTTCCTTAGCTACTAATATATCATATGATATCATATTATATAATTAAAAATATATTACAAAGAATTCGTTCATCAATTAAATCGATAGTTAGCTTATATATATATATATTCTCAATCCCCTAAAACATAGAATTTACAACTGGCGATAAATGTCCGCTAATACTAATAATCACATTTCAGATATTGTAATAATTCTAATGTAATGAATTTGTCATCTACTCTTATATTTTGATAATGTAATTGTTATCGTCTCATACATTGTACGAACGAAACACTAATAAAAAGATTACAACTTATAACTCAATCCTACCCTGAGTTTGATAATTGAAAAATGAAAGAGAAAAAATAAACGTCAAAAAGCAAAATGTCGTCGATCGCTATTTCATTTATTGGAACGTATTTTGATCATGTAAAAAAAATGATAGTAAGTATCTATAAAATAGCGATGCATTAGGCATCTATTTAAATACATTAAATGTATCTCTACAAGAATTGAGATTACATATACAAAATATTTACGTCTTATAGCAATATTATTCAACGTTTGCATAAAATAGACAGAAATAATTTCGCATAAGCAATATTTTTAAAATTCTTTTTTAGTTAGGTACCTATTTAATTATATTATACCGATAGTTCTATAACAACATGTCAACATATATAATTTTGATCTAACTATGCTACCATTCATAATTAGGTTGCTCGGTCGTAAATCATAATCCTAACTGTAGAAAATAATTAATGATACGCTGATAAATTTCTAAATTAAAATAATCTTCGCTTAGATTTTTTAATCTAATTCAATAAATACATATTAATTAGACTAATGCAGTAGTATGCTATTTATCATCATATTACAACATATCCTTATTTTGGTCGATTATATAACTCTATAGTAACACACTTGACCTACTAGCTAGTTCATATTCAATTTAATTATTTTTTTTTTAAAATCTAAAACAAAGAACACATGATAGAGAGATGCCAAACTTTATATTATCAAATAAAATGTTTATGATTTTGTTAGAGATGAAATATTATATATGTCTAAACACAAACGCAAACGCACACTTTAGGCTAACAATACTACTATATGAAAAATCACGAACACATCGTCACATAATCCATATAGCCATAAACCATATATGCATATATTCTGGTCTATAGCAACCAACTGACTAACATTGTAAAATGCAAATTATACACATACACACACACATAGGAGGATTAATATGATAACTATTTTTATCGTGATGTGAAAGTTGATGAATCCGCTAGGAAAGTTACTAAATCCCAAAAATGAAATTTTCGACCCTCATGGGACTCGAACTTGGGTGAAAATTTTCAAATTTTTGAATTCAATAACTTTTTCAACGGATTCATCAACTTTCATATCGAATTCATTTGATTTTTAGTTTTTAGGATAAAAATGGTTCTCATTTGAACCTAATCCCCCCTCTCTCTCTCCATATATATATATATATATATATAGAGGATAGATCATATAATACTGACCCAGATAGTATGTAGTACTCAATCTCATCCACTCATCTAATAGATCCTATGGTTCAGATTTTTCGGACTTTTTAGCTTAATTTCGCTAATTTTCGCTCATTAAGGGTAGATTAGTAATTTGATTTGTTATGTGATTGCGAAAACAAACAATGCATTTAGTTAACGGATAATGCATTGAAATGAACAAAAATGCATGCAGTTGAAGAGAATAATGCATGTGATTAGAGTCGCTGCCGCGGCTTCGCGCGCCAATGCGCTCGTTCTCGCAAAACACACTCCGCTATTCGCTGCTCCCACCCACGGTTGGACGCGACGCATTTTTATGTTCAAGTAAATGCGCTTTTATGTTATTTCATATGCATTTTTGTGTTTTGTTGTGGCTCTTCCAACCCAACGTCTCTACCCAACGGCGTGCACCCAAAGACCCTTACCCAGCCAGTCGGAGCCCACCCAGCCATGCATTACTCGCACCAAGCCACGGTTGGGCGCGATGCGCTTTGTGTTCATTTAAATGCATTGTCATGTTATTCAGATGCATTATTTGTGTTTTGTTATGCATCAACCCAAACTTAGCGCCCATGAGACCCCAACGCTCCCGACTCTCCTACCAATGCCGGACGGCACCCAGCCCGTGGTGCGTCCCATTTTGTCCCCGAGCGAAAAATGGGTTGCCACGTGTCAAATTTTGGTGCGTCCACGTGTTCAAAATGTGTGGTCAGATTGAGACTACATACTATCTCGGGATACCAAGACTACGGGAACCCAACCTATATATATATATATATATATATATATATATATATATATGGTTTGTGTAGACACTTTTATAGTGTAAACATGAAGACAAATATCAACCCTTGATTGATTCAGATTCAATACGCAAATTATGACGTAGATGCACAATTATATACAAAATGTGCATATAACTAATTTAGATACATATTTAAAAATAATTGTATGATTTTCAAATCTAATGGACATGATTTGTTCTCATTTATGTATATTAAGAATTGTATGTACATGAATCATATCACTTCCTATGATATATATATATTATCTATAAACCGATCGATGAACTGTTATTTTCAGCTTGAATTTATAGAGTTTAATTTATTCATGTGAGGAGTTTTATTAATAAACTCTAGATTCTCCTAGTGCAAGTCCAACTCCACCTAATGCTGTTATGGCTAAGGCAACATTATCCAGAGCTCTATCATTTCAACGATAAAAATATTATAGCATTATTCGGAATTTTAATATATATATATATATATTTTTTCTAATACTATATATGTCATAGATAAAGTTGGTTGAAACGGAAAATGAATAATTAAACTGTTATTTGTAATATTAGATTGTCTAGACTCTAGAGAGGTTCGAAACCATGTCCGTATCTTGTCCAAGAAAATAACATCGGCGAAGACGTACGTGTTAGGATTCACACATTTTGTTCCTAGTTTTTTGTAGTTGGTTGAAATTTCTCAAAAAAAAATAAAACATAAAAAAAGTTGTTGTTTGAAATAAATATGGCTGAAAAACGAAAACTCCATTCTCATGCTCAACTTGCCAGGAATTACCCAGCTAAAAAAATAGATAAAAGGGTATTTTTGTCTCTTGACAATAAATTAATCACTTCAATATATATTACAAAAGATGATTTCGTGGTCTTATTATTGAAAATTGTCCACTTTACGTACTTGGTTTTTGTTCAACGGAAAAAAGTGAAGAAACCGACGAAGAAGAAAAAAATGGGAAGTGGAAAAATAAAAAATTAGAAAGTGAAAACATATTTTGTGAACTCATATAATAGCTTACTTCAAAGTACTTCCTTCGTTTCTCCAAATGTCCCATATTGAATTTCTTTTCTTGTTCCCGTAAATGTTTTCAGTTTCAAGATTTGAAAATAGATTTGTGACATCATTCATTTAACCCTTTTTAAAAACTTAAAACGAATAGATCCCAAGTAAAAGAAAACAATTAATAAAGTTATAAAATGATTTTTTTTGTATCATGGGAACGTAGTCGTTATTTACTGACGACGACCTGGTAACCTCACGTTCTTGTACAATAACCTACAAACCACACATAACAAATAAATCATATTTGAAAAACTAGATCTGACAAATTCAAATCCATAAAAAATTTTGGTGTTATTTTATAAATACATGTGATTTGACAATAGGAACATTTAAAAAGAAAAAGAAAAAGAGGAGGGAGTGCTTTTCTAAATAAGTGACAAAAATAATGTTTATATTAACAACAAAATATATATAATTATATACTCGGTTAAGTTACCATAACGACTTGAAATTGTAGACTTGAGACATGAAAGTAGTAATACACTTAGGTGATGTTTATTTTGCATGATTATGTTGGATAGATAAAATTAATCCAACCTAATCAAATATTTATTTTTAAAGATTAATATTTGAAGATATCCCAAAGTCCGAGATTATTTTTACTCAACCTAATCTTTAACATACATCAACTCTTGGCAGATCCATTTTGTCCTATTTAATGTCGTTTCTACAAAACTTTGAAACAAAACAAATAAATGCAATCGATAAATACAAATCAAAACAATAGCGAAATATGACAAACCACGGACATACATAAAAATATGAAGAATAAGCACAAAATCATACTAAACATATATATATATATATATATATATATATATATATATATATATAGGAGTGGATCAAATGAATCCATCTTTTCGATTCTGCGAACCATGATAAGGCGTTGAAGATGATGCACAAAATAAGATATAAAGTTGTGCATAACGAAAACTTTCTAAAATTATTTTGTTGTGCAACAATTTTAGAAAGTTTTCGTTATGCACAACTTTAAACTGCTTTGTGCATCATCTTCAACGACATGCATGGTTCTCAAGTTCTCAAAAGATAAGTTCATTGGATCCAACCTCTATATATATATATATATAGTACTCGATCCTTAGGTAGTATATAGTACTTAATCTAGACCACACATTTGAACAAATGGACGCATCAAAATTTGACACGTGACAGCCAATTTTTCGCTCAAAGACAAAATGGGAAGGCACCCAATGGCGCTAGGTGCTCGTCGACATTGGGTAGAAGAGTCTGCGAGCGTTGGGGTATTCGCGGACGCTGGGTTTGAGGAGAGCCACAACAAAACATAAATAATACATACAAAATAACATAACACTGTATTTAAAATAACATAACACTGCATCGCACTCAATCGATATTGGGTGTGCGCCGGAGCTGGATTTGGAGCGAGCCACAACAAAACACAAATAATGCATATAAAATATATAAGACTGCATCACACCCAATCAGCGCTGAGTGCACGCAAGCGAGCGCTGACCAACAGATGCGGGAGGAGCGCGAACGAGCGTTGGGAGTGCGTTCCAGCACGCATTAAAATCCAAACTCATATGCATGTTTATGTTCAACTGTATGTATTTTTATGTTTATTTAAATGCATATTCAGTTCAACTATATGCTAGTTTGTTTTTCGAAATCACATAACAAATCAAATTACTAATCTGCCCTTACTATATCGAAATCAACGAAAATAAGCTTAAAAATCTGAAAAAATCTCAATTATAGAATCTATAAGATGAATGGATGAGATTGAGTACTACATATTATCTCAAGTTTGGGTACTATACGATCCTCCTATATATACATAGAAGGGTTAACGTGAGAACCATTTTTATCGTGAGAACGTGAGAACCAAAAAATAATGAATTTGTTGGGAAAATTACTGAATTAAAAAAAAAAAATCACCCATTATGAGATTCAAACTTGGGTGAAATTTACGAATTTTTGAATTCAATAACTTTCTCGACGAATACATTAACTTTATAGTAAATTCATTTTGTTCATAATGAATTTTATATAAATCTTAGTTCTATGTTTAAAATGATCCTTATTGAAATTGAAAAGTTGAATTCCAATTGCATGCATTCCATCCGCCGACACTACCGTCGGTTGCAGACAAATTTACTTGCCAACTCTGGAAATACTATTTACTATTTTACTGCCTTCACTTTTTCACATAAAAACAAAGCCTTAAAAGGGGGGGAAAGCCAAACCAACATTTACAATTTGAGCAACAGGAAACAAACTTGTCTTTGAGATGCTAATTGCGTGTGAACTGTGAAGTATAATATTCTTGTAAAAGAAATATCTGATGGCTATAAATATTGATATAAATGATTAAATTTCTTTTCATTTGTCTTTATTTTGGTCACTTATTTTTATTTTTTTACTAAAATATAATTATGCTGCGTTATCTTATGGGTAGTGAAAAGTGTTAAACACATTTAATGTCTATGGAGTACTAGTAATTAGAATAATAAATACATAACTGAACTAACTTTCAAAGGGTTGTATAATAAAACAACTATTTTTCTGACAAAATTAATTATGGTAATGCAGAAAACAAGTTGAAAGATTCTTAAAAAGATAAATAACCCATTAGCGTCATTTGTCTGAGAACGAGAATAATTTGAGACCACTAAAATTATAGCATTTTACGAACAATTGGAAATATATACACATCTAGATCTGAAATAAACTCATTATTAAATCAAAATCATACTTGTAAATAGGAGTTGACTCGTGACTTCTTACCACTCTTGTCGATTTTCATTTCTACCTACAAACATGTTTTACCAACCTATTTCGAGTGCGATTTCAATGGGATAGATTATAATGTTTCACTAACAAGGAAAATACCAGCCATTACTTTGGCGTCCACGGTTAAATAAAAGTCAGTACGATTAAATAATTAGTAAGAGGGAAAGCTATTTGTTTCTAGATATTGGTCAGGCGAAAGTTGTTATTTCAAAAATCACAAAATTATCAATTCTATGTACAGTAATAATTATAGTCATTATTGTGACTCTTCATTTTCTAGTGTCGTATATTTTGGTTTGAGTTTGGCACCAAAAACGTGCAATCTCAGCACCTTTTTTTAAAAACTCCAACCAATCACCCCAAAAAGAACATTTATAAAATATTCCCATTTTGAGATATAATTAATTAAAAAAATAGTGTTTTCTGTTGTTAGTGGTTTTTATAAATATTTAGTGATTTTCCCATTGAATTCACGTGCCCATGATGGGCCTTGGCCTTTTGTTTAAGCCGGGCGCAACAGAAAACAATGGGCCGGCTACATATACGAATATTTTGTGGGCTAAAAGGTACCAATTCAAGTGATGACAGAATAACTAGATTTTTCTATGGCACTTCTACTTTTAATGAGGAAGTCTTATATGATTGAAGCCACACAACGTACTCACTGTAGAAATAATAATATGCCTAATGTAAAATTTACTATTCCACATGAGGAAGTCTTACAAAGTTCTTTTAAAACAAGCAAAAGAAAACTTATAACTAAATTAAAAATTTGTAGGTCTACTTGACACAACATTTATTTTTATTTTTTATATCACGGGGAGCCGCACCGCTATACTCAGCAGGACACCTGGATAAACCTCACGCTCAAATGCAATAGCCGCAAACCACGCGACAATGTGAACCACACTTGAAACCAGGGTATGACGTTTCCAAACCCATAGGGCGTTTGTGGGGTTCAACCGCGATCTCGATCACGTAAATCCACTTTAATCATTGGGGTGTCTATTAGACAACATTTATGTTATATGTATATGGTTGTGAATGCATCAAAATTTGTAGGTCTACTTGACAACATTTATGTTAGATTTAGCATCGAAAATTCCTAAATATCTGAATATCCTAAACCCCATCGGAAGAACGCCGAGCCGAGCAATTCCAACACCCAATAGTATCTCGCCACGTATACCTTCGACGGACGAGATCACTACTGACTTGCAACACGTGTATCTCACCGCGTGCAACCGGTGATCCAAGATTTTCTATTGGCTGTAGCCGATAATTCCCCCTTTTGTTTCCCGCTAGGTACTGAGCACCGATCACCAGTTGAACTCAGCTTCCCTTTTTCTTTTATATAATACTTACTCTCTCTCCATGCATTTACTATTTTCTTCCATTCATCTCTTATCAGAAGTTTTAGCAATTTTCCTTCTCTAATGAACATTTCAAGTGGAGAGCTCTGATTTTTGTTGCCTTCCCGAATCTGGGTTGATTGTGAATTTTCTATCTCTGGTAATAAGCTGTGGCGTCGGAGATGAACTAATTTGGAGCTATCTGAGAATTTTAACTGATAAATATAGTTGCGTGAGGAAATTAATTAACTTGGGATTGGTTTTTATCACTCCTTTGTTTTTCTGATTGAATTTTCTCGGCTGCCAGCTGGGTTTTTCTGGCTAGGTTGGATAGTAGCGCAGTTGAGTACGCAATTAGTTGGTGCTTGTCTTATGCTTTTACTTTTCAGTTGTTAAAGATACGTGCTTTAGTGAATTTTGTGCTAAATTTTAGTGGCTGGAGATTAGGGTTTGTCGAAAATAATTGGGGGTTTATGGGTATGTAGCTGAGGTTTCCTGGTTGCTTAACCGCGTGAAGTTTCAGTTTGCTGTGTAGATTGCTTTTTTTACTTGTGCTCTCTGCTATTCATGCGAGTTTCTTAGCTGTATTTGTTGCCTACTGATACTCTTCTTGCTTGACAGTTACAAAACAAATCATTTTAAGATTCCTTGGTTGAGTGAGTTACTGCTGGGTTATGCAAGCATCTGCGGGTAAAAACTGATAAATATGATGCCCGAATTTGTGGTGGATATTTATTTCGCTGGTTTAAACTGTTGAAGGTTACCTCTAATTTCCAAGTACTGGACCTGATTGTTACTTGGATCCCGGATTGCGGATGGTGCCTTCAAGGGTGGCTGGAGGAACGGCACAATCATCTTCAAGCTCCGGAATTTTCTTTCAAGGGATGAGCAAAGCCAGGTTCCAGGAAATTCCCAATTCAGTTCAATTTTGGGAACTCATCGAGTTCATTACCTGGACGTGCGCAGGCACACACAGGGCCCTTTTCTGGGGATGTCAGCAATACAGTCTTAAATAGTTTGGCAAGCTCTGGCCCCAGTGTTGGGGCAAGTTCTTTGGTTACTGATGCGAACTCAGGACTTTCAGGAGGCCCCACCTTCAGAGAAGTGCTAGTGTCAATACAGAATCTTACACGCGCTTGCCTGCCTCACCTATGTCATTCTCATCTAATAATATCAGCATTTCGGGCTCTTCTGTTATGGATGGATCCTCAGTAGTACAACAAAGCTCCAATCAAGATCCTGGTTCACAGCAGAATCATGGAGTTTCCAGTGCCACGTCTTTGCCACGCACAGGGCAAGTTCAATTTCCTGGTGGTGCAAGGATGCACAATTCTTTCGCACAGGACCAATCTATTATGTCTCAGCTACAGAAGAAACCCCGTTTGGATATCAAGCAGGAAGATATTGTACAACAGCAGGTTTTGCAACAGCTATTGCAGAGACAAGATTCCATGCATTTACAGAACTCTAATCCTCAATTGCAAGCTTTGATCCAGCAACAGAGACTAAGGCAGCAAGAACAACAGATTCTACAGGCTATGCCGCCACTTCAGCGGGTTCAGTTATTGCAGCAACAGCAACAGTTGCAGTTAAGACAGCAGCTTCAAATGCAGGGAATGCCATCTGCAACTGGAGTTAAGCGGCCTTATGATGGTGGCGATGCTCGCCGCTAATGCAATATTTGTATCACCAGAGACAACGTCCTGCTGTGAGTACTTTAATCCCATGTGATTTTATCTAGCGGACCTTGTATTTTTTGTTGGGTACTGTTCTCTTTTCATGTTGATATCCAGCTCGTATGTCATTGATAATTGATTTAAGCGATTTTATAGATCTTAACCTGTGTTAGAAATCTTATGAGTACGCTGTTATGATGGTTTAACCTACTTGCTTCCTTTCAGGACAATACTTTTGCCTATTGGAGAAAATTTGTGGCCGAGTATTACTCTCCACGTGCGAAGAAGAGATGGTGTCTATCCCTGTATAATAATGTTGGGCACCATTCACTTGGGGTGTTTCCTCAGGCAGCAATGGTATTGTTTTTTATTCTATTGACTATTTATTGGCTTTATTGTTTGGCTTCTGTCTGACCTGTTCCTGTTCCTCCCTCCTCTTTTCTGTCTTTTGGTGCCCTCCAAAGCTGAATATGTAATTGGTTTGCTTTTGTTCCACAGGATGCATGGCAGTGTGACATATGTGGCTCAAAATCTGGAAGGGATTTGGTGCGTTTAATCTCAACCTATAGATGTTGCCTAAGTTAGTTTATATTTCAAATAATATTCTACTCATATTGTCAGGCACTAAACTATCTAGTTTCGGTTGTTTTGGTGATTGACCTAAGAGAGCATGATTTGCAGAGAGGTTTAAGACTTTCAGATGCACATCCTTTGTGTTATCTGCCCAGACTGGAATCATATAGATCTCTTTTAAATGAAATTGAGATAATCTCAACTGAAGCTTTGGAGAAATTTTGTAAGGTCGCTCATCTATTTGCTTGCAAGAAAAAGTTACTCTACTGAAAATATAGTACTGCAAAATTATTGCAGTTTGTCCCTTTTCTATAGTGAAAGTGCAATTGCCTTAAGAAGCAAAAGAATTTCTGCATGCGTGCATGTTGTTAGGCCTGTTTTACTTTAAAGTTGCACTTTCAACTATAACCATAATGCCACCAAACATAGATAACTGTTGTATACTTCGAAACATGTTTTTATGCTTATGCTATTCAGAGCTTCACTTTCTTGGAAATAAAGGTGAATTAGCGAAAACAATTTTCGAGAGCACAGATAAGTTGTGATCATCAAAGTTTTGATACTTCAAATGATAACTCGTACTTTGATAGTTTCGCCTTGTAGTAAGCAATAAAGACTCCTATTCATAATCAGAAACTCTGAAAAGCTTAAAGCATGCGTAGTTGGATAAGTAACTTGTGAGTCAGCTAGCTTTTTAGTGCTCTGAAAATTTGGCCTTTTTGTGTGGTTTTAACAGAGGCAACTTTTGAAGTGCTCCTAGACTCAATGAGATCAAATTTGCCAGTGGTGTAATCGATGAGCTTCTATTTCTGGACTTGCCTCGGGAGTGTAGATTCCCTTCAGGAGTAATGATGCTAGAGTATGCAAAGGCAGTTCAAGAAAGTGTATATGAGCAACTTCGCGTGGTTCGCGAGGGCCATCTTCGCATTTTTTTCTCTCCTGATTTAAAGGTAAGCTGCAGTACTGACATGAAAGTTCTGTTGGGATTTCTTATTCTTGTTTTTTTTATTAACACTTGCCTGACCACAACTTCTTTAGATTTTGTCTTGGGAGTTTTGTGCCCGCATCATGAAGAACTTCTTCCTCGTCGATTTGTTGCCCCAAGGTAGACATCTTTTGACTGAGTTTCCTTGTCGAGGCCTAATCAATGTGGTTTATAGTTTATACTTCTTATTTTACTTCTGCATAATCATATTCTCTATGCATCCTTGTAATAGGTTTCTCCTTTTTACTTTTGAAAATATAAGATGAATGCATCTTTGTCATAACAGTGGTATTTGGGTTGTTACTCTTGTGGGTACGACACATCTATGTTGCTCATCAGTTGTGCACAATCTTTTACATGTCTCTTGTGCATCATGTTGTATGTACTAGATTCTGTGTCATATTGTGATCTTTTTAATTATAAAAATTGTTTTAAAATTATTAATCCTAAATAAAGGAATGGCCTGTTGCAATGCCAGAATGGCTATTGGGTTTATCTCCCACACACTTCCACAGTACTCAATTGGGTATTGGCTATGTCACAACTGCATTCATCTCAAAATTTCATGCCATCTAATGTCTGAATAATACGTTGGGCACAACTTCCTCAATGCATGTTGGCTTGGTTATTTGACACTGTTGATTTGTCTGTGCAGCACTCTGGAGAAGTTGATTTTATGTTCTTTTCATTGTGTAGAAGTCTGGAAAGTTGATATAGGGATTAGCATAGGAGAGAAACAGTATACATGTAACTTATGGAAAAGACTTTGCATGAGTAAAATGTTACGTTTAGGCCATGTATTTTATAGTACAAATTTCTGCTGCAGGTTAATCAATTGCTACAGCTTGGCCAGAAATGTCAGAGCACAATATCTGAAAGTGGAGCTGACGGTGTTTCTCAGCCAGATTTACAGGCAAACAGTGCCATGTGAGTCAAGAATTAAGAATTTTGATTGGTCTAGGTTTCCTTCTTCTTGGGTCGTGGTGTATTGACTTCCATAGCAAATGGGTCTTAATTTAGTGTTCTTTTATTGCAGGGTCTTAGCGGCTGGGCGCCAACTTGCTAGGAGTTTGGAGTTACAGTCACTAAATGATCTCGGCTTCTCCAAGAGATATGTCCGGTGCCTACAGGCATGTCTCAACCATTACATACCCTTTAATGTTCATAATCCATATCATCTTGTTTTTCATATTTGTCTACTCGACAGATAGCTGATGTCGTTAATAGCATGAAAGATTTGATGGATTTCTGCACAGACCAAAAGAAAGGTCCTATAGGTAAGGATAATATATATACTTATGTATCTACATGTATTTCTAACAAATTATTAGTCAAGTTTATGTGCATGCCATATGTTGTTAAGACCATTGCCTGTTACCAGATTTACATAGTTTAAACTCATGTAAGATTGAATAGCCATTTGGTGATCATCAATGCAATTCTGTTTGCAGAGGGCCTGAACAGTTTTCCCCGATGTGCTGCTGTGGCCCGGGTCCAGATGCAAGAAATGGATCAGATGGGAGGACTTCAGGGTCTTCCAACTGATCGCAACATGCTCAACAAGCTTATGGCATTCCATCCTGGGCTCAACAGCCAATTAAACAACAGCCAACATGCGGGGAGTCGAGGAGGAGCTTTGACTGGATCACCACATGGTGGTCTTGCAATGAGTAACTATCAAAATTTGCTGATGAGACAGAACTCAATGAACTCAGCTAATAGCGTAAATCAGCATGATGGATCTTCTACTTTCAATACTCACATTCAGCCTCTCCCACGACTCCCGGGTCTTCAAGTGCTTTGCGGGAATTTTCAGAATCCGCAGATCAGCGGCTTTTCCGTAGCCAAGCACCACAGCAACAGCAATTACAATTTCAGCCACCGAATGGAAACGGCCTAATGAAGCAAAGTCAACCTCTGCTCTCACAAAACAACCAATCATTACAAAATCAGATGATCCAGCAGTTTCTACACGACATGAACCAAAAAATAATGGGGAGCAGTGATGCAGCAGAACTACTCCTTTCAAAATCCAGGCAATTGTATATCTGCAGGTGGGATTGGCGTCAGAAATTCTCCGGCATCATCAGCAGCTGGGAACGGCCCGCAGCTGCTCAAGCGCAGCCACCGAGCAGAAGCAGTACTTTAAAGCTGCTTCTTTCAAGAATGAGTCTCCAGCCCCTGTTGATCGTATGGGATATGGCCAGAAATCGTCATATTTTCCAGAGAGCCTCCATTCTTCTGATGAGATTGTTCCGGATCTTGCCCACCAATTCATCGAAAATGGTTTCTTTAACAATGATCTCGATGAAAGCATGAATTTTAGCTGGAAGGGATAATTAATTCTGCGTGTTATGTTATTATATAAAAAATATATATACACACATTCTGAGAGAGTGAAACATTAAGAATGTGTTTGTATTGGCTCGTTTTACTTAGGTTGTCATGTTTATTTCCTTTTCTGTTAATGTTCCTTTATCCTCTAGAGGCTTGTTCACTCCAGTCCGAGGTGTTATTTAGCTTATGGTTTTCTGACAAGGCAGCTGGCAAATGTAGACCGTTGTTGATACTAAACAGTAAACAGTATCATTTTAATGTTGGACTGGTGTAAGAATCCCCGCCTGCGTCTGCGGGTAGAGAGGAATTATTTTTCTCGTCTTTTCAAGGTTTTTCATTTGGCTGTATCTAACGTAGCCTTTTTTCTATTCAACTTCAAAATTTATGTTAAATTTTTCTATTTAACTTCGATGATGGATTTACGGATTGATCATTGGATTGATCATTGAATTGCAACAAAAAGGAACTTCATAACCGACATTTCTATAATTTAAAACGTATAATCAAATCGCAAAAAGTAGTGATAGAATTTTTTGAAGTAACCTACAGAAAAATGAACAAGACAAAGAAATTCAACAAATCGAACATGAAATCTCCCTCTCCACGAAACTAACTGAGAGGTAAACTATGGACTTTTCTCCAAAATGTCGCAAGAGAAGTTTGAAGTGTGACGGCAATTATATTTATATAAGGCAGTGCATCTGACATTGCGGAAACTGGAGAAAGGTGTTTATAAACAGAGATGATGATATAATGAAAGTCGAAATCATTTACGATACAAGTTTGCAACTGATCATGATATTCTGCGTACGCGAACTAGTTGTCTTGCACCTCCTTCTGGCAAATGGGGCATTGCTGTAACCAACCAAAAACTGGTTACCTCTATTTCCAATAACCTGTGAATAACACTTCATTTTTAATCATCTCACAAATACTCATTTCCAGTCCTTTTACCTTATTTTAGTGCAACCAGGTGGTGATACAGTTTGAGTGATACTGGTGCGCACAAGGCAAGGTGATCACTTTACCTCCATGCCTGAACCCGTCCCAGCATATCACACACCTGAAAGATTAAGCCATAAACAACATCAAGTTAAGTGCAAAAATTTTTCACGGCATATCACACACCATGTCTATGCAAGAAAGTTCTTCCACATTGAGGTTGTTCTTTCTCACACACTTTCCTGGACAAATAAAATGCAATGTCTCACTACTTGGAAAGCACTATCTTATATATGATGTGACGTGCTATATTACAATAGAATAGCTGCTCAAAGTCTCATGCATACCCGTGCATTGTTCGAATAGTGAGTATTAGGTAGAAGACGAGAATGTATAGTTTCTAAAAGAGTAAGAACAGGAGTAGTTGATTTTTGTAACCAGTCCTGATATATCTAGAATAAATTCTATCTCATCTTCCTAGGGCTTCACCAAGATGATATGGACAGTATGCATTCATCATAGTTATCTGCCATCCAACTGCAGAAGGAAAGAAGCAGGAGTTCACAGAAACACAGTTACACATGTGATGGAACATATCTTTTTATTAACACATTATCTACAAAATTGAGTTACAGAAACCGTACTCTTCTGTTTCCTTCTTCTTCTTTGAGAACAAGCCAGATTTGTTAGATTTGTATCTGAATGTTGGTAACCGTGAGATGAGATCTGCTGTAAGTCCTCTGCCCTCGCTTCCAACGGATTCTCCCAGTGATTGCAATTCCTAAAGATGAAAACGAATTTAAGAAAGTGATCCACGAGTCGTGACACTTCCACAGTTCTGAAGTAAAGAACTTTAATGTTGAAGAAGAAGACATCAATAAAAAAATGATACAAGTTGCACAACCAACCTCGTAAGTCATCGTATCGGGATCAAAGTCATCTTGCCTTATGTTTTGACTTCCACCACCACCCTGCATAGAGTGAGCCACAGTAAATATACACTAATTCTGACATACAAAATAATGACCAGGAGGTGGAGAATAGGAAAGTACCCTGCTAGGCGTGGCTCTTAAAGTCAATCTTGTGTTATCTGTAGATTATATTCGAATTGTCTCAGCATTAGCTTAAACATGAGACTCAAACAAGACAAATAATGCAGGAGAATGTAGAATAAATTAATCTGGAACGGTAGGTAGTGCTCCCAACCCCATAAATAATTGCTTCTTTAATAGGCATACGGCCAAATGAGCTCTTACATCTAGGGTGTTAATTAGTTTTTTATGGATTTGTCATTTATTTTCTTAGCCTGGAGATAGGTTTTGCAAGAAAATAAATTTACTAGTCTATCAAACTATCCTGAGCTTAAACAAAGCAAAGAAAACCACTCAAACAACAGTCACATCTGGCAAGAAAATACTTAGATTTCATATTCACAAAATAAAGGAGAAACTTATATGAAATGAAATGAAACAGTTTAGGTGACATATGTTTTACCAACTGTGCTAACAGCATCCTCATTAACAGATAGATGGTTGAAGTCATCTCCCAGTTCTAGGGCTCTTGCTAAGGCTTCATCAAGAGCTAATTGGTGTTCGATACTTCCTCCATGCAATAGTTCCTCATTCTCATGTTCCAAACCCAAACTGTTGTCACTAGTTTCACCATTGTTAGAGGTTGTATACTTGTTCTGAAATAATTGAAAGGCACTTTCCTGTTGTTTGGGAAATGTAAACGTTAGTGAATTTCTTAGAGGAAAGCTTATCCTCAGCTATAAAGAAAGCAGTCTTTAAGAATTCAATCTACCTGCACTAGGAGAAGTTCCTCGACATTTAGATCGCCGAATTCTGGGCAACTGTCCTTAAGATGTTCAGCAATTTCAGCTGGTGTCATACCAGTCAAATAATGATTAAAGACCTCATTTTCCATTACTGGTGCTTCAGCCATCATGGAGATATCTTTTGAAATCGATTCTGTACGTCTCCTGAATTTATCCTCTCTTCCAGAATAAGTTCAGAAAAACAAACATGGCATTTCTGAAAAGGACAATAAATTAGACAACAAAATCAGTCCAAAAATTCACAAGGAAAGCAGTCTGAAAACTGAGGATGCAAATAATAATCCGAATCTGTTTCATTTCATACACATCTGGCCTAGTACAACTGAAGCTCTGAGTTAATTAAGAAGTTAACATCAATAAAAATGATCCAGTAATGGAGGAAATGGAAACTCTGCGAAGAAAATGTTAAAGAACTCATGATAAAACCAAGCAAGCTAGAACAACATGTTACCATAGACATGAAAGAAATCATCTCAAGTGTAAAAAATAATGGACTAACCTCATTCCTCAAGCACAATACGTCAGTCATAGCCAGGGGCCATTAGATAACAGTATCTTTTGGAGCCCTTAAAATCAACTTAAGCGAGCTAGTTATCTTATTGTTAAATATGAGAAATCAATCTTGAAATAGAGAAGAAACACAGAAGAATGGGTCAATTTGGCCAATTCATTATTTAAAGACATGTAGTTGACCCAAAGGTCTTTGTTCAAGCTAAAAGCAATAAAGTAAAATAAATATAAATTTACACCAACTGATTTTCACAGACAATTTTTTGGTTTTTTTTCTTCTTCTTCTTAGAGTTTTATTGGAATTCAACAACTTGGCCAGCGATATGATTAAAGAAACAAGTAATATCTCAGTACAAAACAGGCATAAATTCAAAACGTTTCTTCCCACAATAATAAATTAAATTATATTGGATAATAGCCACAAGTAATATCTCAGTACAAAACAGGCATAAATTCAAAACGTTTCTTCCCACAAGAATAAATTAAATTATACTGGATAATAGCCACACTTCATTATCCGTATACTTACAACAAATATAATGTAGTTTATTCGCTAAACTAACTAATCAATTACATCGCAACACATAAGCAAGGGCTTCATAAGTAAGATTGACTTCCACCATTAAAAAGCATAAAAACCGAAAAGACAAGATCTTGCTCACATATGTCGCAGATCAGAATTCATAACCAATTTCCCCAATCAAGAACAAGAAATTGCCATGAAAAAACAAAATACATAGCAAAAACTAAAACAAGTAGCTCAAAAAAGATAGGTTCTTGAAGTAAAACAAGCAACTGCAGAAATGTTACAGCCAAAAAGGAGTCACCTCTCAAAATTCACTGAAATCGACCAAAATGGGTTCTTGATTTTCCCCTTCTCTCTCTTTGTTTCTCACTCCAAAATCGCCATTCCTCCACCTCACACACTGAAGTAAAAACAGTGAAGTAAAAGGCATAACCGAACCAAAAAAAAGAAAAAGAGGTTTTTATATGTGGAAGCTGGTGGTGAAGTAAGAAAAAAATGGGTCCTACCTGACATTGTCTTGATAAAAAATTGCGGCCGACTGAATTTAGCTGCTCGGCTATGGCATCTATCTAATCGTTCTAAGTTATAAATCAGGGATAAAGATTGTTGACTTGTCTTATTTCCATCCACCTTTTTGCTTTTTTATATTAGTGAAAAGAAGCATTTTATTCGCCACATCAATGATATTCTCTTGATCCAACCCTCAATTAAAATATTTATTTTTCTCTCTTCTATCTATACAACCCAACCTTCATCTTATTTTTACTCTCATCAGTGATACTCATGAGTCATGACCTACAATTTCTTATTTTATTTTATTTTTATTATTATATTATCTATAATAATTTAAAATATATTAATACATTTTGAAAAATAGAAAAAAAAAATTATTTATAAAATTTGTATTCAAGATAAAATTAATTTACCATATACTTAAAAACTCATAATGTACTTGATTATAAAACGAAAATTACAAGAGATGAAAAATAAGAATAACAAAGAAAATGCTTTGGTTTGATGTACTAAAATGAAAATTTCAAGTCCTATATATAGAAATTTTTCAAAATATAATATTTTTAATTAATAATAACTATTAAATATTATTAATTATTAAATTTTAATAATATAAATTAAATAAATATTTAAATGGCACCCAATAAAAGGGTGCCATATGTTCATGACATCCAATTGTCATTGGGTTGTGAGACCCCAAATTACAAAGTCACGATTTTTTTTAATAAATGTTGTTTGAACATATGATGACGTTGGTGACTCTCATCACCAATGTGGGTAATCTAAGGGAGAAAATTTATCCATTTAATTTTTCACTCTTTTTTATTTGTTTCCTTATTTTTTTTGCCGTTCTTTGTTGTTTAGAGCTCTACCATAAAATGGACCTTTTTTTAATAAATGTTGTTTGGCTTATATGATGACATTGGTGACTCTCTGTCACCAATGTGGGTAGTCTAAGGGGGAGAAAATTTATCCATTTAATTTTTCACTCTTTTTTATTTGTTTCCTTATTTTTTTTGCCGCTACTGTTCTTTGTTATTTAGAGCTCTACCATAAAATGGACCATCTATTGTCTGTGTAATGTTCATTATAATTTCTCATTTTCTTTGTCCTTTTCTCCTTATATATTAAAAGAGTTTTGTAAGTGCACACGCATTCATGGTTAGGGCTGTTTAATAGTTGCTCGGTTATTGGTTATAACTGAAACCGTCATGATAATTAGCGTTTTCAGTTAACCGAAAACCGATAACAACAGGATTCGGATCAGAGTTCGGTGTGATATCTTATATGAAATAGGTTATCGGGTATACCCGAATAACCAACATGTATACCCGATTAATCAAATTTAATTATTTATATATTAATTTAATTATTTATAAATCAATTAGGGCTTTTAATTTTGTTTCAATTTCAGTTCACCCTCAACCTCTAGGCCTCCCTAGTCATCCCCGGTCGTCCATGCCAGTAGTACCACCGATGAGTTGCTAACTGAGCTCCAGCTCTCGTCCGATCGGTTGTCTTTCTCTCACGGCTACTCAATGTCGGCGTCCTGTTGTCTCGCGGCGTAAGTCGTACCCATCTCGTGTCATGCTGTCTCGCGGTGTACCCACCACTAGCTTGCTCGGAGGAGTAAGGACTCATAATCGTCGTCCTGATAACCCTCGAGCTCTTCATCTATTCTGTCTCAATCTCCAAGCCAGACCTCACACCTCTTTTCTCTCACTCTCAGTAGTCAGTAGTTATTGAAGAACATATCACCTTCTCAATGAAAGCTAAATTAAATAAGGTATCGCAACATCTTCTTCTTTTCATATTTTTTTTTATTTGTGTAAATTTTGGATTTGTATAATTGGAAATGTTGGGAATGGAAAACTAAAGACTGAGAGAGAGTAAGGGTAAACTTATATATTGTCTAATTTGTGGGAATTTGCGATATTTAGTTAACCAATATGATAATTTGTGAAAAGTTGAAAATACTGAAGCATTTTAGTCAAAGAGTCAAGAACATAAGTACTATTCCTGTCGTTTCTTCTAATCATCAACCTTCTTATGACTCCGTGTGACTCATTTTGAGCACCAAAAAATATTAGCTAATTCTTAACGTGTGAATTTGTTTTCTTGATGCCAAATTAATCATCCCTCGTTTCTTCTAATCATCACTATGGGTACTAATTATGAGTTTACTTCACCGATTCTTTTGGTAAACCCCTACTTTTCTTTATGTTATCTTTTTTTAAATCCGGCAGCTCAAGCCCTTTATCAAATACTAGTTTTTTCCTTAAAAAGAATGAAGCAACCAAAAACTCGCTCTCAAAAATAAATAAATAATAATATGAACTGAAACCTCACGCCGGCTAATTGGGTCTATAATAAAGACCCGAGCGAGATAACTAAGTTACTAAAATAGCATCCTTTTTAGAACAATGTACTTCTACATATAAAATAGCATCCTTTTTAGAACAATGTACTTTTATAAAGTTTACTTTTTAGATATAGAAAGGAATAGTCTACGTAGTTTTGTTTAAAAAATATTGTTATTTAGTCTAAAAAAATTAACTTTAATCATTCCGTCTCATAACCAGATAATCTCAATATATTATAAAGTAATTGTTTCAGTAAGTTCAAAATCAAAATCATGATATGAGAACAAGATCCCAAAATGAACTTCATTTTCATAGAGAGTTTCATGGTAATCATGTCAACTATTAAAAGTATTCTAGTTTTCTTGAAAAGCTGCGAATACAATTCAAACTCACTAGGCTATGGTAAAGTAATACGTATATTAATTTGACGTAAAATGCAGTTTTGAATCTCCACATTTTCAAGTTTTTTCTTAAATTGTGTCCTAACTTTTATCTATAGACATTAACTCGCAGTTTGACTTACACCCGAATTAGTACTTCCATATCTACTTATTAAATCCTTGCATTAAAACTTAGTCCATATATAAAAAATTGTTGATCTCCAAACCACGAACCAAAAAAGATTTAATGCATGTAGCAGTGGGAGGAGTTAGTGTTCATAATTAAAATAAATTAATTTAGCATGCAAAAATTAAAATTTTAAACTAAATAAAAACATAGAAATCGGATCACTCTTAAACTGGTTCTCAAACGAGCAGGGGAATTATTCCAAGGAAAAAAAGACAAAATTAAAACGAGTTCTAACTTTTACTTGTAAGTAAATCGCCCCAACTTTCAAAGTAAAGTTGCAAGTTGCAAGTTGCAACCACCACTACACCCGAAGCGCGCGTCGTTGTCACTCTCTCCCTCCCACTGTCAAAAAGTTTAAACCTCCCTCCACTCCAATAAATACCAGCGACTGATCTCCGCATCATAATCAGATGCTCTCCCCATCAAAATGCTCAATCCATCCCAGCTTCAATCAACCTCTTCAATTCCACTTCCAATAATGCGCCATGGGTAAGGAGGCTAGGTGGTTCCGCTCGCTTTTCAGCTCCAAAAAGCCGCCGGCATCTTGGCCAGCGAAAGGCAACAAGAATAATAAGTGGGCCCTCTCCGATTCCGTCGATGCTTCGCTCAAGTTCAAGAATTATTCGGAAGACCCCATGGCTAGTCCGTACATTGAGGGCCTCGACGCCAACAAGCATGCAAGAGCGGTGGCTGCTGCCACCGCGGCAGTCGCCGAGGCGGCGCTGGCGGCGGCCAAAGCAGCCGCTCAGGTGGTCCGGTTGACTAGCGGCGGTGGGAGTGGGAGAACGGGGCCGTACGTTACTGATCGGAGGTCTGTATTGGCCGCCGTCAAGATTCAGTCCGCTTTCCGAGTTTATTTGGTTGGTAATTTTGTTTTGAGTTTGGAAAAGTTAACTTCTTTTTCAGTAAAAACTTTGTCTTTTACTCAATTTCCGTTTCTTGATTTTTTTAGTTAATACGTGCGTAATTTGTTTAATTATGAAATGGAATCCGAAAAGGCTGGAAGTATTAATGAATTTGGGACTTAAATTTCTCTAGGATGAGAGCCCCTCTTCCATTTCTTGCATTATATGATGAAGTCTTTGTCATACATATCTATTTTTGAAGTAGTGTGTGGGGAATGACAGCAAATCATATATCACTACTTTGATTCACACATGCAGACAAATATTATTAAATGCTCTGCAACTTTCCCCTTTAACAAAAAAATAAAACAAATTTGGGGAAGTACTAGTTGATGTTATAGGTCATGAAGAAGGGAGTGGTAGAGGTGGAAGTGGGACTCAATTCCACCAAGCTAGTGGCTGTGACATCTCACAATCACTAACAATTAGTTCCTTTGTCTTCTATCTCAAAATGCTGCAGCAATTTGTTCTGTGCTCTAAGTTGTAAAGATTTAGATGCCTCTCTTATCTGTTGTTTATCCTTGTTCCAAATCTGAAAGGGGCTGATGTGCTTTATTTGATGGTAAAGATTGTAAATGCTTTTTATTTGGACAGTGTGAGACATGGAAGCACAGTTTTTAGGATAAGTACAATGTGATGCATCACATGTGAAGTTGAACTGTTTTTGTGCCCACGCGATACAACTTTACAGTTATGGTAGCATTCTCTCTGCCTTTGGATTCTACCAATCAACAGCCGACTTTTTTGAATGACGGGTGTTCTTACCTTTGTGGTGGTGACAGTTTATAGTGGTGAGTGAGACTTAGGTGTCATTAGTGACCAGTTTTAAGGATAATGACTGGCTTGGTGATTGAATAATGGACTATCACTCGTTCTAAACAGTTGCTGCTGCTTATGAATTGACTAAGAGTGCTGACATCTCAAAAAATCTTGAATTAATAAGTTCTTGATTTATAAGAACTTGGCTTAACTCTGTTGCTCTTTTGTACTTTGATTACTCTAAGGGCAATTATAAAAATGTGCTTCTTATAAATTGTTATGTCTCAGAAACTCATATTTGTTGCGTGGCAAAGCAAAGAAGGTATGATGTTCTAATTTGTGTTCGTAGGCTAAGAGTGCTTTGAGGGCCCTTAAGGGATTAGTTAAGCTTCAAGCCCTAGTGAGAGGCCACATTGTGAGAAAGCAAAGTGCGGATATGCTCTACCGCATGCAAACAATGGCTAAGATCCAAGCTCGAGCCTCTGCAAATCGATCTTACACACCAGAGTCTTCTGATGCCAGAATTAACTTCTTCTCCAATCATACAGTGAGTCTACTTTTCTTCACCAAATTAAGTTTGAATGTGTTTTCTTCAGTTCAAGAATCAGTGACAGTTGCAGAAAATCCTCTACTCTGACAAACTTACATCCACGACTCAGAAAGCATACTTCCAGGAATGATCAGTCGAGTCCGCGTGCTCCTTAACATTCTGTTCTTGTGTGCATTTACTTGCAGGGCATGGCAAGTATTGCAAAAAATGCAGAGAGGTCAAATACTGTGAAACATGGTGGATCTCCTCTTAAGGTAGTTTACTGATGATAATCCAGAATTTATTACTCCAAGGGTGCGTTGAACTTTATATGATTGATAAGATACATGATTGAGTATTTTTGTCCTCTTTACTAGGATTTATCGAATCCCACCCTTATAATGGGATATGAATCAAGAAAAATTAGCTTAAGTGATAGAAATTATGAAGGGCCTTGAAATATCCCAAAATTTTAATCCATCTAAGTAAACAAATTATTAGCCTATACTATTTTTATCTATCTAGGCAAATTCTCAATAGTAGACGCTCCTCAGGTATTAACATGCCTCGTGGCTTCGTGTTCTAATAAAACCTTCAATTAACGCGCCTCATTGATTCCTGAAAATGCAGCAGCAGCATCCAAGATTAAATATTGGCAACAAGGTCAACAGAGAGAAGTCACATCTAGCTTCGAGATGGTTAAACCATTGGATGGAACAAAGCGCGTGGAACAACCTCCATGAGGCCTCCCTAGAGAACGGGCACGGTGATGATGAGAGAAGTGACAAGATACTGGAGATAGACACATGGAAGCCTCGCCAAAAGACCAGTGGAGACGACCGAGCAATTCCTAACTCCCAGTATTTCTCAGCATGGAAGAACAGTGACTTAGGGCAGGACCATTCGAAGAGAGTTTCCTCGAAGCTTCAAAAAACGAACCCTAGTATATCATCGGAGGAAGCAAGGACTGCTGACAAAAGCCCGAGAGTGCATCCAGCCTTGTCTAGACCGACCAGCAACCTAAGGGGTCGTTCACGCCTGCTAGGTGCAAGTGCTCGAGAAGTGTTTTTGGTGACTATCTCAGTCACTGCAGTTACATGGCGAATGCTGAATCGTCCCAGGCTAAAGTCAGGTCTCACAGCGCGCCCAAGCAGAGAACAATGCAGTACGAGGAGCTCGCCTTGAGCACTAAACATGGATGTGATCCTTGGAATATGGACACTATCTCAGAAAAGGGTTCTGCATTGAGCAACACATATATATACTCTGGTCTTGTGAAGAGGCAGGGAACTCCTAGAAACGATGCAGCTGTAGGTTTCGGCTCCAGCTACGGCGGTAGGGCCTACAGATGAGTGTGAAGAAGATTCACGTATTGCAGTACCTGAGATTATTGCTATAGCTAATGGTGAGAACTAAGATGAGTAGTAGTTTCGAGAAAAGAGCCCAAGATTTTCTTGCTTTTTTTATGTTGGCCTTTGTTAGTGTGTTTTGTTTGTGATCAGCAATTGTTTGTGGGGATAGATTGAGCACTTGTGTTAGAGATATTTCCAACCATAATAATCAATATTGCACATATTTGATTTGTATTTTGTGCTGTGGTTTATAACATGTTGCAGAAGATTGATCACTTGCATCTTATATGCTTTGTTCTGGAGCTATTCATTATATTTGATGAATTTTAGATGTCTCTCTGAGTCTGTTGTGAAAGGGTAAAGTTGGAAAAGTAATTCAAAATTCATTCTTTATTGGGATAGCAGGTAGTATAAAAATGAAGACTGTCGTGTGGCACTCTTTGATTACTAATTACTTCAATCGCGTTTGACTCAAAGGATTACCCACAATTAATTATGATATCAATTACCATGATAACAATAATAAAGAGATCAATTTGAATCCACCAAGGAATCAAAATGGATGGGGTATCACTTATTAAGTATTTATGAATATAATAATAATAATTAGAAATAATGATTGATTAATAAAAATCAATTATAAAAACAAAACTCTACAATCTAACTTTAATAGATCATATCTAAAATAATATTCTAAATCATATATGTATATATATGATATTCGAACTTTAAAATTTTATAGTCAACTTACTCAGCATATAATCTTTCTTCATTACAATAGAAAATGAAATATTATTACTAAAATATAAATATATATACTATTTAAAATTATAAATAAATATTTACTATAAAATCTATCATAAAATTACTTAGTTTTTCAAAATTATAATATTAATAATATATATAAACGGATTCGGTTAACGGATATTCATAGCCAATTTCTCAAATCCAACCCAAACTCGTCACGTGTACTAGATTTTACTACCTATACCCGCCCAAAATTTGTTTTATACTTACCAAAATCTATTTGATTAGGATTTGATAAAGATGAATATCCGCAAAAATAGGATCCACTACCATCCCTATATCCACCAATTACTTTTTAGAGAATACGAGTTATTCTTGAAAATTCTTCCTTATTGAGAATTTTTTACCATGCTTTTCAGGGCTTCCTTGATTTTTTTTTCTTTCTATAGAATAAAAGCTCTTTTTCAAGTTTTCATACAGTTCAAATCTACCATCTTTTATCCGTAAACTTCGATCTTCCTCCATTGAACAAACTTAGTGAGAAAATATGGAAGCTATTTTCAACAAGACAAGACGTTCATTCCTTTGTCTTTTACTGTTTTTTTAAGGGATGAGATGATCGTTATTGAAAGTGAAAGATTTTGAATTATGAGCTCACGTGTTGTTTTTATTCTGTCACATACTCAAAAGAGGAAATGACAAAAGCTAGGGATGAGCATTCGAATTTCGATTCGGATTTTTGCCTAATCCGAATCGATCCGAAAATCCAAATTTTTAGAGAGAAAAAATCTGATCCGAACCGAATATCCGAAAATCCGAATTTTTTATAAAAAAAAATCCGTACCGCACCAAAAAATCTGAAATTATGAAAAACTGAAAATCCGGAACCAATTTTTGTTAATTCTTATATATATTTATACTAAATTTAAAAATATTTAAATAAAATATTATATATACATATATATATAAATTATATATAATTCGGATTTTCGGATCTTTTCGTATTAAAAAATTCAATCCGATCCGAAACCGAAAAATTCGAACTGAATTTTAAATTTCGATTTGGTTCGAATCGGTTTTGGATTTTTGCACACCTCTAACAAAAGCTGGCATCCTATTATGTCTGTGTTACAATTTGCACTCTTTCTCAAATTCATCTCTCATCATCTCATCTCATCTCATCTCATCTCATCTCTCTCTCTCACACACACAGAGACACACACACCACATTCATCCATTTGTCTTCTCTTTATTCAATATGAGTGAAACAATTAGTAGAGTTGTATTCTTCTAAGTAAATTACTAATTTTTCGATTATATTCTAAACAATATATTCATAGTCGTGAGTCTCGCGACATTCATAAAGAAAATGAGAACAAAAAAAATGTGAGTAGATCGAATATGGATTTTAATGGTTTTTAATATGTATTTGTGATGAATTCATAAGAGGGGTCATGTTAAAAACGAGTTTTTGTTTAGTTTTGTTTATCTTCGAGAATTGATATTGATTGTATTTGTTGTCGTTTTTATAGGAAAACTGAGAACAAATTGATTAGTTTAAGTTACACAGAATCGAAGTACAGGTCGATAAGAGTCTGTGGATGCAAACGATATGCGAGTCGGAATTCAAACGAGTGAGAATATGGCAAAACAAGAAGACCGTGTTTTCAACCATGGGAGAAGCCACGACCACAACACGTGCACTAAAATGGCACATACCTCGGTCACTAGGGCAGGAGTCGCGGTCAGTGCCGCAACCACATCAAAGAGGTTCTTTTGAAGGCCAAATGTGTGGCCTATTACACGAGAAAGTCCGAATGTCACCTATTTTCGACTTTTCCCACCGGTTTTTGGTTACTTTAATCTTTCTTTTGACTCACTAACATGCTTCACCTATAAATACTTCTTCTAAACACTTGAGTAAGGTTCTCTTTCATATTTTCTTAGATATTCTTATTAGATATATTGTACTCTAGACTTTAGATTTAATTGTTCGTAGTATAGATTGAAGATTCCAGACTTAGGGATTTGAAGTTGTTCATCATGATTTCCAAACATATCTATTTATTGAATTTAGTTGTGTTTTCTTTATTCTTGGCCTCTTTGATTTTAATTATGAGTAGCTAAATTTCTAGTTGATCCTATGGTTTGTATGACTTGAACTATGTGGTTGATGTATTGAGTCTTATGTTGGAAATCACGCATATATATATATATATGTTTATTATATATGTGGTCAAGTTGCCAGGAAGCTACTTTGACCAAGATTTTGAGTGACGTAACGTTTAATTTTGTGAAATTAAGCGGCATAGGATCGATCTCGTTCGAGTAGATGATCGTGGTGTATTCACATTCTCAAATCCGATTTCCGGTGGTGAGAAATAATGGATCAAAGTTTGTCACTTAAACATGGAGTTATGTGATTAAGGGGATAAGTATGGATTAATTAATCCTTATCCCACATTGATTAATGTACCTTCATTAATTGTCTATATAAGTGGTTCATTGAACACTTAGTATAATTATGTGCACAAGTGATGAGTTTGGAAAGCCCACGCCTTGTGTGCATGCCATGCCGCCGTGCCGCCGGGCCGGTGCCCGTGCGGGGCCGGCGCCCGCCCGCCGCCCGTGCCCGCCCGGCCCGGCCCAGCTCCGGCTCCGGCTCCGGTTCCGTGGTCCGTGGTCCGTGGATCGTGGTCCGTGGATCTTGGATCTTGGATCTTGGATCTTGCATTGGTCTGGGGCCGTCTTTGGGCTGTTCGTGGGCTGGTTCGTGGCCCATTGTCCTTATATTTTGGATCAGCGTTTGATCGAGCCCAGATGGAGTTGGTCAGGGGCCCAATTCGTGTGCCCAATCCGTTGGGCTTCGCGTGCGATGGAGTTGGTCAGAGGCCCGACTCGTGTGGCCCAATCCGTTGGGCTGCTTGTGCTTGAAGAGCGTCCGGATCGTCCAATGAACACAGGCCGCACGCGTTGTCCGGTTCGTCGTAACCGTTGGTAACGTTCGACATGATGGCTCTGCGGAAGCGTGCCCACGTTGTCTCCGAAACCGCCGCGCTCGATAGGGGACATAACTACGTAACACCCGACATCAATGCGGTGTTGACTCAAAGCATCTTTCCCGTGAGGGGGACGGCGCTATAAATAGGACATGTCTCCACGGCATAAGCTACTTCTCAAAAGCATTCCGGCATACCTAAGACACTCCTCTGCATACATTTTTGTGTCGAGCTCTGTCGCCGCCTCCGTCCGGTTCCGGAGCTCGTTGGTTTGCGGTCTTGCCACCCACGAGACAGCTGCCGTTTACCTTTGGAGCGATCGCGAGCAGAGAGCACTACAGGGCGTATCTCGTCTTCGGAAAGAGGCCTCCTCGACTCGGCATCATCGTTCTACGGTTTTGTTTCAATTGTTTTTACAATACTGATTTAGTCGTTTGTTAGTTTGATCTCTTTCTACATTTACATTTTAAGTTGTATGTCGCCCGGCAAGTAGTTACATCATTATTCGTACTACCTTTTCCAACAATCGCAAGACGAGATATCACTTGCCAAGGAGTTCAGACTATTAATTAACTTAAAACTTTCGAAACTTAAACCTTTGCTTGGAGATGTCGACTGTTCCTGCCACCGACTCTGCTTCCGCCGCCGTTGCCTCATTGCCGCTACTTCTTCTGCCAATTCTGGTACTATGACTTCGGTGAAGTTTGGTTCGATGCCTTCGGGGTCAACCATTGGACCCTTTGGGTCGACTGTTGGTTCCACTTTTAGTGGTTCAACGTTTGGTTCCACTTTTAGTGGTTCCATTGGCTCGACGACTGCACTCTTCAGTGGGTCGACTGTTGGATCCATGGGATCTAACACTGGTGGTTCTCATTCGAGTTCCATGTTCCAGCACACTTCAAGTGGTGTTGGTGGATCCGGTTTGGGATCAATCTCGGCGCTGTTTCATACCGCAGGATGATGCCGCCCGAGAAAGCCGCCGAAGTTTGAAGGATCCGACTTGAGATGGCAGCAAAGATCTTGTTCTACCTCCACGACATTGGGCTTCGCCAATTTCTTGGTGGAAGATGAGCCCGCGTTCAAATTTGGTGATGGACTTTCACGTCCGGCGGCATATGATAATTGGCGCCTTTGGAGACTATCTTTGTAAAACTTTATACTTGGTAGTTTAGAAGATAGTTTGTATAGTGTATATCTTTGTTGTAACGACATCGAATGTATGTGGGATGCGCTAGAAAAGAAATACCGTAGTGATGATGCGGTGCAAAGAAGTTTATTGTAGCGAATATTTGGACTACAAGATGGTCGATTCTCGACCGATCATGGACCAAGTGCAAGAGTTTCAACTCATTGTACACGAGGTTCAAGCCGAAGGCACCTTGTTTGACGATTTTGTCGTCGCTACGATGATGAAGCTACCCCGGGTGGAGAGACTTCAGGTCTACCTTAAGCACAAGCGAAAGGATATGACACTTGAAGACTTGATCGTCAAACTGCGCATCGAGTCGGCGTGAAGAAACAAGATTTAAAAGCGAAAGGCGATCGATGCTAAAGCCAACCCGTTGGAGAGCGGTCCTCCAACAAACGTGTTAGTCGATGTCGAAGCAAAGGCAAAGGAATGTGGTTTCCGTAAATTTGTGAGGGATGTTACAATTGTGGCAAGCATGGCCACACGAGTAAGGATTGTCGTAAGCGAAGAAGAAGGCTAAACAAGTTACCAATGTTGTCGAGAAGGACTTGACAAATGGGACAAGGATGACTTGGCTGCTGTGGTGACCGAAGAAGTCGACCACGTCGAGAATCGAGGTGGATGGTTCATCGACATCAAGCAGCTGCGCACGTCTGCGCCGAAAAGATCGTTTCTCCACCTACAAGCTGTTGAGAGGAGGAAGCTCAACATGGGGAACCAAGCTTAGTCCGAGGTTGCGGAGTTGGTGATGTGGTGCTTAAGATGTCGTCCGGCATTGAGATCACGTTGAAGGATGTCTTTGCATGTCCGGACATCCGCAAGAATTTGGTGTCGGGCTCTATTCTAGTTAACAAGGGGTTTAGACTAGTTTTGAGTCGGACAAGTTTGTCTTGACTAAGTTTGGGAAGTTCCTTGGTAGGGGTTATCTTCTTGGGGTCTTTTCAAATTGAATGTAATGGTATTGTCTTGCGTGTACCCAAGATTGCTATTAATGAAAATGCATCTACTTCCTCTTACTTGTTGAGTGCTCGATTTATGGCATTGTAGATTAGGACATGTTAATCTAAATGCAATAAAAGATTAGTAAATTTAGATTTACTAAAGTTAAATGAAGTTAATACACAAACGAAATGTGAGGTTTGTGTGGAAGCGAAAATAGCTAAGTTACCGTTTCATTCGGTGAGAACAGACACTAAGCCTCTAGAACTTATTCACACCGATGTGTGTGATTTAAAGTTTGTACAAACTAGAGGTGGTAAAATTACTTCATCACGTTTATTGATGGTATGACAAGATATTGTTATCTTTACCTTCTAAGAAGTAAAGGCGAGGCTATTGAAGCTTTAAAAACTTGAAGAACGAAGCCGAGAATCAACTAATTTGTCGAATTAAGGCATTCGAAGTGATGAGGGGAGAATATGTAGCTGCGTTTGAGGCATTATGCAGCGAAAGTGGTATAATACATCAAACGACGACTCTTATTCACCTCGGTCTAATAAGCGTTCTTGAGCGTAAAAATAGAACACTTAGGAGATGATGAATGCTTTGTTGATTAGTTCGAGGTTGCCCGAACTTGTGGGGAAAGGCTGTTTGACGACCAACTACATCTTGAACAAGATTCCACTCAAGGGTAAGGATGTCACTCCTACGAGTTGTGGAAAGGAAGAAAGCCATCGTACAAATATCTCGAAGTGTGGGGTGTTTGGCGAAGGTTGAGGTGCTCTTCCTAAACAAGTTACAATTGGACCTAAAACGATCGATTGTATCTTTATTGGGTATGCACCGAACAACGGTTTATCGTTTTCGATCCACGGTCGGAGGTACGGATATGTTGTGGGGACGACGATTGAATCGAGGAATGCTATATTCTTTGAAAGTGTTTATCCTGTAAAGACAAGGATAAAAGTGAAGCCGACTCTAGCAATAGAGGCGATGGTGGCTTCGAGTTCTAAACCTTTGGAGGAAGAACCGATATCGCATAGCGATCGAGTGCGATCCGGAGGGTCGGAGCCGAGGCGAGGCGATGAGTCGAGCATGAAAGTTTTGGTCCGACTATATTGCGTTCATGTTGGACGAAGAACCAGCGTCGATCAAAGTAGCCTATGCTCGGCGGACGGGATGCTACGGCGAGAGGTCATTCAGTGAGATTGATTCTATACGCAAAACCACACTTGGGTCTTGGTTGATTTGCGGAAGGTTGTAAACCCTTAGGATGCAAATGGATCCTTAAAAGAAAGTCAAGGCGGATGGATCAATTGAAAAGTACAAGGCCCGTTTGGTTGTCGAAGGGTTTAAACAAAGAGAGGGTGCGATTTCTTGATACATATTCACAGACGAGGATTACGTCTATTCGGTGCTTCTCGCAATTCTTTGCTTGCGCAATCTTGAGATTCATCAAATGGACGTTAAGGCTGCGTTTTGAGCAGTGACCTTGAGGATGAGGTATATATAGAGCAACAACGAAGGGTTTGTAGTCCGGTCGAGAGACAAGGTATGCAAACTCGTGAAGTCTCTATATGGTTTGAAACAAGCGCCGTTGCAATGGCACTTGAAATTTGACAATATAATGTTGGCAAATGGTTTCAAGATCAACGAGTGTGACAAATGTCTACGTTAAGAACAACGATAATGGTTATGTTATAGTGTGTCTATATGTAGATGACATGTTGATCATGGGTAGCAATACTCAAGTCATTAATGACACAAAGCGCATGTTAAAAGAAATTTTGACATGAAAGACATGGGATTAGTGATGTGATTCTTGGAATCGAGATTCTAAGAAGATCGAGGCGAATTATCTTGACACAATCTCACTAAGTCGAGAAAGTGCTTAAGAAATTCAACGCGTTTGACGGTTTACTGCTAAGACCCCATTGGAGCTCAATGTTCACTTGAGTAAAACAGGGGTGAACACGTTGGACAAGAAGACTATCTAAGGTCATCGGTGTTTGTTGTATCTTACAAATTGCATCCGACCGACATAGCTTGTTGTGAACAAATTGAGTTGTTACACGAGCAATCGAGCAAGGAGCATTGGAAGGCTCTAGTGAGAGTTTTGAGGTACTTGAAGTATACTCAAAATCATGGGCTGCATTCACGAGATATCCCCAAGATTGAAGGGTGCTTGTGATGCCAGTGGATATCGACACGAAGATTCACTTTCACAAGTGGAGTGCGTGTTCACGATTGGGGAGGTGATGTTTCTTGGAGATCCACGAAACAGGCGTGTATAGCCGATCCACCATGGAATCGAAATTCATAGCTTTGGATAAAGGCGGTGAGGAAGCCAGTGGCTCTGTAATTTTGGAAGATATTCCATGTTGGTCTAAACACATGCCACCGGTGATGATTCACCGTGATAGCCAAGCGCTATTGGAAGAAGCGAAAAGTGGTTTGTATAATGGTAAGTCTCGACATATCGTCGGCGACATAATATCGTGAGGCATTTGATCTCGAGTGGGGTTATATCGATTGACTATGTCAAGTCGATAGATAATCGGCGATCCTTTAACCAAAGGGTTGAGCGGGATCAAATGATCAAATTCTTGAGGAATGGGATTAAAATCCACATCTTAAGAACAATCATAGTGGTAACCCAACCATGATGACCGGAGATCCCAAGAACTTGGTTCATGGGAGAACTAAGCTATAGGAGTTCATGTAAACACTCGAGTTAGTCTGTTCCTAAAAACAAGCGAGTGTTGAAAAACTTGCCTAGTGGTGAGGTTGAGTCGTTGACTCTTAATGATTCTAAGATACCTCGGGAGGTTGAGTATGGCAAGATACTCGGTAAAGAATCACCTATGTAAGTGCAGTGGGGCCGCTTCAAACAAAACACTTATGAATCCAAAGTGGATGTCCATGGCCAAAATGGAATCAAGCGTGAGAACGGATGAGGTTGAGGTATTAAAGTGTTAATACCATTGTCTCGGTGCATGTTGTGGGGGAATAGTTCAGGCATCGTGTCCACTAATCCGCTGTGTACTCGATGGTACTAACTATGGAAGGTTCAGCTATAAACCACTGTCCAAATATTTTAACATCTCTTGAGGATCGAGGCGTGTGCTGCATACATGCATATGGCTATTTCCACTCATGTGGGGATTGTTGGAAATCACGCATATATATATATGTTTATTATATATGTGGTCGAGTTGCCGAGAAGCTACTTTGACCAAGATTTTGAGTGACGTAACGTTTAATTTTGTGAAATTAAGCGGCATAGGATCGATCTACGTTCGAGTAGATGATCGTGGTGTATTCACATTCTCAAATCCGATTTCCGGTGGTGAGAAATAATGGATCAAAGTTTGTCACTTAAACATGGAGTTATGTGATTAAGGGGATAAGTATGGATTAATTAATCCTTATCCCACATTGATTAATGTACCTTCATTAATTGTCTATATAAGTGGTTCATTGAACACTTAGTATAATTATGTGCACAAGTGATGGGTTTGGAAAGCCCACGCCTGTATGCTGCCATGCCGCCGCCGCCCGGGCCGGGCGGTGCCGGTGCCGGGCCCGGCGCCCGCGCCCGCGCCGTGCCGTGCCCGGCCCGGCCCGCCCGGCTCCGCCTCGGCTCGGCTCCGATTCCGTTCGGTTCGCTCGGTTCGGTTCGGTTCCGTGGATCGTGGATCTTGGATCTTGCAATTGGTCTTTGGGTGGTCTTTGGGCTGTTCGTGGGCTTGCTTCGTGGAGTGCGGTTCGTGGCCCGTTGTCCTTATATTTTGGATCAACGTTTGATCGAGCCCAGATGGAGTTGGTCAGGGCCCGATTTGTGTAGCCCGATCCGTTGGGCTGGCGTGCGATGGAGTTGGTCCGGGGCCCAACTCGTGTGGCCAATCCGTTGGGCTCGCTGCACTTAAAGGGCGTCCGGATCGTCCAACGAACACGGGCGCACGCGTTGTCCGTTCGTCGTAAAGTCGATAACGTTCCGACATGATGGCTCTGCGGAAGCGTGCCCACGTTGTCTCCGAAACCGCCACGCGCTCAATAGGGGACATAACTCAGTAACACCCGACATCAATGCGGTGTTGACTCAACATCTTTCCCATGAGGGGCGACGCCTATAAATAGGACATGTCTCCTCAAAGCATAAGCTACCTCTGCAAAAGCATTCCGGCATACCTAAAACCTCCCTGCATACATTTTTGTGTCCAGCTTTGTCCTCGCCTCCGTCCGATTCGCGGGAGCTCGTTGGTTCTTGGTCTTTGCCACCCACGAGACATTGCCGTTTACCTTTGGAGCGATCGCCGAACCGAAACACTACCGGGCGTATCTCATCTTCGGAAAGAGGCCTCCTCGACTCGGCATCATCATTCTACGGGTTTTGTTTCAATTGTTTTACAATCTGCTTTAGTCATTTGTTAGTTTGATCTCTTTCTACATTTACATTTTTAAGTTGTAATCGCGCCTGCAAGTAGTTACATCTTTATTACATACTATATTTTCCAACATCTAATTTGTTTGTCAATAATTATTTATGGTTCTTGGTGTTTGATTTCATGTTTAGGGTAACTATCATTATGGATGCATGCTAGTTGTTCTATTAAATAACTAGTGAGGTTAGTTGTGCAATCGAATTCAATCACACACAATACAATTATAGATAGTAGGAGGAGGAATGGTTTTTATAAGCTATTTGGAGTTAATATATTTTCTTAAGATCTAGCGGAGATATATTTTATGTTAATCAACTATCACAAGACTTGTCGAGAGAGAGATTGTGGATACATATGTGATCATTCATCTGAATTGAATTAAATTTTGGTAATTGACTTACTAGATTAATTACATAATTTTGATTAAGTTAATGTATTTCCTATGATCAGTCTTATATCCTTTAATTTTCAGAGTCTGTTTATTTGTATTATCTGTTTAGTTCATAATCATCAAATCATAATCACATGGTTCAGCCTAGATAGTAGTAACTACTTGTTGTGTTTTCATTATTTTAATCTCTATAAATACGATACTCTATTTGTTAAACTATCTACAAGTATACCATTTTAGTTATAGTATTTATTGATAGGATTTTAGTGATCCATCACAAGCGTTCATTGCGAATGTTAATGTGCGTTCTTAAACAAAATCGGTTAATTTACTTTTTAGCCAAAAAAATAATTATGAAATATTTTGCAGATAGATAACTCAACAAATATTAAAATAAAAGAGATGTTTCCTAGGCCACAGTTGGGAAAACGATATTTATGATCCCTTATCAAATTAAGTTTCAGATCTTGAATGCATGAAATATGGAATAAGGCAATATGAAATTTGTTACTGTCAAGCAGTCTAGCAGTAACTGCCAATGTAAAAGTGGTGACAAGAGAGCAAGAGAATAGATGGCATGGAGAAGCTTACTATGTCTCCTTTTTATGTGCAGGCAAATTTTCATTTGACTTTTATGGGAAAGATTAATTATTATTTGGGAATCTCATGTGTATATCAAAATTAGTAAGATAATATATGTATATTTGTTAAACTAAAAATGGGTCATCTTTGTTCTGAAAAAATTTAAAATTACGAATTCTCTCCTTTGTTGAGAGCCTCCGTTTTTCTCCTTAGTCGAGATCTTTGGTTTTTTCGGTGTTCTTTTCGTTTTTTTCAGGGTTGCTGGACATTTCTTCCTTGCTTTTCTGATTATGGAGAACCACATGGCGGGGCTAAACATTACCAGTGTGGAGGAGGAATTGTTGGTAGAGATTCCGATGCAAGACGAAGCAAACGTCGAAGTTGAGTTTTGCTTGGTTGGAAAATTCCTTACGGAACAATCGATCAATTTCAATCTTATGAAATCCAGATTAGCCGGAATATGGAGGCCGGGGAAGGGAGTTTCGTTAAAGATATAGGTCAAGGGAGGTATATCTTTCAATTTTTTCATGCCATCGATATTGCGAGGATCATGAATGGAGGACCTTGGTCTTTCGGAAACATTCCTCTCATTCTCCATCGTCTCCAAAGGAGGGGAGTTCCCACTTCGTGTCCCACTCGATACTCTACTGTTTTGGATCCAAGTACACGATCTGCCAGCAGACTTCTTGTCTGTTAGTATCGGGAAAGCGCTGGGAAACTTCATGGATTACGATGAGACCAACTCATCGGGAGTTTGGAGACAATACATGCGGATTAGGGTTGCCGTGAAGGTGGATATCGCGCTGAAACGCTATAAGAAGATCAAAAATAGAGACGGCTCAAGCTTTATCGTGAACTTCAAGTATGAGAAACTGAATGTGTTTTGCTTCATATGTGGAAGACTGGGTCACTCGGAGAGCTTCTGCGAAAATCTATTCACCATGGATAGCTCCGATATCAAAAGGGAATGGGGGGTATGGCTAAAAGCAGAAGACAGGAGGACAGGGGGCCACGAGAGCGGAAAATGGTTGAGGTCATCCACCGGAAGGGACGGCGGAGAGATGCCGTGGTCGAAAAATACACCGAACCCACTTCGCAACAATCACGGCGGGAATGAGGAAGAACCGTTATGTCATGGAGGGGAAAGGGCTGAAAATCAGCAAGAAGATCCGCGGAGATTTGAAGGCAGAGGGAAGGAGGCGAGATTTTCGCATGGCAATCAGGGTTTCAATGATTTGCATGGATCTGATCCAGCTGGAAACAATCCGAATAGATACGCTGGGGACAACACACGTGGAGCCTGCGTGTCTAGGCTAAGTGGACTCTTTACTCACGACATTTTGGAGGAAACCAAAGCTGTCCTCAGATGGAGGAACGGAAACGCAGACGTGAAAACGAGGAGGGTCTTTTCTCATTTTGAGGTGGTACGACGTCTGAGGTTCTTCTTTTGAAAAATTCCGAAGATGACCGAAGAGATGATTTTTTAACGGCGGGTCCCGGGGTCGGGATCGGCCGATCCCAATGAATGTCTTAAGCTGGAATTGCAGGGGTTTGGGTCACCCTCGCAATTCCTTCTCTGCGTGAACTCGAGAGAGTCCACAGACCTAATTTCATCTTCTTATGTGAAACTCTAGCACGTAAGCAGAAGGTGGAATTCCTTCGTAGAAGTTTAAATTTTGAAGGTTGTTTTGCGGTTGATTGTGTGGGTAGAAGTGGGGGTATCTGCATGCTTTGGAAAGTGTCTTCATCTTGTAGGGTGCTTGGTTATTCTAGAAACCATATCGATATCATGATTGCGGACGATAAGGGTTCTTGGCGTTTAACGGGTTTTTATGGCCTACCCGAGAGGAGTAGAAGGCGGGAGTCGTGGGACCTCCTTCGGAAGATTAGCAACGTTGACTCTTTGCCGTGGGCAATCGTGGGTGACTTCAACGACATCCTCAATGCTGGTGAGAAGAAAGGGAGGATAGCACACCGAACTGGTTATTATCGGGCTTCCGATCAGCCATCTTGGACAGTGGGCTTAATGATTTACGTTTGTCGGGGTATCCGTTTACGTGGTCGAGGAGAATTGGTACTGAGTTCGCGGTTGAAGAGAGACTGGACAGAGGGTTAGCAAACGGGGACTGGATCTCTTTATTTCCGAACCATATTGTGGAGTCTGCGATGGCGGCTATTTCGGACCACAGCCCCATCGTCCTCAAAACGGATGTTGGTAACCAAGGAGTGAGGAAAAAGAGAAGTTTTAGATTCGAGAATAAGTGGTGCTTGGAGCCGGAGCTCCCGGATCTTGTTAACTGCTGGAATAGGGGGGAGCTACAAATCTTGGAGAGACTGTCGGCCACCTCCATGAAGATAGGAGCTTGGGCAAGGAGACTGAATGTGGACGGTAAAGGTAGAAAGAAGTTCCTACAAGCAAAAATTAGATACTTGCAAAGAAGAAATGGGGTCAGCTCGGGGAGGGAGCTAATCATGGCTAGAAATGAGTTGCAAGAAATTATGTTACGTGAGGAAATCCATTGGAAACAAAGAGCGAAGCAGTATTGGATGAAAGAGGGAGATAGTAACTCGAAGTTTTTTCATGCTATGGCTTCGGCCCGTAGGAAAACCAACACTATCCACAGACTTAGACGCTCGGATGGGAGCTGGACGATGACTGAGGACGAGATTCGAGATGAAGTGGCGCTCTATTTTTCGGACCTGTTCAAGAGCAACGATTTGACTCAGCAACATGAACTAGTGACTAACCTGATGACGCCTATTATCAATGACGCGGACAATGAGGATCTGATAAAGCCGTTTAGGATTGAGGAAGTGAAAGAGGCTCTCTTCCAGATGCATCCGGACAAAGCTCTGGGACCGGATGGCCTGAATCCGAAGTTCTACCAGAAGTTCTGGGATCTCCTTGGGGATGATATCTTAGAGATTGCTCTAAATGGTTGGAGGAGTGCTATTTTCCAGAGGGTTTAAATGACACGACCATAGTCCTTATCCCGAAGGTTGAAGATCCTAGTAACATGAAAGACTTAAGGCCGATATCGCTTTACAACGTTATCTATAAAATTGTTTCCAAAATGCTTTGCAACCGGCTGAGGAAGGTGTTACCAACTATTATTGGTACGGCCCAATCGGCTTTTGTGAAGGGAAGAGCGATCCAAGACAACATCCTCATTGCTTTTGAGGCCATACATTCCATGAAGATTAAAACTAGGGACAAGATGGGAGATGTGGCGCTCAAAGTGGATATCAGTAAGGCGTATGACAGAGTGAGTTGGGATTACATGGATGCTGTCCTAGCGAAGATGGGGTTCGGGGTCAAGTGGAGGAGATGGATGAGCATGTGTGTTAGAACGGTGAAGTACTCGACCTTAGTTAATGGTAATGTCTTCGGCTCTATAATCCTGGGTAGAGGTTTGAGGCAGGGAGATCCTCTTTCCCCTTACCTTTTTATCATTTGTGCCGAAGGTCTCACGGCGAGTCTTAGACACGAGACTGCCAGAGGAAGGCTTCATGGCATTCGGCTCGGACGCTCAGGACCGTCCATTTCACATTTGATGTTTGCTGATGATTGTATGTTTTTCTGTAAGGCGTCGCGCGAGGAGGGGTCGAGGCTGCGCGCGGCTTTGGACAACTATGGCCTTGCTTCGGGTCAAACCATTAACTACCAGAAGTCCGGGGTTTTTTTCAGCAGGAACGTGGACGATAGTAGCAGGGAGGAGCTCTCAGATATTCTAGGAGTTTCGCAACCCCACAATACGGGCAGATACTTGGGTTTACCATCTCTTATTGGTAGAAAGAAGAAGGAGATATTTGGCTATCTCAAAGAGAGGCTATGGAAGAGGATTCATGGTTGGCAAGGGAAGTTCCTTTCAAGAGCCGGGAAAGAGATCCTGATCAAGAGCATAGCTCAAGCGATTCCGACTTTCTGTATGTCGGTTTTCTTGCTCCCGTTAAGTGTCACAGATGAGATGGAGAAGTTGATGAACGGGTTTTGGTGGGGGAAGAAATGTGATGAGAAATGGGAGATTAACTGGATGAGATGGGACAAACTCTGCGTGGCGAAGTTCAATGGAGGCATGGGTTTTCGTAGTATCCAACTGTTCAACATTGCTATGTTGGGTAAGATGGGGTGGAGACTATTGAAGGAGCCGAATTCTCTGGTTTGTAAAGTGCTCAAAGCGAAGTATTTCCCTAGAGGGGATTATCTGTCGGCTCAAGTAGGTCATAGGCCGAGTTTTACGTGGAGAAGTTTATGCGAGGCTCAGGATATTGTGAGAAGAGGCATGAGATGGAGGATAGGGATCGACGATAAAATAAGGGTTTGGGGGGACCCTTGGATCCGTAGGGATTCTAATTTCTTTGCCACTAACGTGCCACATGCGGACGTTAGTAATATGAGGGTCAACGACCTTATGATACCGGGAGCTAGGGAATGGGATGTTGATCTTGTTAAGAGGCTGTTACATGAAAGCGATGTCGTTGCCATTGTCAATCAACCTATTCTTGCAGGGACCTTCGATGACAACCTCATTTGGCATTTCTCCAAGAACAGGATTTACTCGGTTAAATCAACCTACCACCTAGCTTGCTCCCTCACTGTCAATGCCACGTTGGCCTCTGAAGGTAACTGGAATATCATTTGGAAGCTCAAGGTTCCTCCAAAAGTGAAGATCTTCTTATGGAGGGCCGCTAGGGATAATCTGCCGAATAAAACGAACCTCTGGACCAGGGGGGTGAACGTTGATGGTGATTGCGGTGTGTGTAGGAGGGGTATGGAGACGTTATGGCACATCTTCGTGACATGCACCTATGCAAATGAGTGCTGGAGAGAGCTTGGCCTTGACAAGCTCTAGAGGTCGACGGAGAGGAGATTCGCCTTGTTTAAAGATGGTCTCCTTCACATTCTTACCAAGGCTGACAACGACACTCCGGGTATTATTGGTATGGTTTTGTGGCAGATATGGAAGGACAGGAACGATGCGATCTGGAATGAGATTTATCCGGTTCCGGTTAGATCATGTGCAAAGGCTATTGATTTTAGGGATCAGTGGCTGGCGGCTCAGAGGTCAGCGCATACTCCGGAGGTTGCGAGGTCTTTAACCAGAAGGAATTCATGTGATGGATGGCACGATCTAGAGGTTGGGTGGGTGAAATGCAACGTTGACGTCGCTTTTTTCAAAGAGAAGAACTGCATGGGGTTCGTCATATGCATACGGGATGAGAAAGGGCGGTTTATTGCTGCAAAAACTTTGGTGAAACCAGGGATTGCTAGAGTAGAGGAGGGAGAGATCTTTGGAATCCAAGAAGCTCTCTCATGGCTCTTTGAGCGTGGTATTACCAAGTGTGTGTTGGAGAGCGATAGCAAGATCGCATGCGACGAGATCCACAGCATGCACGAGAATTTTTCCGAGCTCGGAGGTTTAGCTCACGGTTGTAGGGTGAGCATGTTAAATTTTGTTGATGTTCGTGTTAGTAATATTGGTAGAAACCTTAACAAGGTTGCCCATTGTTTGGCCAAGAGGGCTGTCGATTTTGTTTCTCCTTTTGTTTGGGAAGAACCCCGGTCGTTTGTGGAGGGTCTTCTCATTTCCGTTTGCTCGTGTAAATCTAGTTCTCTTTTTTCTCAAAAAAATATATGTATATTTTAGATATAATACAACTATATCTATCATAAGAAGCTCAACAAATTTGTCGTCAAAACTTGAACTTCATATCCATCAATTCAAATACATCTTGCATGATTGGTGATCAAAATATAAAATGAAGACCAATTGAAGGATTGTAATATACATGATTTTTACGGTAATATAATTATATCCGTCTAATAGGTTAAATTTCAATCATATATATTCCTTTAACGTAGAGATGGCCCAAATATTGAACTTGCTTGTAGCCCACTTGGATAAAATGTCGGTTGTACTAAAACATTTCAATTTGTACTTACATTTCCTTATATCACTAAAAATTGAGTGTTGGAAAAGGTTATGCGAAGCAAGATCAGAACTTGCGGACGTATTACAGCGTGAAAGAAAGGTAGAAAGAGATCAAACTAACAAATGACAAAGCGTATTGAAACTAAAATGAAACAAAAACCGTAAGCTAATGCCGAGTCGAGGAGGCCTCTTTCCATAAGACGAGATACGCCCGGTAGTGCTCTCGGTTACGGCGTATCGTCTCCAAAGATGAAACGGCGGCGTCTCGTGGGTGGCGGCACCGCAGACCAGCGAGCTCCGGCGAACTAGGCGGAGGCGAGGGCGAGCTTGGACACAAAACTGTATTCGGGAGTGCTCTTAGGAATGCTAGAATGCTTTTGCGGTAGGTGGCTAATCTTTGGGAGACATGTCCTATTTATAGGCGTCGTCCTCATGGGAGAGCATCTTTGAGTCAACAACCGCATTGATGTCGGGTGTTACGGAGTTATGTCCCCTATTGAGTCTGGGCGGTTTACGGAACAACGTGGCACGTTTCCAGAGCCATCATGTCGGGCGTTCACGGGCGGTTCGGCGAATCGGACAACGCGTGCGTCGGGTTCGTTGGGCGTATCGGGCGTCTCTTCAGTGCACGCGGCCCAGCGGATTGGGCCACACGAGTTGGGCCTCGGACCAACTCCATCTTTGGGCTCGATCAGCGTTGATCCAAAATGTAAGCGATGGGCCACGGAACCGAGCCCACGAAGCAAGCCCAGCGAGGCCCAAAAACGGCCAAACCACCCAAAGACCAATGCGAAGATCCAAGATCCAAGATCCACGATCCACGGACCACGGACCACGGAATCGGGCCGGGCGGGCGGGCGGGCGGGCGGGCACGGCGCGGCGGCGGGCGGCGGGCGCGGCGGCGGGCGTCGGGCGCGCGGGCACCGGGCTCGCAGGCGCGGCGGGCGGCGGCGGCGGCGGCGGCGTGGGTTTCGACCCATCACTTGTGCACATAATTATACTAAGTGTTCAATGAACCACTTATATAGACAATTAATGAAGGTACATTAATCAATGTGGGATAATGATTAATTAATCCATGCTTATCCCTAAGCACAAAACTTCGTGTTTTAAGTGACCAACTTTGATCCACTATTTCTCACTCACCGGAAATCGGTTTGAGAATGTGAATACACCACGATCATCTACTCAAAACGTAGATCGATCTTATGCCATTTAATTTCACAAAATTAAATGTTACGTTACTCAAAATCTTGGTCAAAGTAGCTTCCTGGCAACTTGACCACATATATAATATTATATATATATATATATATACGCTTGATTTCCAACAATCCCCCATGAGTGGAAATAGCCATATGCATGTATGCGAGACATTTCGATCCTCAAGAGATGTTAAAATATTTGGACGGTGGTTTATGGCCTTGAACCTTCCATAGTTAGTACCATCGAGTACAGGCGGATTAGTGGACACGATGCCTGAACTATTCCCCACAGCGTGCTTAATGAGACAATGGTATTAACACTTTAACACCTCAACCTCATCCGTTCTCACGTTTGATTCCATTTGGCCATGGACATCCACTTTGGATTCATAAGTGTTTTGTTTGAAGCGGCCCCACCGCACTTACATAGGTGATTCTTTACCGAGTATATTGCCATACTCAACCTCCTCGAGGTATCTTAGGAATCATTAAGAGTCAACGACTCAACCTCACCACTAGGCAAGTTTTTTCAACACTCGTTTGTTTTTTGGGGAACAGACTAACTCGAGTGTTTACACGAACTCCTATAGCTTAGTTCTCCCATTGAACCAAGTTCTTGGGATCTCCGGTCATCATGGTTGGGTTACCACTATGATTGTTCTTAAGATGTGGATTTTAATCCCATTCCTCTAACAACTTGATCATTTGATCCGGTTCGACCACTTTGGTTAGCGGATGCGCGGATTATCTATTGACTTGACATAGTCGATTGATATAACCCCACTGAGATCAAATGCCTCACGGTATTATGTCGCGGCGTATATGTCGAGACTTACCATTATCAAACCACTTTTCGCTCTTCCAATAGCGGCTTGGCTATCACGGTGAATCATCACCGGTGGCGCGGTTTAGACCAACATGGAATATCTTCCAAAAATTACGAGCCACTCGAACCTCACCGCCTTTATCCAAAGCTATGAATTACGATTCCATGGTGGATCGGGCTATACACGTCTGTTTCGTGGATCTCCAACAAACAGCGCCTCACGATCGTGAACACGTACCCACTTGTAGAAAGTGAATCTTTAGTGTCGATATCGATTGGCATCACAGTACCCTTCAAGTACTGGGGGATATCTCGTGAAATGCAGCCCATGATTTTGAGTATACTTCAAGTACCTCAAAACTCTCACTAGAGCCTTCCAATGCTCCTTGCTTGGATTGCTCGTGTAACGACTCAATTTGTTCACAGTATGAAGCTATGTCGGGTCGGTGCAATTTGTAAGATACATCAAACACCGATGACCTTAGCATAGTCTTCTTGTCCAACGGGTTCACCCCCGTTCTTACTCAGTGAACATTAAGCTCGATGGGTCTTAGCGGTAAACCGTCAAACGCGTTGAATTTCTTAAGCACTTTCTCGACGTAGTGAGATTGTGTCAAGATAATTCCGTCTGATCTTCTTAGAATCTTGATTCCAAGAATCACATCAGCTAATCCCATGTCTTTCATGTCAAAATTTCTTTTTAACATGCGCTTTGTGTCATTAATGACTTGAGTATTGCTACCCATGATCAACATGTCATCTACATACAGACACACTATAACATAACCATTATCAGTGTTCTTAACGTAGACACATTTGTCACACTCGTTGATCTTGAAACCATTTGCCAACATTATATTGTCAAATTTCAAGTGCCATTGCAACGACGCTTGTTTCAAACCATATAGAGACTTCACGAGTTTGCATACCTCGCCTCTTGACCGGTACTACAAACCGCCGGGTTGCTCTATATATACCTCATCCTCGAGGTCACCGTTCAAAACGCAGTCTTAACGTCCATTTGATGAATCTCAAGATTGCGCAGCACCCGAATAGGCGTAATCCTCGTCACGGTGAATAGGTATCGAAGAAATCGTACCCCTCGCTTTGTTTAAACCCTTTGACAACCAAACGGGCCTTATACTTTTCAATTGATCCATCTGCCTTGTACTTTCTTTTAAGGATCCATTTGCATCCTAAGGGTTTACAACCTTCTGGCAAATCAACCAGCACCCAAGTGTGGTTTTGCAGAATAGAATCAATCTCACTTTGAACAGCCTCTCGCCAGAGCATCCCGTCTGGCCGAGCATAGGCTACTTTGATCGACGTTGGTTCTTCGTCCAACATGAATGCAATATAGTCAGGACCAAAATCCTTTGGCGTTCTGACTCTACTGCCTCGTCTCGGTTCCGACCCCTCTGGATCAGACCTCGATCGCTTATGCGATATCGGTTCTTCCTCCAAAGGTTTAGAACTCGAAGCTTCACCATCAGCTCTATTGCTAGAGCTGGCTTCACTTTTATCCTTGTCTTTACATGGATAAACACTTTCAAAGAATATAGCATTCCTTGATTCAATCGTCGTCCCCACAGTCATATCCGGTACCTCGACACGTGGATCGAAACGATAAGCGACTGGCATTCGGTGCATACCAATAAAGATACAATCGACTGTTTAGGTCCAATTGTAACTTGTTTAGGAAGAGGCACCTCAACCTTCGCCAAACACCCCCACACTTTGAGATATTTGTACGATGGCTTTCTTCCTTTCCACAACTCGTAAGGAGTGACATCCTTACCCTTGAGTGGAATCTTGTTCGAGATGTAGTTGGTGTCAAAACGACTTTCCCCACAAGTTAAGGGCAACCACGAACTAATCAACAAAGCATTCATCATCTCCTTAAGTGTTCGATTTTTCGTTCAACAACGCCATTAGGCGGGGTGAATAAGGGCTGTCGTTTGATGTATTATACCACTTTCGTTGCATAATGCCTCAAACGGAGCTACATATTCTCCCTCTATCACTTGAGCGGTCTTAATTGACGACTTAGTTGATTCTCGGCCGTTCTTGAAGTTTTAAAAGCTTCATAGCCCGTCTTTACTTCTTAGAAGGTAAAGATAACAATATCTTGTACGATCATCAATAAGCGTGATGAAGTACTCTTTACCACCTCTAGTTTGTACAAATTTTAAATCACACACATCGGTGTGAATAAGTTCTAGGGCTTAGTGCTCTGTTCTACCGAATGAAACGGTAACTTAGCTTATTTGGCTTCCACACAAACCTCATATTTCGTTTGTGTATTAACTTCATTTAACTTTAGTAAATCTAAATTTACTAATCTTTTATTGCATTTAGATTAACATGTCCTAATCTACAATGCCATAAATCGAGCACTCGGTCAGTAAGAGAAGTAGATGCATTTTCATTCATAACAATCTTGGGTACACGTAGCACAACCATTACATTCAATTTGAAAAGACCCGGTGAGATAACCCCTACCAAGGAACTTCCCAAACTTAGTCAAGACAAACTTGTCCGACTCAAAAACTAGTCTAAACCCCTGTTAACTAGAATAGAGCCGGCGCCAAATTCTTGCGGATGTCCGGGACATGCAAGACATCCTTCAACGTGATCTCAATGCGGACGACATCTTGAGCACCACATCACCAACTCCGGCAACCTCGGACGAAGCTTGGTTCCCCATGTTGAGCTTCCCCTCAGCGAGCTTGTAGGTGGAGAAAGCGCATCTTTCGGCGCATACGTGCGCGATTGCGCCGATGTCGATGAACCATCCACCTTGATTCTCGGCGTGGTTGACTTCTTCGGTCATCACAGCAGCCAAGTCATCCTTGTCCCATTTGTCAAGTCCTTCTCGGCGTTGGTAACTTGCTTAGCCTTCTTCTTCTTAGGGCGACGGTAGTCCTTACTCGTGTGGCCATGCTTGCCACAATTATATGATCCCGTCAAACTTACGAAACCACCTTCCTTTGCTTTATCTTTGACATTGGGACGAACACGTTTGTTGGAGGGACCGCCTCTCCAACAGTTGGCTCTAGCATCGATCAAGCCTTTCCCTTTAGTTCTAGCTTCTTCACGTCGGACTCGATCGCGATCGACGATCAAGTCTTCAAGTGTCATATCCTTTCGCTTGTGCTTAAGGTAGACCTTGAAGTCTCTCCCCCCGGGGTAGCTTCTCAATCATCATGGCGGCGACACGGTAGTCCGAAATAGTGTGCCCTTCGGCGAACCTCGTGCACAATGAGTTGAAACTCTTGCACTTGGTCCATGATCGGTCGGGAATCGACCATCTTGTAGTCCAAATATTTGGCTACAATGAACTTCTTAGTACTGCATCATCACTACGGTGCTTTTTTCTAACGCATCCCACATACTTTTGGATGTCGTTACAACAACATAAACACTATACAAGCTATCTTCTAAACTACCAAGTATAAAATTTTACAAAGGTAGTCGCCAAGCGCCATTGTCATATCTTTGCTCGGACGTGAAAGTCCGTCACTTGACCCGGGCAGCGGGCTCATCTTCCACCAAGTTGGCGAAGCCCAACGTCGTGAGTAGAATAACATCTTTGCTGCCATCTCTTGAAGTCGGATCCTCCAAACTTGGCGGCATCATCCTGCGGTATGAGCAGCGCCGAGATCGATCCATGACCGGATCCACGGTGTTAGATCCCATGGATCCAGCGGTCGACCCAGCGAAAAGTGCGATCGTCGAGCCAAACGAACCACTAAAGTGGAACCAATTGTTGAACCACTAAAGTGGAACCAACGATCGACCCAAAGGGTCCCATGGTTGACCAGAAGGCATCGAACCAAACATGACCGAAGCCATTGTGCGGTGGCGGCGGCGAAGCAGCAGCGGAGGCGGCGATAGCGGCGGAGAGTCGGTCGGTGGCGAGTGCGGTCGACATCTCCAAGCAAAGGTATTAAGTTTGAACGTTTTTAAGTTTATTAAGAGTCGAACTCCTTGGCAAGTGCTATCTCATCTTGCGATTGTTGGAAAAAGGTGTGCGAAGCGATGCGAACTTGCGGGCATATTACAAAGCGAGAAAGGTAGAAAGAGATCAAACTAACAAATGACAAAACCGTATTGAAACTAAAATGAAACAAAAACCGTAGCTAATGCCGAGTCGAGGGCCTCTTTCCGCAAGGCGAGATCGCCCGGTAGTGCTCTCGGTTACGGCGTATCGTCTCCAAAGATGAAACGGCGTCTGCGTGGGGTGGCGACACCGAGACCAACGAGCTCCGGCGAACTAGGCGGAGGCGAGGGCGAGCTTGGACACAAAAACTGTATTCGAGGAGTGCTCTTAGGAATGCTAGAATGCTTTTGCGATGGGTGGCTAATCTTTGGGGAGACATGTCCTATTATAGGCGTCGTCCCCTCATGGGAAACATCTTTGAGTCAACACCGCATTGATGTCGGGTGTTGCGGAGTTATGTCCCCTATTGAGTCTGTGGCGGTTTCGGAGACAACGTGGGCACGTTTCCACAGAGCCATCATGTCGGGCGTTACGCGATTCTGACGAATCTGGACAACGCGTGCGTCGGGTTCGTTGGGCGTATCTGGGCGTCTCTTCAAGTGCACAGCGAGCCCGGAGTTGGGCCACACGAGTTGGGCCTCGGACCAACTCCATCTTTGGGCTCGATCAGCGTTGATCCAAAATGTAAGGCGATGGGCCACGGAACCGGGCCCACGAAGCAAGCCCACCACTACAAGAAATTAAGATTTTTACCCACACATGAATATGTGACTAAAAATATATTTATGTGTGAATATAAATGTTTATCCACACATAATTTAAATGTCGACAAGTGTCACTAAATCCATGTAAAGAAAGAGTTTTACCTACATATGTATGTATGTGTGGATAAATCATCAAACTTTTACCTACACATATATATGTCACTAAAATAAGTCTTATGTGTGGATGAATATAATTTTGCTAAAATATAATGATGAGATGGAAATGACATGGATGATGACATGTTTTCACGTGGCAATTTGTATGTGTGGTAAATCTATGATTTATGTGTAGGTAATATTTTTTATGATTAGACATTAGAAAAATATAATTATTCATGAATAAAATATATTTAAATGTGGGTAAAACATATATATTGTGTGGAGAATAATTTTTATATTTTTTTCCAATTTAAAATATAATATAAATATTATACCTTATATTTGTCAAATATGATATAATTTTAACTAGATTAATGAAATATCAATTAAATACAATATTTGTAATGCATTAAAATATAACAAGACAGTCATATAAAAAAATTGCTTAATAATATTCAATAAAATCAAAGTACACAATATGAAAATTGCAATTACAAATAACTTAATCAAGACAGTCATATAAAAAAATTGCTTAATCTAGCACTTTTGATTTTCTTTCGAGTTCTTTGATCTCAAGCAATCTCATCTACATTAGAATACTTGGGTAACTTCATCTCGATCACGTCTTCATTTAATCCTGTTAAATTAAAAAACAAAATATTATTCAAGATACATAAAAAGGAATAAGTAACCACAACATAAAAAGGAATAAGTAACCACAAGTCCACGAAAATAATCCGTCGGTAAGCCATCTTAAAATAACAATAAAGGACAATGTTATATACAAAAACACGTATTACTTCTTAGAAAAATATATACATGTGCTTGGACAACTTTTCCAGGATCAATAAGTGCAATTTAGTGATTTTGACAAAATTAAAATCATCAAATTGAGCTCTTTATAACCTGTAAGCAAGTCAAGAAGGAACTTTTTACCAATCAAACTAGAACATAGTCATCAATCATTTCGTAAAGATCTAGAGCAAAATAGTGTACTTTTTCTAATTTTAATTTATAGCATAACTGCATACCACTATCTCATTCTCAAATGGTCAAACCCATTAATAGTAACATGGTGGAACAAAAATGACATGACCAATCTTGCATCTCGTCAAAGTATAATTATACTTTTGAATTTTTGAAGGTTGTACCACATCTTAGAGGAGGATTTCTAATTAACACCAATAAAGGAAAAGAGACTCAAAGTTACTAAAAGTGATTGTAATACTATAAATTGAAAACACACAATCTGAGTACATAATAGGATCTAAAGTTCTGATGATTTGTTAATAAGTTCAAGAACAAGGAAAAAACAGCAAATGTAGGTAACCAATGTTAGAGCTTCAAACTTACTAGAAAATATCCTTTAAGTTGAGGCCTTTTCTATACGACAGTAACCTGGACTTACAAGGCAGCCTCGCATAAGAAGTTAGCACTTCATCGTCCAATTCCAGCCATGACCAAAATGCATGTCTTACTATCAACAAAATGGAGTCAGCATATAACATTTCATTACTGATCTCACAATTATAGCATCAAACAAACAGATGTTCACATAAGAAAATGATAGAGAAAAAAGTTAACCACATATGAAAGGAAACAAAACTATGATCCATAACAAGCAATCACAAGCATCTCATAAAATGAAAAATTACAATTGTGGGACGTAAAATATATTGGATATTGATAGCACACCTTCTCATATGCTTCCCAAAACCCAAACTCGTCTTCCTCTTGACCTCAAAACAAGCTATCAACTCCCCAACTTCACAAGCCACCACTTGGTTTTCCCAAAGCTCAACCAACGCCAACTCTCCACTATCATCCCATGAGCTTCAATCTTCTGCTCTTCCTTAGAAAATATTGTACCTTCAATGAATTTTATTTTAGTCAAGAGCATCAGATAGTTAGACTCCATTTTCTTCCATTTATTTGAACTTAAAAGCATTAAGTCCCATAATAGAAAAACAGAGTTCAGGTAGGAAAATGATAAATTATGACATCCAAATGAGTCAAAAGAGGATTGAAGGGACTAAGATATATGCTATACACCAAAAAAACAAGTGAGCTCGCAGCAAAGGACACTGCACATGAGAAATTCAATCAAATCATCCAAAGCCCAAGACTGTCAATCATTCAACAATGGCATAAACATTCTGATGCTGGAAGAATAAAAATAGATGCATATCTATCTAAGGCTTAGAAAAACATAGGGTGAAGGCGGGGACGGAGCCACGTTGGGGCACAGGGGCCCATGGGCCCCAACTTTTGGAAAAAAGGTACTAGTATTACTAAGTCAGAAATATTACAATGATATTATCTAGCCTAATTGGGTAAATTGCACATGTTTCAGTGCATTAACCCGTGTTCAAATCTTGGCAGAGGCGGAAGCCATGTTTTTTTTTTATTTCTATTTTTTTTCTCTCTCCCATTATATACTATATTTTTAGTTATACACTTATACTCTCACCTATTTTTCATCATCTGTTTCGAAAATTGGAGTATTGATTCTCATCATCTATTTCAAATCCTATTTTTTTGTATTCAACTAAATAATAATTATCTCATTAACAATTAATTATCATTGATTAAGGTAATTTGGGTGCAAGTTTTTTTAGTAATATGTGTGCAAACGATATATAATAAAAATATGAGGGAGTATTTTTTTCTCTCCCCTACTAATTTATTATCTTCTTTTTTATTTAATTTATTCAATTTTTAAAATCTTTCTCCTTTTTTGTGCTCTTATTTTTTTATCTAATTTATTTTATGTTGATAAAATAAAATATATATGCAAATAATAAATCTTATATATGAATTAATATGATCAATCAATTTTTTATAAAGATTATGATAAACTTATTCTAACATAAACAACAATTGAACACATCCAAGTTATTTGAAATATCATTTTAAGCCCTAAAGATGTTGCTAATGATAGAGAAATCAAAATATAACTTTGTTTAATATTTTAGAATTATTTTAGAAACATAAGTGTTGATACATCTTTATTATCACAAGTTCTTTTTTCGAAAGTCTAAGAATACAATTTACCGTTCTTTATCCAACATTATGTCAAATAAGTATCATTTTAGTCCAACTCTAAACTACCTTGAAATTTTAAATATTATGTAGTTATCATCATATTTTATTCTAATCATACACATTTTATGTAAAGTTATTCACTTACACCAATTTCCATACAAGTGCGAAAATACATCATTTCGATGCAAAATCCATATCAAAATGATGTTAAACATTGGATTTGCTCTTTTTGTTCACGTCATGAGATGATCACGCTTTTTAATTTTTTTAACATTGTCATATAATTCAAATACTATTAAACTATTATTAAAATTGTTATAATTAGTTTTTTTTTAAATTACACTTATAACTTCTCAAATTTATAATTATTTGGGCCCCCCAGAAAAATATGTAAAGCTCACATCCTTTGGGTGAAGGAATACTTACAACTCGAGAAATGAATCTGTTGTAAAGTGAGGCCCTGGTATGCCGATCCATCCAAAACAGATGAAGTCAAGATCAATGAAATTTGGCAAAGACATAGAAAAATACAACTTACCACAAGCAGAGCGTCGATGAAATTCCTGTAAATTGTGTCAAGTGGATGTGTGTTATAATCTGCATGAGTGCTTATAGCAGCAAGATTTATGGTCAGGTCAAAAGTCTGAAGTCTAGCCAATAATTAATTCACTACACTAGGGCTGAACTCAAGATTCCACTAGGCAACAATTCAACATAATGACAAACGATATATATAAAATGAAGAAGATGCATAGCATAAATTGAATAAGAAACCTCAACAAAGCAAACTAATTAGCTTAAGCTCATATTACATATCCAGTGCAAATCCAAATAGATTCAGAAATCCAAACAAAATCTACGGGACTTCAAATCAGGACAAAATAAACACTGAAGCTAATCGTGAAAACTCATTAACTCAATCATGAGTTATCAAAAAAAATTCATTGAACAAAAACAACCCATCGAAAACACTCATAAATTCAATCAAATCAAGGAGAAAAAAAACTACAGAATTCAGATCCAAAAAAAAAAAATCAATCACAATCCCAAAATTCGGGAAGATTCTCGCTGCAATCGTTTGGGATTCGAGATGCAGATAATTTTGTTGGTTAAATTTTGGAAAAATATGGGGATAAATTTGGAGGAGAAAATGTTGAGCCATAGCTGATTGCGAAAGCAAATGCTAGTCATGTCTGCTCACGGCGGCACCGACGACACATCCATGGTGGGTGGAGGCGTGCCTCCATCTCCGCGCGGGGGAGGGGGGAATCATCGACATTGTTGATGGGAGAGGATTTTAGATATTTTAGATTTGGAATATGGGATTGCAGCGCCCTCTCGGTCTCGGAGGATTTTTTTTGCGTATATGGTAATATGAAATAATTTTATAGAACTATTTTTTCGTGTATGGCGGTAAAATTAAATGTTTCATATTTGACATCCAATAAATTTTAATTAACTTATTTGTTTTCATGGTAAATAGTTGATTGATATAAAACTTTAATAATATTAGATTGGATTTACAAATATTTATGCAAGCAAAGCGTGTCTCCTTTCCAAACCCATTTTAAAGATTACCAAATCAATATTTTTGTTAATTTCCTCTTGTAAGCATGATGAAGTCTAAAAGGATTTTGGTTAAATGTAAATAAAACATAAAATTGAACAATTTATAAATGTAACTATAATGTTTTTGTTATTTAAATGTCAAGAACTAGTAATTACATGAGAGTAACTAACCACACATGTGTAATTGTACTTATGTGTGGCTACTACTATTCGACATTAATTAAAATTTAAAAAGAGTTTGTTTAGATGGAATTAGATATTAAAATATATTAAATCAAAGAAAAATATAAATGTGACTAAATAGTTTCTATCACACTTATTAAATATTAGAACTAATAATTACGTACGAGACATTAGCCACACATATATTAATCATTTATTATGTGTCATTAATATTTTTTTATTAATTTTCCACGTAAGTATAACAAATATCAAAGGTTAAATTGAAAATACAAAATACTATCACTAAAAAGTTTTTGTCACATATATCAAATGTCAATAACTATTTTCAAATGTCTTATAGATTCACCCACATATATATAATTATGTGTGGGTAAACTGTCACACATAATTATGTGTGGCAAATTATGTGTGGCTAAAACTTCAATTTCTTGTAGTGCGAACAGCCCAAAGAACACCCAACCAATTGCCAAGATCCACGGACCACGGAACCGGAACCGGCCGAGCCGGAGCGGGCGAACGCACGGCGCGGGCGCGGGCACGGGCGCGCGCGGGCGGCGGCGGCGGCGTGTCTGCTGGCGTGGGCTTTCCACCCATCACTTGTGCACATAATTATACTAAGTGTTCAATGAACCACTTATATAGACAATTAATGAAGGTACATTAATCAATGTGGGATAAGGATTAATTAATCCATGTTTATCCCTAAGCACAAAACTCCATGTTTTAAGTGACCAACTTTGATCCACTATTTCTCACTCACGGAAATCGGATTTGAGAATGTGAATACACCACGATCATCTACTCAAAACGTAGATCGATCCTATGCCATTTAATTTCACAAAATTAAATGTTACGTCACTCAAAATCTTGGTCAAAGTAGCTTTCTGGCAACTTGACCACATATATAATATTATATATATATACGCTTGATTTCCAACATTGAGAAGCCCGATATCTTATATTATAATTTTATCCACAAGTACATGACATTATTTCATTGTTCAAGGAAGAATTAATTGATATCCACAAGATCATAACATTATTCCATTGTTCAAGGAAGAATTAAAGCAAAGCATTCCATCATCTCTGTTTCTTCTACTGCATCGCAATTCACCTTCCTCCAGTCTCACCAAATTGGTCGATGCTGCACCCAATTAATTAATTAATTATACACAGATGTTAACAGTCAATCATGGAATCAAGGGGGAGAGAGAGAGAGAGATAGAGAGAGTGTGTACTATTCGCAGTCGGTGTTTGGATCAATAGTGAATCCGAGAGAAACTCCGCAGAAGCCAGGCAAGGTGGCGATCGCGGTGGCGTTAGGGTTGTAAGAGGTAATCAAGTCCATCAAGCAGCGGCAGACGCTGCGGCGGTTGTCGCCTGAGTCAGCGACGTTGTTGAGAGTGGTCATGGCCATGCAGCAGGGGGATCCGGGAATCGGGTCGGGCGACCCGTATGTCACGAAGCTCGAACATGAGGACACCAACGCCGTCACCGTGCTGCAGTCGGTGGAGGAACCCGTCGGGAAAGCTGATAACAGTATCACCGCCGCTCCCACTGCAACGGCCGTCGTGGTGAGGTGCCTAATTAATTGCATAATGTCGTGAAATTCCCCACGCATGTTTTTTATTAATTTTGTATGGATTGGTTTGAAATATAAACGAAGAGAAATAGATTGTTATAGTTTGGTGGTTGTGGGATTAATTTGTTTGGTGCAGAATGTGAGTTGTGTGCTAGCTTGTAGTAGTAACATCGCAATTTGCATGAAGTTTTGGTAGTTTAAGTGTAGGATATTGATGAGATCAAATACATAACTCGAATATATTTTTATATCAATTTATTCTCCTTACGGATCAGATATAAGTCATGCAGCTCGTTTTGGTTGATTTGTTATTTTTAGAGTAAATGAAACATTTTTTAAATTTTCTGAATTTGCGATCACGGTATAGTGACGGTTTAAAATGAACTCCACAAGATTGAACGATCATTAGTGATATTTTAAAGATGTAAATTGGTAACTTTAACTTTTGTGATATACAAAATGTCAATTGTATATTGATTATTAATAAAATTTATCAATTGTCTACTTTATTTCACTTTTCAATTATTTAGTCTCAAGTTAATACTTTGCTTTACATCCCTCCCTAATTGTTTTCTAACCGTCGATTAATTAGAGGCCAAGTTTAATTTTAATTAATAGATTATTTCATCCGCATTGGCCTACCTCGTGTTGATTTCATCAACGATGGACGAGGTAAAATCTTTTGCAAAAATATATAAATCGCAAAGCACGTAGAAATCATAAACTAAAGGAACGACTAATATATATGGTTTCGTGGTGTAGTTGGTTATCACGTCAGTCTAACACACTGAAGGTCTCCGGTTCGAGTCCGGGCGAAGCCATGTTTTTTTCATTTTTGAAAATGCCATTTTTTTAATTTCTTGTAGCAGGTATTATTTTCTTGAGGTGGTCTCCTGTGCACACCCGCGTGAGACCATCTCTACTTAATTAATAATTAATCTTAATTAGTTAATCTTAATGAATTAATTAATTCTAATTAAATTTAATTAATTAAATTAATTCTAATTAAATTAATTAGTAAAATAAATTTTAGTTGTAAATTAATAAATAATAAATTGAATTAATATATCTTAATTGTGAATTAATAAATTCTAATCGTGAATTAATAAACCCTAATTTTGAATCAATAAACCATAATTTTGAATTAATAAACCATAATTTTGAATTAATAAACCCTAATTTTAAATTAATAAACCCTAATTTTGAATAATAAACCCTAATTTTGAAATAATAAACCCTAATTGGAAATAATAAACCATAATTGTAAATTAATAAACCCTTATGAATTAATAAACTCTAATTATGAATTAATAAACCCTAATTTTGAATAATAAACCATAATTTTGAATTAGTAAACCCTAATTGGAAATAATAAACCATAATTGTGAATTAATAAACTCTAATTTTAAATTAATAAACTCTAATTATGAATTAATAAACCCTAATTATGAATTAATAAACAAAATACAAAATAATAAAATAACATATTAAAAACAATAAAATAAAAATCCATAAATCGCACACAAGTTTTTGTGATTTTAGTGTTTGAGAATATACACACGTGCCACTGCTTACAATACACCAGCTGCCAACTATATGTTAAATGGTGGAAAGAACATTTACAAGCCTCGTCAGTCCAGTTCTGCATTCAAACATAAAAAGCCAAATTAATCAACGCAAAAACTTGTGCTTGCACAGACTGTGCAAGACACACAAGTTTTTGTGTATTTTCTTCTATATATGTTACTTTTTCTTATGTTGATATTTTTTAAAACATATAGCAAAAGGCGCAAAGGTTACTCGAAAGTTCCACTCAAACTAAAGTTTTAGAAAGAAAAGGATAATCAAAATAATACTCATATAAACTTTAATGTTGTATGGTATCCGCCAAAATAATAAACGGTTCATTGCCTTAAATAGAGACGTCATGACTCATGACCAATTCAAATAGAGGAAATTTCACTTCAAATTGGTTTTTTGGGGAGAACTACATCTCCGAATAAATTTATAAAGGTTATTTAAATGAAGGGCCTTTTTGTAAATCATCATGTTCTCTGACTAAATACCTATTTTCTCTCTTTTTGTATCAATTTAATACAGAAATTTAAAGATCGCGTCACGGTGGATTCGAACCTGCAACATTTGGTCTCGGGCATTAACCACTCTACCACTATGTCAACACACTCACACAAACAATAAGCACAAATATTTCTCTCTTTTTGTTGTGAGAGTGACTAAATTAATATTCCTCTTAAAAATGACTGATAAAAAATCTCCCATAGTTTTCTGTACACTGAATTACATTTTTGGACTCTAGCATATCCACTAGGAAGGCCCAAGTGTTTAGTGCCAAAGAGTGAGAGCAGATATATGGTAAGCTAAGCAAATTGACTGTTAAAATGGCTTACCATAGTTTTTAATTGAAAAAAATTCATAAAGGTTGTATCCAATTTGCAATTATTTATAATGATTGTGTCTAATTTACAATTATCATAAAAAATGTTATTTATTTGGCTCACAAAACTTATTTCGAAACAACATAGTTTTAAATGGAGACATTTTAATTGGGGATATTATAATTGCAATAAAATATCGTATTGAAATTATAACATTTTAAAAACATGTAAAAATAAAAAATCCAAGTAAAATTATGTTATTGTGACAATTAAACTGAAAAGACCATGACCAATATGTTTGGTTGGAAGAAAGACAGGACAGAGGGCCATGCCCAAAATCGAAACACAAATTCCTTACTCCAAATCTTGGTGCTCACTCACATGCCCCATTTCACTGCCTTATTTACTTATTTTGTTCCCACAATAATTATTGCTCCACGCTTTCAATATATCTTGCCTCCCAAGCACAGACTGCATTACTCCTCAATCCTCCATACTTTTTTATTCATTTATTTAGACTCATCTTTTTTCTGCATCACTCCTCAATCCTCCATACTTTTTTATTCATTTATTTAGACTGATCTTTTTATTTTTTAAGCTTCAAAACACATATTGCCATATGTAACAACGACTGAAAGTAATATATTTTCTAGTTGGTTGGAATTAATACATTACCAATCATGTAAAATTCTTAACATGGACCTATCCCGAATGTTTTTTCTCACATGAGACTTCAAATTAAAAAAATAAAAATAAAAAAGCCAATTTAAGATGATGGGTAAGAAAATTTCACTGAATAACTTTTTATGAGGTGGGGTGATGGGTGGAGCAGAACTTCATACTCCCTTCGTCTTTCAATTTTTTTTTTAGTTTTCTAAATTTGTTTTCTTAGTATAAAATATTCTTTTCTACCGAGATTAATTATATCTCATTTTTTATTAAAATTCTGCACTTTCAAACTATCTCATTAAATGCCAAATATTTTTTTCTTTCTATCTTCTCTCTTCAAAATGCCTTTTAAGTGAGAGAAAAATAAATGAGTATATCGAATTTTGTGCTAATTAATATTTAGCTTAATCCTAGTGCAAAAGATAAAAAATCTTATATTGAGAAATAGGGGAATAGTTTATTCTGAAAAAACTAATTTTCTTTTTTATTACAAAAGTCAAGGATGGTGGATTATTTATTTCTTACTAATTTTAATGATAAAGTGCAGCTCAATTACCCACTTCACTAAATATCTAAGAAATAGCCTAAAGATTAGGCTTGTGAGTTTTATAAGCGACCAACCCCCAATACAACTTTCATCTTTTTTAGCATCACTGCATAATTCATCTTTCAAGCTCACCATTAATTGGTCATTTCAATGAGATTTTTAAAAATTCTATCATGCATTAATAGCCAGCTCTCAAAATTATTGTATGTGTTGTTATTCAACTAAGATTTGTTCTCAAAGAAGTTTTATACTTAAAAATAAAAAAAAATAAAAAAAATCGTGCAACAATTAAGGACATATCTTCCTTAACACTCATTCCGTTCTTTTTAAAGTACCCTATTAGTATTTTTTCTTGTTTTTTTATTAAGTATCGTAATTCCCAATTTGAGAGTAAAATTATGATATATATATTTTTTATCTATTTTTATTTAATACTCTTGAAATATGATAACTAGTTATATGAATGCATTTATCATAGTAATTAATAAGATTAAAATGTAAATTTATATATTTTCTTTATTTATACAATTTAATAGTAGATGATACTTAAAAAAGAATGAATAAAGTATATAAATTTTTTAACAGAATGAATTAATTGTTCGGGAACAGAGAGTGTTTTATTACCTGTACAAGTTGGAAGAGAGACCAAATTCAACTGCTGTGACTTCTTGTTAATTATAATGGCATTCAGTTATTGCAAACAAGCCCCTAGAAATATTGGAAAGAGAAAGATACAGACCATCTCAATTAAGAACAGATGATCATCAGCCGCAGAAGTAAGCCATAAAAATGAGCAATTTTGAAGAGAAACAATTATACAACAAAACTTTCAAAGACAATAAAACACAATGTTCAATATAAGGAAGAGCAATAAAGTCTCCACAAACTTACCGATTTAAAATAAGGACAAAAATCGAATCGTAATGATTACAGTATGAGAGTTTTATCTTCTTTGTAATAGTTCATTGTAGATATTAAATGATCCTTCTAACTTATATTCTCAGGGGTCGTTTGGTAGGAGGGATAGGATGAGCCAGGATAGATTATAATTGAGATGAAGATTGAGATGGGTAAGTTATACTTGTGTTTGGTAACCTTCATTGAAAACCTGGATAAAATAAAACACTTGTTTGATACCCAAAATAAATGGCAAGATTAACTTGTAAAATGACAGATTTACCCTTTCATGTGTAGTCTATTATCAACGAAAATACCACACACCTCTGCAACTTCTGTACTCACTCACAACACACACACATGCGGCTCACACACACACACATTGAGACCGCCGCCTTCTCCACGTTCGGCCGGCCACGTCGCCGGTCGGCGACTTGCGCCGCCGCGACCACCTCTTCTCTCTTCTCTTCTCACCTCACGCGGTGCGCGCGCACACACACACGCACACTGTCTCCCCTCCCCCTCTCGGCGAAATCATCGCGCCGTCGTCGTCTCCGTTGGATGGTCGCCGTCGCGACCTACGCCGTTGTCGCCGCCACGACCTATATATTTATAAATACCTGAATTCTAAGACCCACGTGATTTATGAGAAACCGACAGCTCATTGGCTATCAAGCTTAATCCCACCGGCATTGGAACTGAACTTCTGTACTCACATTTATTTAGGGAGATTTGCAACATTTTTTCAATTTTTTGGGTTACCTCCATGTTGGAGTGAAGAACCTAGAAATTTGATTTTCTGGTAAGGAAAGGGGTTGGAAAAAGTTTTGAATAGTGATCTTGAAAAAGTTTTGACGGTGGGGGAGCTGGCGGGGGAGGTGGAGCTGGTGGAGGCTTAGGCGGTGGGGGCAAATTAGGAGGAGGTGCGGGAGGGGGTGGCGGCTTAGGTGGTGGTGCTGGTGTCGGTGGAGGTTTTGGAGGTGGGGGTGGAGGAGGAGGTCGAACTGGAGGGTATGACAGTAAAATATTTCCTAATCTGCTTGCTACAGTGCACTTGGATTACCTATCTGCTGAAGAAGGCAAGATGCCTTTTCTAAAGAGAGCAGTGATTTTACCCGCCACTTCATGTTTCACGGCTCGGGATAGGCCAAGATACCTGTGTAGGATACCAAACGGATAGATATGCCAAGATACCTTAGCAATCTTGGGCCAATCTTCTGTACCAAACAAGCACTCATAAGACAAGGAGGTGAGATTTCCAAGGGAAGCAATACTCCTTCCAGGCAAGAAAAATAAAATAGTCATGAGAGCAGCATGGAGATGTTGACAAGTGTCCCCTGTTTTCTTCCACTCTTTGCTATCTCAAAGCAACACATCTCTCGGTTTTTAACTTTCTCAAAGTCGTCTTTTTCGTTAAATTATTCCAAAGAATCAAAGTTATTACAAAAATATAAATATTCTAAGCTAAAACGGAGCGGAATCCCAATTAACTCCTTCCACCAGTGGAGTAAAACTTTTTTGAAGTTAATTTGAAAATTGAGGAAAGTTGTTAATCTTTAAGAACTCAAATTAATTTTGCAAGTGAGCTTGTAATTTATCTCTGGTAATGTAAAACTAAGGACCCCAAAAAGCAAAAGTGTAAAAGACTAATAGTATAATTTCAGTTATAGACTTCAGATGCTCTAAATAAGTTAATTTATAATATTTTATGACTTTTTATTGGTCAGCGTCCACAATCCAATAATGTTCAACATATAATTTCGACTTCTTTTATTATCCTCCCCAGTTGGTTTTCTTGAACAGCAACGCTTCTTTTCCAAATTGGATCCACACTCCCAGTAAATTCTATCACATTTCTTGAGAGTTTTATCTTCTAATTTCAAGATAATCTCCAGTTCCTAGCTTTTAAAGGAAAAGAAAAGGGGAATTCGTATGATGACAGTTGACCTAATTTGGATAATCATGTTTCTTCAATTATAAACTGCCCCCCCACTTCTATCTCCAACATCAGACAAAACCCCATCAACACGTACATGATCTTAAAAAATTAGAGAGAGAAAGAAGGCAAAAATACTAGTTTCTCAATCTCTGTCGACGAACAACAAACCAGGAATGGGGAATTCGTTTGGGTGTTCGGCTTCAGGAGAGAGATTGGTATCCGCAGCAAGAGATGGGGATTTCGTTGAGGCAAAGATGCTCTTGGATTGCAATCCATGCCTTGCAAAGTACTCAACTTTCGGTGGCTTGAACTCTCCTCTTCACTTTGCTGCCGCCAAGGGCCACAATGAGGTTTAACTTCGATTTATTTCTAGATGAGCCCTTGAATTGTTCCAATTTTCATTTCTTTTGTTAATTTTAGCTTGATTGAGATTTGGGGTTTCCTACGTGGGTTCGTTTTGATCTTGATTTGTGGATAATTGGATGGTCAGATTGTGGCATTGTTGCTAGAGAATGGGGCTGATGTGAATTCGAGGAATTACTGTGGACAGGTAAAGGAAATTCTCTATTTGCTTCAATACTTCGCAAGTGCATAATTTTGGGGAAAGATTGTTATTTTTGTAAAGTGAATTGTATTTTTTCTTTTTTCTTTTCTCCCTCTATTTCTCTTTTCAAGAAATGGTGATCGTGATTGATTTTGAATAATCTGGGATGTGATTTCACTCTTTAAATGATACGCGGATAGTTTAATTTGGAAATTTTCTTTACGAACAAATGATGCTGGATCTATGTTAAATCATAGTCATTAAGTACCATATTTTTCCTTGTGTAGACAGCCCTGATGCAAGCGTGTCGATACGGGCACTGGGAAGTCGTTCAAACTCTTCTTCTCTTTAGATGCAATGTGAGTATTCGCTTGAATGCTCATATTTCTTTTCTTCCTCTTGTGACGCAGCCCATTAAGTACACTGTATTTGATCTTTTGCAACAACTTTATGGTTTACTTATTACAATCTTCAAGAATTTAGTTGATGTTCTGATGTTCATATGGAGTTCAACGAATTCATACTTATATCTTTGATGTCCTGTTCTGTGATACTTCAGGTTACTAGAGCAGATTATCTAAGTGGAAGGACTGCTCTCCATTTTGCATCTGTCAACGGACACGTGCGATGCATGAGATTAGTGGTTAGTGATTTTGTTGCAAGTGCTCCATTCGAGCCTCTTAGTGCTCAAACAGTTAGTGATGGAAGTGATGGTTCCAATAATAAAGCCAGGTACGGACAGGTTTTATGTTTTTCAGCATCCACTTTACATTTATCTGATCTTGATCTTCAATAATGTCAAAATGAAAATGGAAACTGAAGCAACTGCTAGGTTGTGCTGCATTGAGAATTTCTCAATTAGGTTTAAATAGTTAAAGATTCGAATAATCAAGAGAATGAAAATGATCAATGTGGTACCGTACTTAAACTTAGGCAATTTGGTTCGTTAAGATCTATTGGTTTCTTTTCGACTGTGTGAAAACTGAAAAGGTCTTCTACTCATTCTGATAAGATAACCAATATAAGAACATTACTCTAGTTTGATCAGGATTTGGAACTGTGAAAATGCTTCTTCCTGAGCTTGCACTGAGGGGTTGAAGGTGTTAAAATGAGCTAAAGTCTAAACCTGTTCTTATCGTATATTCCTTCTTACATGGCAGTGCTCTCGCTAAGTTTGTAAACAAGGCTGCGGATGGTGGCATTACTGCTCTTCATATGACTGCGTTGAATGGATATTTTGACTGTGTTCAGCTCCTACTTGACCTTCATGCCAATGTATCAGCTGTGACATTTCATTATGGAACATCGATGGATTTGATAGGTGCTGGGAGCACTCCTTTGCATTATGCTGCATGTGGAGGAAACGTAAAGTGCTGCCAGGTGATGATAGTTCACCCACATTAATATTTGAATTTATGCCAGTAATGAATAAGACCCTATGCCGTAGTTTCTTGGTATTTACTGCTGACATACCCTATGTTGCATTTACACTTTTCTACTTCTGCAGATCCTTCTTGCTCAAGGTGCCAGTCGTTTGTCACTAAACTGCAATGGGTAAATTACCTGTAGATATGTTCTTTTGCACTCTGGTCATTTAAGTTTTTCCTAGCTATAATTAATGTTCTGTTACTTCTGTACACTATTTCAGATGGCTTCCTATTGATGTTGCAAGGATGTGGGGGCGTCATTGGCTTGAGCCACTGCTGGCACCTAATTCTGATTTGCCAGTCCCAACGTTTCCACATTCTAATTATTTATCGTTGCCACTTTTGAGTGTCCTAAATATAGCTAGGTAAATCCTTACTTGTTTAGTAGTTGAATTCCTTTTCTGCCTATCAATTTTTCTCTGTACTGATTACTGTGGCCACTTGCTTCAGAGATTGTGGATTGCAGTCCTCAGCTACTGGGTCAGATGATGCAGATATTTGTGCGGTTTGCCTCGAGAGAGCTTGCACCGTGGCTGCTGAAGGTTAGCAGCCTCTTTACCTGTGACATTCTCTCCTCCTAAATTATATATACACTTTTTTTGGTTTTTTGATTTCGTTGGTATTCATTATTGGTGATTCCTATACTGCATATTTTGGCAACTCTTCATTGAATACACAGTAAATGATTGGTCCTCTTCGAATTAGTGTTACTTATTATGGATTTAATCTACTTATCAACAGTATCAGGGTCTTCCTTCATGACTCAAGTGCTAATAATAGTATGAACTACAAGACATATACAGTATGAAATAGACTAACTGAGATGGAGCCAAGATCAAGCAACTTTTTATTGTTATAGGATGAAAACTAAAAGTGAAGGTTTAAAATATATAGGAAGTGCCAAATATAAAGGTTGGAGTTCAAAATATAAATTCATGACCAGATCTTAAGAACTATGCAATAGAAAAATCTCAAAATTTCAAAGGTAAACTAGATTATTTGACTGATGATCTTCATACTCGACAAGTTCACATATTATAAATTTTTTGAGAAAAATACTTTGGCCCTAAGCTGGAATCAGCTGGAATCAGCTGGAATCTTAGATCCCACTAGATGTGCTTACTTAAACAAGCCAAGGTAAGTTCTAGATTTGAGATTGTGAAACTATGGGTGCATTTTGTCGATTGCAAGGTTCCTGAATAAAGTTCTAGATTTTCATTCTGATGGGAATAGTGGCAAAGAAAATATGAAGATAAGCTATACTACATGTTCTCTTAGTGTTATCCATCTGCAGTAGAAGTCTAAAGACTACTGCAAGTATAGCAATTTTGACTTCTCCAATTATAAGAAGTCTGAACAGGATGCTTCCTTTTGCCTGTGGAAGATTAATTTGACTATATGTTGCCATACCACCGACTGTGAAATATCTGATTAATATGTTCTATAACACCAAAAATTCCAAAAACTTGATATATCTGATTTACTTGAGGTTTTTATGATGATGTTTACTTACAGGATGTGCACATGAACTATGTGTAAGATGTGCTCTCTACATTTGCTCAACCAGTAACATTCCTTCAGAATCTTCAATGCCTCCTGGTTCCATTCCTTGTCCATTTTGCCGCACGGCATTCTGTATTTTGTCAAATTGCCCGGCTCTTCATCTAAAGACATAAAACTACCACTATCACTCGGCTTATGCACCCCCTGTATGCTTCATCCAAGAGAACGCGATGAGGATGCCACATCAGAGGCTGCTGGTTCACCAGATACGAGAAAGAACCGCGTTGCTTCTGTCTCTTCAGACATGTTCTGCCCCGTCACTTGCAGTCCGTTTCCTTCAGTAACTATTCCATTGTGCACGTGCAACGAAGGCCCTTGTCCTGATTTTGATTCCGGAGAAAGGGAACCTCCAGAAGAGTCTCCTCATCATCTGCAGCCCGTGACAAGCGAACGGGAGAAACTGGAAGGGATGAGATCGGAGAAAACAACGTGTTCTAATATGTTCTGGGGTAGAAGGAGCTGTAGCAGGGAGCATCAGTGCAATGCAGAGATCAACGCTTGAATGCTTTGAGTTGGTAAATATTCTTTGCTATTGTGGATTTTGATTCTGAGAATGAAATTATAGGCCTTAGTTTTTTTGGTTTGTTTCATTTTATTGAGACAGTTTGATAGGACTGTAAAGAAATTTGGTAGGTCGGAATAGGATTGAATATATATATCAGTGATTCAGTGTGGTTGAATTATTAGTGATTTGGCTTTTCTGTAAGACCACAAAAATGCTACATGCTTGAGGATTCACTGCCTGCTCTCTTCCCTCTAAAGAATAAAGACAGTCTGCTCTTCTATGTCGATCCCATCGACTTAGTGGCGTTTATAATTATCATGTTTTCTGCTATACTATATCGTTGAGGATTAACTGTCTGCTCTCGTCACCTGTATGAGTTTTCCAAGAAGATAACATGATAAATATTAACGCCACCCAGAGCTGGACTAGACTCGACAGAATATGAGAACTGATCTTCGATTTTAAACTAATTTTACAATGAATTATTCAATACTCCTCCCTCTCCAAATAATATTTATTTGGTGAAGAACCGTTCCAAATAAGTGTTTTATTTTAAAATTTATGGTGAAATAATTTAAATTTTATATTTTATTCTTGTAATAAATGCAAATTTTGTATAAAAAATTATTGTTTTTTCATACAATAAATTAAAGATAAAGAGTAATATAGCTCATTTTCTTGATATAATAGTTTTAACAATTGGAGGCACTTACTTTTTTTTTTTTTTGTCAATTATTACAGAAATTTTAAAGGCTGCGTCACTTACTTGAGAACGTACGAAGTATATTACTCAAGGTTTATGGATAATACACTCAAATCTTATTTTTTACACAACAGACCTTGGACAAGATTAATGTTTGTTTTAACTTTGAAAACTTTTAGTAAAGTAATTATTAGAAGTTTGGTTAATAGTATTCTATAGGCAACATAGACACGATGGAAATATATAAGATTTAATATTCAATCCGAGTTAGTTTCTTTTTAACACTTCCAGTTCTGAAACCAATCTAATTTGTTTAATTTCTAAATGTTCTTCACATGTTAAATAAGAAAGTTTCTTTTTCTTTCCCCTCTCACCATCTAATAATTCTAAAGTTTTAGAATCAACGAAAAACAATTTGCACCGGTGATATCAAGGAAGACAAATAATTAGGCAATTGTCTCTTTTAATTGTATTGAAAGGAAACCATCAACGACTATTCAGATTAACGTGCAATGACTTGCATATCACAACTATTTTTTTTCCTAACTTTCCTATTGTTATGAAAGAGGCTGAAGCGGATGATTAGGCCGTATGAAGGAAGACAAACATTAGGTCATGGATGAAAGAGGCCAGACAACCACAACATTGATTTCCTGTAAAGAAGCAAGATCAATAATAATGTCCTGTTTTGAAGAAAGACAAATATTTCTTTTCTAGCTCTAAATTTATTAGCTTTTGACCAATTAACCTAAGCTAAGAATGTGAGGTCAATTGTTTCTTTTTTTGTTCTAAAAGGGGAAGCTCTCCTCCCGGAAGAACCTACACCCTAACCCCATGAAAATACGAGGAGGTAAATAACGATGAATCGGTGATTAAGTTTGAAAAACTTTATCAATATCCACAAAAAACCACCCTCTAATCGCTAGAAAGGTTTTGTCTAGTATCTGCAATGAGTCATCCTAAAAAGGGTGAAACTCACATACTACGACTATTATGAGTCGATCATTGATCCTTGGACCAAATATCTTATCTTCTTGTCAACTGAGATAAGTCCGTATGAATCAATTATTTATTTTCTTGTAATCATGTGAAAAGGCCTCCATATAGGCTCGTAGGTGAACTATTGCAAAATACCTATATGATATTTATCTGGTTAGTAACAAAAAAATGACCAATTAGGAAAGAGAGAATTTTCTCATCCAAATAATAGAGGAGCGTGACTGCATGATCCATATAATAGTGTATATACTATTCCATAGAATTCGTCAAATAATCCTCTCTTTCCTACGTATAAGTTTGGATCCAAAATCACGACACCTCTTGTTAAAAGAAATGAATTACAACTCCACCTTCCAACAATAACTAATCATAACATTGTGAGTATCCATTTAAAAAAGATGTAGATACAAGTAAATATTTTCAAAAATAAGAAAAGGTCAGGGAAACTTCCTGGACATGGTCTTGTCTTTGTACTGCAATGGCACATGCTATTCAAAACACGCGACCCTAAGCACACGTTCCAAATCCTAATTTTCTCACAGTCAAAGTCTACACTAATTCCCTGGGGGCCGCCTACCGTCATCGCACTTATTCTCCACCATCCAACGGCTCATATTTAATATCTCCCCCCGGCAGACGAAGCTCTAAATCCATCTCATGCTCCGCCGACGTACCTTCACTTTCCTCCCTCCCGCCGCCGCGCGACGCCGCCATAGCCATTTCTTCGCAGAATCTCGTCATAGGAAGAAGGTCCAGAGGCTTCACATTCTCCGTCATGTATAATTTACAAGCACGTACACGTTCCTCACAGCCGCCGCCGCCGCTTCTGTCGCTTCCGGCGTACTTCGACATCAAAGTGTAAATATTGTTGCATAAATTCTTCATGTGGCTCAACTCTTTGTTGAGCTGCAGGTTTTGTTGCCGCAGCCGCTCGTTCTCGTCAATCAGCTCAGCCGTGCTGCCACTGAAATTAGAGGACGAGATTACCTGCTCCTCCGCGGAGAACGACGGAGACAGAGAAGGTTGAATCTTCGCCGCCGTTGCCACCATTTTTCTTCGCTGAATGTCTCCTAAAAGCTGCTTCTCGCCTCTCCGGAAGCACTCGTTCGAGAACTCCCACCGATCCGGCATAACCTTCCTAAATCCCTAAAGGTCAACGGCGAATACTCAATTAATCATCAAAAACACAAAAATTGCGCAGAAATGGAAGGAATCAGTAGTTTCAAGCTTACGTAAGTATTGAGTTGGCGAACAAAGCTGGAGAAATTGTTGTGCTTGAAGTACTTTGGGAGCAAATCTCTGGCGAACTCCGCCGGATTCCAGACGATAAAAGTGGATCCGTCGACGTTCCAGGAGATGATGTCGTCGACGGTGCGGTCGTCGACGAGCTGATAAGTTTTGGTCAAAAACGGCGTCGGAACCAGCCTCGGCATATCTTCGCCCGACGATTCTCCGCCTTTCCGGTCCACCGACGGCGAAGCCATACCACCTAAATCAACACCGGAAAATCACGCAAAAACTCATAGAGCTGAAAAAGGGAGGGAAAATTACCGCAGTCACACTTACAAATAATAATTCAATTGAAGACGAGGCAATTCTGGAAGATTCTGATGTTGGATAGATCCATTTATGAGAGAGAATGGTAGAGGAGAGGAGAGAGAGAAGAATTTTAACAAGGAAAGAAGAAGTTTCGGAATGGAAGAAGCAGACAGCTGAATGTGAAGAAGGTTCTGGGCAGGGAGAGAAGTTGGATGGCTGTAGGTCTGGTCTACACAAACACACTGCAGGTATTTTAAGACGCTTTTGTATTTTATCTATATCTATCTAAATCAATCACAATGTAGCACGGAATAGTGAATTTCTATAATCTTGAAATTTCAACATTCAACAACGGAGAAGATTTTTGGGAGGTGGTTTTTCTTTTTTTTATAATTAATTGGTCGTAAATTGCAGCTTTTAAAAAATTTCATCCAGATTGTGTAAGGTTTCACACTAAGCAAAATATTTTTGTGAGCTCTGTTTTTTTTGTAAGCCGGTTTAACGAATACGGGAATCCGATCTTACTTACCAATTCAAATTAAGTTACCTTAATTGGAAAAATCCTGTCTGACGTAATTTTGGCTGGTCAGAGGTTTAGTATAGTAATAACAATTAAATCCGATGGAAAGAATTTTACATTAAACCATTTAACAATTATGTTGCTCAATTTGAATGAAAAGAAAAAGTCAATAATTACCACAAAATTCCAAGATAATCTTTGCCAGTATTTATGGTTTTGTTGATGATGCCGGACTTATTAGAAGATTAGATGCCCAAACCAAGTCAAATGAACTTATGAGCATCTCTAAAGCTCCTAGGTTATCTTAATCTTATTTTTTAATTTTAAATTACTCAGTCAAATCCATCTTAAATTTACCGTATTCAGATGTCCATTAGAAGTCATATTCTATATATTTGTTTAGAGAGTTCATGGCTAAAAAGAGAAGTGATTTATGAAAGTAGGGACACAATTAATCATTCTAGTTGGTGTAAAAAGATAATTTAGCATTAGGCCCGGTTAGGCAGTCCGCGAGGAATTGTTTGGTAGCTTCTCGCATGACAACAGAAGATGCTGTACAAAACAATTATGCAATGGAGATGATCCGGACGCAAGCAATAAATGGTGCCAAGAATAGCATCAATGGAGCTACCACACCCTTGCTCAAATTAGGGTGTTGATGCAACAAACAAACAACCAGCAATCTGCGTTCGATTTCTGCTACCATCATTCAACCTCAAAATAAATGAAACTCAATCAACATATCATATTTATTTCCTGTTCAGTCCAATGCTGTATGCTAGTGATGATGGATGCAGATAAATTAATGCCTGGGCTTCTCATCACGAATCATAATAATGTACCACCCAACACCATTTCCATCTCACCCTACGTTAAACACCCTACCAAACTCGAACTAACGAACGAAACAAGTAAGTATAAACGCATTCGCTTAAGGTAACATATGAAAGATTGACACAAAGAAGATAAATTTATCTTAACACACCATTTGAGTTATAAACTTGCCCTGGTGTGATTATTCAACAAAAGCACTTGAGTTCATCAGACGCCCAGAAAGTTAAATAGCTCATCAAAGTAAACTCTTCCATATGTTTCCATGTTGCTCTTCCTTCAAGTATGATTTTCTAATGGAAGTCGTGATGTTGCAGCAGAATAGATAAAAACTCAGATAGGTGATGACATGTATAAATGTATAATCAGCATTATTGAGGAAGGATATGCCTATAGATCATATAAAAGGAATGTATCAATGCCTAATAATGAACATGCAGTTATGTAACTGTACAAAAAACTACTTAAGAGTTACCAAAGATCAACAAAACATAACTGCACTTCATTAACAAAAGTCTAATAACAATATAGGAAGACATTTGCCACAAGTAATTCTACTTCTATAGCTTAAAAGTTGAGTTAATGACAGCTCAAAATAGAAACAAAACAGAAAGAAAGAGTTAATGAAACTGAATCTCCATCATTAGATTTTTCTAGATCAACTCTCTAGCATGACGAATGCATGTTTAGCCAAAAACTTCAAAGCGAGTAACAGCTGCAATGCAGTAACATAATAGAGTTGGGAGGAAATTTTTCGGAGTGAAGTATGGCAATGCATTTAAACCGGGATAAAAGAAAAATGTATAAATATAGAGAAACTCTGCGAAAATGTCAAGACTGTAGCAAAATTTGCCATGTTCATGGGTGAAACATAATAAGTTCAAACTGTTAGATGGCCAAAATATGTGGCATCATGGCATCCCCGCAAATCAAGTGGTAAAATAATATCAGGAAACGTATAAAGTTCCATGGCGATACAAGGCAAGGATGGCCGAACTAAGCACACTCCAAACAAAGATAATCCACCAAGCCATAAAGAACGCAACTTCTTTCACCAAATCCGAGTAAACTGAAAAATTATGAACCCCTGGGTCACCTTTAAGGAAACCATCATCGAGTTGTGACAAGCTGAAGAGAAGAAGTATCATCATGGCAGGCACAAAGAATTGCACAACTGCTAGGCATAGGTAGTGATTGTGAAGAAAAACCTTCGCCCTGCTATACTCCAAGTCAGGAACTTTGCTAGCGTGTAGTCTCTGGTACCAACACAATACGGCTTCATTTAGGAATAATTGTATGTTAGGCCTCAATGTCAAAAACTGCAGCATTCCTGCAGTAAACAAACACCACCTCCTCACATTGTCAAAACTCGATCTTGACATACCAACATGACCGGCTATCTCAATGACTTCTCTCCTATTACCAGCCATATGTGATCTATGTGAGCCACCGTTAATGAGGAGTTCCGCAAAGGGCTAATCCAAAGCAATGAAGTGAAGACAGTCATTATGTAACTAGCATAAAGAAGCATTCTTGACAACCAATTACACGAAATTATTGACAAATTAGAGCGGATTTGATCGGTTCCCAGCCAAAAGCCCGTGAATATCGCAATGCAGGAATGTAAAGATAACCCACAATGTAGCCCATGGAAACAGCCAGAAAACCCTTACCTAAACCATCCAACGATTCAAATCTAAAATCAAGAATCCAATCAGGAACAACACCAAAAGCAATAATCAGCCCTATCAAAACCCTAAAACCCCACACACGAAGCTCAATTGCTTCTCAGACCTCTTCGATGCGGACCTCTGAAACCCAACCTAACGATCAAGAAGAACAATCTAGAAACTCCCACAAGCCCTAACAAAAGAGGGATTATCGTCCCATTTTTCACCAACCTGGAATCCTTATCAATCCTCAAAAATCTATGAAGTGACAGGGACAAAAACCCAATAACGGTGAAATTAAAAGCGCTGTAAAACTCGCTGAAATAAATTCTCGATTGGAGGTGACCTTCAGTGAGCTTCAGTCTGAAGATCTGAGCTTTGTTCTCATCGAACTCGAATTTTTCCTTGGATTTTTTTCTGGGCTTCGGCTGTTCGGACTCCGCGGGGCCCGGCCTTCTAATTGCCGCTCGGATTCCGCTAGATGTGGTGGCGTTGGGATTGACATCGTCTGGATGAATGTAAGTGTTGAGGCCATGGAGGAATAAAGCTGGGATCTTGAGGAGAGAGAGAATGAGCGTGAGAGAGATTGCAAACGTTGCGTGCAGAATGAGATTGCTAGTGGAGAATATCTCTGTTGTAAGCTTCATGGAATTCAATGCTCTTCAGTTTGATGGGTTCTGAGATGAAGACGTCAAACTCGAAGATCTAGCAGCAGCCAATTTTTGGTTGTTAGTTTCAGATTGGATTTCCACAGGGTTTTCGAACTTCTTGGGTCAATTTTATCGTTTTCTACTTTTCTTTGGTAGTTGGTGCTTAAGGTCCACTGTGGACAAGGATTACATGTGTCATCTCATAATCTTTTGAAATTTCATTTCGCTAATTTTATTTTAAGAAATTAGGGTACACGAAGTTAGTATTCTCATATATATTTTAAAACATTTCAATTATGAAAGAGGTACTATAGAAACGTAGACTATTAATTATAAAACGGAGACCAGTTCAAAGATAAATTGTATCAACAGATAAAAACAAAAAAATTCTACAATTGTATCCTTAATGATATTAACTTAAACTAACGAGAAAAATACCCAACTCCTACCCCTCATTTCTTCGCCGCCACACACAACTACACTTCTCTCTCTCTCTCTCCGGTGAGATCCACTGTCTCCACCCAAATTTGCCACCCTCCACCGCCTTCTCTCTTCACCAAGTTCCGCCGCCACTCTCCAGATCTGCCACATTCTGCCGCTCTTCTCGATCGCCTTCCACCATCCTCTCCCTCCTCGTCTCTTCTTCGCCTTCCACCATATTCCAGATCCGCCTTAAAGTTTACATGATTCTCAAATTCACACTGCTACACTGGTCCATCGAATGAAACCGTGATCATAATTTCTGCATGTTTTGTGAACGACGAACCTAGGTTTCCAAAGCATGGTCCTCGTTGTTGTTTATAGTGACCTACTCGAGATCGTCATCCATGTCGATGGTCTGGTTCTCGGTTTAATCGTTCTCCTTCAACCAATAGATAGGAACAGCGATGCTTATGGCTCTGGCAGCGGTTGCCCACAGCGGATGCTTAATGGTCGTGGTTATCGGTTTAATCATTCCACTTCGACTAAAGGATAGAATGGTGATGGTGGTGGGCGGTGCGGGTTGGATGGGGGAAGCGACGTGGTTTGGGCAGGGGTTATGGCCGAGGACAAAAACTTATGTCCTCAATGCATAGTTTTTTAGAAACAAAAACATTCACGCCAATAATTACGGGAATGAATATCCATAAATAACTACAACTTTCTGACATAGTTAAGTTCCATAAATGTCCCCCAAATTCTGACAGAGGAGAGAAAAATTGTTAAAAAATATGTTTTAATATATTAAATAGATATCATATTTGTAATCATTTAAATTAAGGAAAATGCTAAATGTACATAATATGTACGTACATAATTAGACATTTTTGTCATTTTACATATTTTTAAGAATTAAGAGATTAATGATATTTTAATTAAATTTGTAACTTACTTAATTACCCATAATGATAATTAAGGAAAGGATTTCCAAATCTTTCATTTTGGAGAATATAATTTTTAATTTGCATTTAAAAAATAGCTACGGGTTGTCGGATATAGTAAGTTTCAGTTTAATTAATACATTATTTTCTTTCCATTTACAATTGTTCGTTTTAGTACTAATGTAATTTTGGGAATTAAATTTATTGGATATTAAATATAATTATATATTCATTAAATAGACATTTAGAAGCATTTACCTTAATTATATAGAAATAAATGTCCTTAATATTTGCATAGATTATATTAATTAGAATCGGTTATCATTTAGAAGCAATTGATCACGAAAATTTGGGTTGAAAATATGAAAATCTATCAATGCATATATCACATATATATTAGTTTGAGGATTACTTTATTTTTCTTGATGGCATAATTTACCTTCACTTTATGATGCATAGATGTTAAAACTAAAATAATGGTGACATACAAATTTATACGAGCATGAATCAATACAAATTTATACAAGCATGAATAAATAAAAATTTATACTGGCAGAATTTATTAATTGATATACAAAACATACTTATTGAATTAGTTAAACTACGATAAGCCATGATTAGATCGCAAAGTTCATATTTTGAATGAATCATACATATAAATGAAACAAACTAACCCTAATTCGCATATATCATAATTAAATTAACCAAGAAGAAAACAAGTTAATGAACTGAATAAGCTCAAGCAGCTGGAAGCATTCCCTAAACCCTTTCCATAAATATTTGAGTAAGAAAGGAAAAGAAATAAAACATAATCTCATAATATAATTGTTCCAAAATAGATTAGGGGTAATTTAGTAATGATTTTATTATCATAAATAACGAATTTGGTTAAAAAAATTTGAAGGGCATTATGTACGTACATATTATGTACGTTTAGCACTATCCTTAAATTAAGTATTAATTCTTCGATCGTGTTTCTCATCCGTAATTATTGTAAAATGACAATGCATTTATGATTCCAAGTAGAATCAAAACTATTAATTTATTTTACAAATGATGCGGTTTCACTAGGGAGTAATAAATTTGAAAACGACTCACGAATAATTACTCTCGAAAGTCTATTTAGATATAGTAACATAATTAATAAATTTGATTGTATATTTTCTAGTCTTTTTGAAAAAAAAAAGGATTTAAAATTAATTTTGAGTGCCAAAAATAACTGCTCAAAATAGATTTACAAAACTATATCCTAAAATAACTACTCTGAAACTCTATTTTAATGTAATAGTAATAGATAATAGGCAATTGCAATTTTATTTGCAGCCTAGTTCTATATCGCAGGATGAAAAATCTTATTCACATTGATTCATCGAAAACCCACGAATTTGAGTAGCAACTTCTTGAATTCTGCAAGGCGGAGATACACAGAAAATGGGCGGACATGGATCAGTGATCATTATCTGAAGTGCGAAATTCTTGATCAAGGAACATACGGTGTCGTTTACGTTAATGCGACGCTTTACATTACAATTTACAACAAGAACAACACATCCCAAAATAATAAAAATGTGGATCGACAGCTAAAAACAACAGAAATGATGGAAAGGGCTTAACTACTCCAAATTGGTATGGCGAGCCCGTATTTGATCGGGGCTCCGACCCAACACCTCGCCCAACTTGTAAACCACCATCTCAAACAGCACAAACATCGCCCCCTCGTACACGCTCCCCATCGGCAGCAGGGTCCGACCCGGCCCGGGCCGATCGTCCGCCATAGTCTGCGCCGGAATATGCGCCACCACGCTAGCGTACGCCACCGACGACCCCGTCTCGGGCTGAGCCGTGAGTAGCACCACCCGAGCGCCGCTAGTGCTCGCCACGCCGCATATGGCGTCCACGGTGGAGAAACCTCCCGGCCCGGCGGAGGCGATGAGGAGGTCTGGGGAGGCGATCGGAGGAGTGGTCATGTCGAATACGCAGTGGGCCGAGAGGCCCAAGTGGAATAGCCTCATGCACAGGGCCTTCATCATTAGGCCTTCGCGGCCCACGTCGTAGACGAGGATCTTGCCGTCGCGATTGGAGGCCGCGGAGATTTCGTCGACGAGTGTGGTCAGCGGCGGCGGGGAGGACGTGGGCATAGGCGGATCTAGGGGGTAGCTGCACCGGGCTTCAGCCCGGTGCAAGCCCCAAACTTTTTCTTCCGTTTATGTATTATATTAGCGATTCAAAATTATCTCATCAAAATAATTAAAAATTAAAACAAAATTGTTATTGTTGGATTTTCTTATATTTTGATCCATGAGTAAAGCCCATAAGAAGGTTATAAGAATGAAAAGGGTCAACCACCATTTTGAAGGAGAAATTGAAGTAGCAAAAGCAGAAAAATTAGTAACTTTTTTTTTCTCTCGGATTTTCGGTCTTGACTTGAAAAATTCCATTTTATGGGGATTGAATTTAATTGTTAGATCATCGTGATTTTTGGACGAAGCTTCACAAGATCTGGGCCAACGTTTTGGACGGTGGAGATCGGATTTTGAGTTTCGAAGGTCGGGTTTTGTCGATCCGAATAGAGGAGAATTTCTGATAATATTTTTCTTGATCTTTGCTCGATTTTGATTCCATACATCTTGATGTGCTTATTTTCGAGTGTATGATATTTTGTATGCCTCTAATATAATTTAGAAGATTGTGTCTTGTTCCATTATTGATTATAGTGGATTTAAACGACTCTAGTAGTCCGTGATTTTTTCCTCTCTTTCCTTTTAAAAGGTTTTCCACGCTAAAATTTTGTATCTCCTTATTGTTGTGTGCCTACTATTTTGAACGCGTATATTGATGCTTTTGGAATACCCTATTTGTCTGAATCATCAAAGGTTCTCATACGAGTCGGGAAAATTAGCCAAGCAAAGGTGTCATATTCTTCCTCATTGATCCGCTTAAGTGTTTGCTAATATTGCTTTCTTCCATTCAAAAAGTTCAAGTTCAATCGCAGCCAAATTTTATCAGTGGTTTGGTTGATGGATTTCCTAAAGTTTACGTTAAATAAGGGTTTATATTGAATTTTTTTTTATTAAAAATATAAATATAAACTCAATTATTGATGGATTTTGTATATTGAAATCTCATGAAACTTTATGAAAACATATAAATATTTTAGCATTTATGATATTTAATCTTGAAGATTTATTTTAAAGACACCCCATCATCACTTCCTGATCACGCCGGGCGTGGGGATGGTGAAGACGGAGGAGAGGTGGTTGCAGATTTGGGCGGCGAAAGCCGCTGATTCGGAAGCGTTGAGTTCTTCGAGTGTAGCCATACAAGTCAATTGTCTCTCCTCTATTTACACTAGTGCCTTATCTCAAGTCAAGCCCATTTTCGTTTACGGACACATGTAGAAAGCATATTCTGATATTCATATAAAGTTAAGCTATACATAAAAATTATCTAATATGTTAAATTATATATAGAAAATATCCAATTTAACTAACGGGTTGGTCTCCTGTGCGCTCTAGCTAGGGGTGTGCATCGACCGGTCGGTTCGACCGACTGACCAAAATTTTTAAAACCGAAAATCGAACCGAAAATATTTTTTTGAATCGAACCGAACCGATTTATAGTTTCGGACCGACCGAAAACCGAACCGAAAAAACCGATCGGTTTCGATCGGACCGAAAAACCGATCGAAACATATATATATTTTTAAAATAAACATATTTTAATCCTAATTATTTAATTAAAATATTAATTAATTATTATATAAAATATAAATATATAAAAATAATATTTTCGGTTCGGTTCGGTTACCGACCGAACCTAAAATATAAAACCGAAAACCGAACCGAAAACCGATTTTAATTAAAAATTTGAACCGAACCGAAAACCGACTTTTTTAAAAACCGAACCGAACCGACCGAAACCAATCGATTCGATCGGTTTTTTCGGTTCGGTTCGGTTCGTGCACACCCCTAGCTCTAGCGCACAGTGAGAATCACCCTAGTTAATAAATTAATTAGTATGTTAATTAATTATTAGTATTTAATATTGAATTGATTCTAATTAAAATTTAATTTATTTTAAATAAAATAAATGGACCCTAATTTAGTAATAAACCCTAACTTTGAATTGTTAATTTAGAATTAATAAACCTTAATCTTTAATTAATAAGTTCTAATTTTAAATTAATAAGTCCTAATTAAAAATTAAAAACCGTGATTTTGAATTAATAATCCCTAATTGAAATTAATAAACCTTAACTAAAATTAGTAAACCCTAATTTTGAATTAATAAACCCTAATTGAAATTAATAAATCATATTTAAAATTAGTAAACTTTAATTATGAATTAATAAATACTAATTTTGAATTAATAAAACCTAATTGAAAGTAATAAATTTTAATTAAAATAATAATTATAATTGATAATTAATACATCCTAATTAATAATTAATAAAACTTAATAATTTTTAATTCTCTAATTAATACTAATAACTATTAATGGTGCATTAATGTGACCGCGCGCTCACACAAATTTTCGTCTTAACTAAATTGCCTTTAATGTTTCAATCACTTTGATACTTGACCGACACAAGTTACATGTTATTTTACTTTTCAACAAAATTCATCTTTTGAATTTAATTTTAGGAAAATACAAAAACCATAACCTATTCTCCACTATCCACTACCCATCGACTAATGAAATCCTTAGTTGTTTTTTTGAATTTAATTTTAGAAAAGACAAAAAGATACTACTCACTACTAGAGGTGGCAAAGTAGCGGGCCGGGCCGGGTCGGCCCCGGGCCCGTCGGGCTTTTATATTTTTTGGGCCGGGTCGGGCCCGCCCGAAATTTTTTCGGTCCTAGAAATATGAAGCCCAAACCAACCCCGGGCGGGCTTTTTTTAGATTATTTTTAAATTTTTTAAATATATAAAATTAATATTTTAAATTTTAAAAAAATGGATAAATTAAATATATAATTAAAATCTCATAACTCCAACTTAAATAAAGAATCAGTGATAAGAACATATTAAGCTCACTTATTCTTATGATAATGCTTCTTGTATATTTTGACATATTTATGTATTCATACGATGATATTGTAATGCAATATAATTTTAATTCTTTAATTTAAGGATAAATAAATTAGTAATTACAAATTAAAGGTAAATGATATTATTAAACATCAATTCCACTTATACGTCTAAAATAATAGAATAAAATAAATTAATTATACAAAATATATATTTAAGATCAATGATTCAAAATAGTTTTACATATTATAAGGTCATTAATCATCACTATATATATTTTGGAGATAATTTCTTTTATGAATTATTTTGAATGATTTATGAAGTTATTATTTTTTCATAATTTTGATGTGTTGCAATTCAAAAAATATATTTTCACGACCAGGTATGTGAATTATTAAGAAACTTTTATTATAAAATATAATTAATATTATTAAAAATTATAGATATGTATATTAAATAATTTATAAAATCTATATATTTAATAAAATATTGGGCGGGCTTTTTTAGCCCAAAACCCCTGGCTTTTTTTGGCCCGATATGATAGGCCGGGGTTTTTCAAGGGCTTTTAGGCTGATTTTTGGGACCCTTAATTTTAAGCCCAAACCAACCCAAACCCCGGGTACCCTGGGCAGGCTTTTCGGGCCGGGCTCATTTTACCTACTCTACTCACTACCCACTTTTATCCCCACTACTCAACGGGAAAAATTCTATAAAACATATATATGTACTACATTTTCTCTCACATGATAATATTTTATTAATATAATTTATATTAATAAAATATTATCATATAAGAGAAAATATACACTTACATATTTTATGAAAATTTCTACCAATGGTACTAGTGGTGAAACTATCATTTAAGACGTGTCCTTAAATAAAAAGATACTAGCCCGCCAGGTAGTTGTAATATTTTTTCACTAGTTGGCTAGTCAAAATAACTGACGAGCAATAGAATAACTTGTGTGTTATGATTTTTCGTTTTTCTTACACAAAGTTCGAAATATTTTTCATTTTTCTTACACGTGTTCAAAATATGAAGAGTTTTCGCAAAAGTTCAAGCAAATCCACATCAGTGGCTGAGCCACCTTGGGCACTAGGGGCCCATGGCCCCCAGGGTTTTTTTAGGTATATATAGGTAACTTTTATATATATTTAATAATTAAAAAATGCTATAAAACCCAATTATGTTGTGAGGATGAACCACAATATAAAGCACAAGCTTTAATTTCATGGATTTAATATTTTAAATTTGTCCGATTATATAATTCTTCAAATATTCAATCATATATATTATAAATCTAATCTATCAAAATAGACGCCTATAGTATAATTACAAAATAGCAGTATGCATCCCGAGTACCCAACAAAAATATGGGCAGTAGATTTCCCTCATCACCCAAACAAAATATAAAGCATATTCAGATCTTCATTTCATATTTTTTAGCACTACATCAACAACTCGTCTTTGTTGCCGTATTAAACATATCAAAGAGCTGAACGGACAGATTGCAAACGAGAAGTTCTGGAACATTCAGCCAACATATCATTCCAGTACAGATTTAAGAGTTTTGCTTAGAAAACTAAAGCTTAATGAAGTGGCCATGTTACAAGTAGAGAAACACAATGCATTGAGTTTTAAAGTACCAGGAAGTATCCAAAGCAGATACTAAGATCCATTTGCAGGTCGCGATGATTCCTTAATATCGATGTCTTTCACACCAGCAGTTATTGCGGATTCATCATCAGACTCGTCTTCCAGATGAGATCCGCTTCGTTGCAACTCTTTAATCTTGAGAAACTCGTCATAGTGATCTTTCCTGTGCTCCTTAAAGCTCCTGCGCCTCTCAGAATCAGAATCTGACAGGTCAAATTAGTTTGAATAAGCTATCCAGGAAAAAAACAAATAATAAGAGCAAGCAAAACATCACAAATTGCAATAAATAATACAATAAAATAACAAAGATTTCTAAGAGAGAATGAAAATGGACAAAGAACTTGCTTAGGGACTAAGCAGAACACTCCTTCCATGTTCCAACAGAGTCGAGCATTTAAAACCATTTTTCGACAAACAACTAATGTAATTCGAAAAGCAATCCTAGTTTACACCACCCAAATGTTCAAATTATTTAACAACTCATTTGGTCAAAGGAACACACGATTAAGTGATGATACATGCTATCCTATCAAGCAAAGACGAGTGCATAGTTGAACTACTATATAAAGGCCAAAGACAGACCTTCTTCACCTTGATCCATTGCATCTGCGTCATCATCAGATGATGTCCAGCCTGAGTGATGAGCGCCAGTTTTACTAGAGGAGCCCACATCATTCAATGAAGAAGATGTCGCTAGTATATTCATTGCATCTTCAAAATAATTCCCAAAACTTCCTCTTCTCGAAGGAGATGAATCTACAAAGTAGGAACCAGTTAGAAGACAACATATGCCATATGCAAGCTAGTAAAGCTATGTGGTTCAACTATCTTTAGTTATTCACATTTGCAACTTTGACACCATATAAAAATTTCAATAGCCAATTAACAGCATATGCAAACTAGTCATGCTACGTTGTTCAGACTACCTTTTAATTTTCATATTAGCAATTAATAAATCATCCAGATTCCAGCATGTCCAATTTAGTTTTGGGACCTATATACATTAATAAGTACAAGAAAATAACTGAAATTGTATACACATACCGCCATCATCTTCATCATCAATCATGGGATGGTACGGTGTCTTTGGTTCTGTTATTTTTTGCCTGACAGGTTTATTTGCCTCAATTTCTGCTAAGTTATCTTCATTCCATTTCACTCGTGACCTAGCATAAGAAATGACCAGCATTAGCACTGATGGATGGTAACCAAACCTTCTTGAATATTTAATAACCTACATTCATGTAGCTTAAGAAAAAGGCACCACACAGTCACAAGAAGCATATTAACCACTAGAGTACTGCTATAGATGTCTTATAACTACAACATGTAAGCAAGTTCAATTAATCAAATTACTGAAACAATCATATTTCACTATTTACAATCTGGATATTTTCAAATTAACTTATAAAATAAAGGTTATTATACTTCAAAACGCCAAAATTCAGTCGCCAAATCCAAAACCATAAATATCATACACAGAATCATTATGACAAACAAACATGTAGCAATAAATGAGATTTAATAAAATGGCAAAGTGTCAAGGGAACTCATTTCTTGATTGATTTTTTTTTTTTTGATAAATCGTCTAGTAGTCCCAAATCATGCTCAAACAGACAGATAACTTGGATAACCTAAATACAGAAACAACGTTTACTCTTAATATCAAATTATCAAGCCCTTCTCATATACTCATTGTGCGCATTTGTACAAAGAGATAAAGCTAAAGTAGAAACACTCCAATTTAGGTATACTGTCAACATTCTATGAGATCCTATTCAGCCAATTATTCTGAGATAAAACAGACAAGGCAATAATTAATATACCCCAAACGAAATATTAGAACTGCACAAAAATAAACCAGAGAAAATTCAATGCCTACTTTCACAATTTCATAATCAAAGTTAAATAAAATGTTATAAAATGGACAAATTAAGAAATAAGAAATGAAATTTAAAAACATTGGTGACCTCCATGCCTAAAAACGACGACGTTCAGCAGCTCAAACGGAACGATGAGGTCAAAACCAATCATTTTGACATGGCTAAGACTGCAGATGTAGTTGAAACAGAAATCAATTGAGAAAGAGAACAAGATATTCATACATTTAAAGACACACGATGTATTTCCTTTTCGTTTCTTTCGAATCCTTCGCTGCGTAATGGAAACAAAATTACTAGTCTCTCTCCTCTTCGTTTTGGCCTTCAGGATTGGGAAACATGAATTTATTCGCTGCCTTCGAAATGACAAATATACCCCACACCCCCAATTGACTGAGATTGTAAAATCCAAACGATATTAGGGTGCTTGGATAACCTTATTTTAGAGATTTTATAAACTTCAATAAATAATAAGATCTTTTAAAAATTTATAAAATATAATATTTTAAAAGTTTATAAATTATCAAAAGATTTAAATAATTAAGTTTATAAATTAAAATGAAAATCATGAATTGGAGATAGAAAATTATAGTTAGAGATAGAATGTAAAATTTACAGAATTTGTATTGGAAACAATAACTATAGTATATTATATCGATAAATTCATTATTACTTATAAATTTATAAGAAAATAAACTAGAGTTGATGATTTATTTTTGAAGAGTTTAAAAGCTATAAAACTTATTTTCACAATTTAAATTGTTTATGAACTTATTTTGCCCTTATTTTGCCAAATACCCATGAATCTGAAATTTGATATTGAGGAAGTCGATGAATAATCAAGGTCAGAGGTTTTTGCAACTTTAATAGATCCAGATTTCAATTTCACGTAATTGCGGAACGGTTGCTAATTATTTATTACTTTCCATTCTATCTAGTCTATTTCTGCGTCATAGCTTATCCAATATTCACATTCAACGTCCACTCACCATTTTTTTCGGCAACTGCCATATAGTTTTTAACTATCTCAAAACATCTTAAATCACATCTCCAGTTTTTTTTTTCCATCAAAAATGTCACTGCGCTTCTGTAATTTCAGAATTTATTTGATGAAATATCTGCGACTGAATGAATTTCCAACAATTGAAGGGTTTGGTCTATGATGATGGAACCTTTTTATATTTTCTTCTTTTTCCATCCATTGCTTGCTGGGCTCATTGAGAGTGGATTTGGAAATTGGACATTCCAACAAAAATAGATCCTTATTTTCTTCCTTTAAACAAAAGTATTTGTCTAAAGATTGTTAGGAAGCTGGAAATCTTTTGAACATGTCGCCTATGCTTTGAACTCGAAAACTACGAATCAAATGGCTCACAACCTTGCAAAGTATGTTCTTCTAATTTTTCTTAGTTGTTGGTCGTGTTCCTTAATTTTGTACAGAGAATAAATGTTCAATTAGTTTTAGATTTTTTATCCTTGCTTACATAACTTTATTATTACTATATTTTATAAGGAGAATGTATGTAATGTGTTTATTCAGGAAAAAAAAAAGTGAATCAGTGGGTTCTTTATAGTGAAATTATGTATCTCTTAACATTAAAAAATGCTTTCTCAAAATGAAAAGCATAAACGTTTTTAGTTTAATTATTTTGAAAATATCAAATTTATAATCTAAAAAATTAATTTTGCTTCTAAGACTAAATTAAGAACATTAAAATTTAATGTTATCTAATACTTTGAAAATATTTTTGAGAACTTAGACCATTTGAAAGATAAACATAAAAAATAATTAACGTGCATTGCATGGGCGTGAATTTATTTATTATGAATTTATGATGATTTATTTTTTCTATATGATAATTGAGTAACTATTTATTTTATAAAAGATAAACATAAAAAATAATTAACGTGCATTGCATGGGCGCGAATACTAGTTATTCTTCACTACGCGTATCGGGCAAGTTTAAACGGACACTCCAGTTTCCACTAACATACAAAATTTCTTCCATTTATTAAAGATTTGGGTAAATTTCCTATATACAAAAATATTGGGGTAAAACCCTAATTTCATGTAAATATTACGAATTTTTTATATAACATTAAGAATTTCTTTAGTGAATATTCGGTGAGTTTTGATATATTAAGGTGTATTTTTTTTTACTTCAACTATGGGAAATTTGCTTTTTGACATGCAAATATTTCAATAAAAGGATTGAAAGTTTTCCATTTCATTTTTTTTCTTCAACAAGTGTGGAATCCGTGTAAATCCTGTTGAAATTTTTGAAAGAATATACAAAGATTTTTTAAAGCAACTTTGAAATATTTCGTTTCGCTAATATGGGAATTATCATTTAATGTTCTCAAAGACATATTCAAGAGAAATATAATTTATTTATTTTCCTTAATATTTTCTTAAACTACTTTTAGATTCGCTAGCTAATAAAATGGTGGTACCGCGTTACGTGTAGCACGTGTAAAAATATTGTATTTTAGTCATAAATTTATGTAAAAATAGATTAATCTTATCACAATTTTGGAAAAATTTGATACGAAATCATTTATCTTATCCCAAATATAATATATATATATATATATATATATAAATTAACATATCATTTTAAAATTTAAATAACTAGAAATGTTATAAGTATTAACAGTAAACACTTTTATGAAAATAGTAGATAAATACCATATTACACCATATTACATGATTATCCTTTATTTCAATATATAATAGACAAATGAAATTTTAACATAGCTCTTTCATAAAAGGTATATATTTATTTGATATCATAATTCTTGATGTAATATATTGTTTTTTTTTTTTTGGTATCGTGGGAGCCACCGCCACCTTCATGCTACTGTACTTGGGTAAACCCCACGGTCTGTCTGCAATAGCGCGCAAACCACACAGAGATGGAGTAAACCACACTTGAAAACCAGGTGTGATGCTCAAACCCATAGAGGCGTTTGGTGGGGTTCAACACTTGTGGCCTCTACCACAGCGAACCCACCTAACCAAATTTGTCGCAGGGGACAATATTGTTCCTCTTCTATGAAATGGCCTCTAATTAGTGGATTTCACAATGTCAAAATGCATTTAAAAGAATGTGGGTCAAATTTGTTTAAATAGTTTTCATATAATTAGCTTTTTTTTCCTAAAGAAAATAATCCAAATCTAAAATACGAAATTGGACGTAAATTAGAGGTTTTTCCTTCGTTTGCTAAGCTTGATATTTAGACATTAATATTAGTCTTTTTTTGTTTTGAATGATAAAACAAAGCAGAACAATTTATATATATACCTATTATAAAATAATATGTTTACAAAGTTTAATGTATACCCCTCTAATGTATTTAATTTAAGCACAGCAATGTAATTTAATACATTATATATATAATATATCTAAACATCTTTACAATTCTTTACCCACAAACTATTACTTTTATGTGCTGTTAATTTAATTTTAGGATTACATTCAAAGTGTTTATTCAATAGTTATATTATAAGTTTAATTTTCAGAATTCTTGGCAAAATTATGTATGTATAAAACCTACACATAACTATTTTCATATCTATTTTATTTTCTTGTTGGTCTTTTTTTCTAATGACGACAAAAAATAGGTTGATCCTTCATTGATTAAATTATATTTTAATTATTTACGAATCGTCTAAATTTATATTTTAAATACTTTTGGGCCTTAACGTTTTGATACTCAACCACCATAATTGAGACACGAATCTCTATATCCATTTGGGACGACCCAAGTTTGTAGGCTTATTTTAAAAAATTCATGGGTTTTTATTAAAAACAAAAACAAAACAAAACAAATCTCGACTTATTTTAAGAAGCCTAAATCACCGACTCATTTGGGGGTACTTGAGAGCTCTTCAACAATTAACAAACGAACGTACGAGTTCCTATTTTCTAACGCATTTCGTCGCCTTCTGCCTTTTCTTTTTCAAATTATTCAGAATTTATTGAGCCTTGGCAAATTTTGCTTGATCCGGATGATTCGATCGTTCATTTGTTTTTTATAGACCAGTACTCGAATTGTGAATTCTTTTGAATGCTGGATTAATTAGTTTTCGGTTCTTCTTCTTCTTCTTCTTATTCTCTCTGTGTGTGTGTGTGTGTGTGTGTGTTTTAGAATTATTTGAGTTGAGATCTAATTGATCAATATGCTGGTGTGCTGTTACTTCTTTTTTCTTTACAATCGAGTTATCAGACGAGATTTGGGTTTCTGATTTTTCTTAGATTTTTTTACTCAATTAAGTTAGTGGTCACTGAACTAAAGGAGTCATGGTCTTTGAAATGAGCAATTGGGTTATGGATCGAATTTCAAGCTCTTTCAATGCAGACTCATTCTCAAAGTGTTTCTATCAGCATTTTACTCTGCGTTTCCTTAAGAGGCATTCTATAATCTCATCATTTACTTATGCATTGTGATGAAAGAATTGTAGGAGATCAAAGCGGATGCAAGTTACATGGAGTATAACATGTTTGTGGTGTGCTCTTTTCAGCTAAGATTTATCCTAGCAATTCGGACTGTTCTATGCAATATATATATACACGACACTCTGATATGCATTTGGTTTGAGTATTAATAATATGTGAGAAGAATTTATTTCTATTTTGTTGGGCTGCGGTGTAGTTTTTGATACTTCTCTTACATTTTTATCTTTGTTCTGATGTTACCATTTTTTATTGTTGGATCAATAATCTATATATATTGTAAGTTTTACCCCATATGTTCTACAACGCTGGATAGAGTTGCAACTCAGAATTATATATAGTGATTAGACACTGAAGGAAGGTGCATTTTCCAGTCAATCAGTTGTTGCAATTTTCTGGTGAACCAGTATTTTTTGGGTAGTAAAATTCTTGTTCGCTTACATTGTTTACGTACACAAATATGAATTGCCTTCTTGTTAGCATATGAAGAGTGGACATATATTGTACAACTGATGCCTCTTGGTAACAATGCACTTAAAACATTAATATTGTGTTCTCTCTTTCACTCGCTCTATTTATTTACTTAATTGAATTCCTAGTTATTTCCATAGACTTCATAGAAGACAAAATTGGAGAACCGGAACAGTCAAGAGATGTTTTCATTGTTTTATGGACTCTGGAAGTACATGTTCACCAAGATGGAGTTTCATGTTCTCATTCTTGGAATTGAGAAAGCTGGCAAAACGGTAAATTGCTAAACTGCTTTCTATATTTGCTATATTTTCTTTGTTCCTCATGACATCTACTCAGATCCATACTTGTTTATGGATATTTGAAATTTTATACATATATCAAACAAGTTTATATTCGTATCCAAATCATTGTTTGAGCTGATTCAGACTTCTGTTTCTTAGACATTGCTGGAGAAAGTGAAGTCACAGTACTCAAACTTGGAAGGCCTTCCACCTGACCGAATTGTTCCAACTGTGGGACTCAATATTGGTCGTGTTGAAGTGTCAAACACTAAACTTGTATTCTGGGACCTGGGAGGTCAGGTTTGAAATGCAATCTAGGTTTCTGCATTAATCAATAATACAGTTATGTTAGTTCCCTTTTGCCACTGGCAGCATCATTCTAATTGTTGCATCATCAGAGTTTGAGCCCTTTCATATAATTCTCAACATGTATGTTGAGAGGGTTATTGACTATTTCTTATCAGCATGCCTCTTACAGGCTTGAATTTTATTTCCTCTTTTCTTTGTCAGAAAATTTCGACTGATTGGATACTTATGTTTTTTCATCAGCCTGGTCTTCGCTCCATTTGGGAAAAATATTATGAAGAGGCACATGCTGTAGTTTTTGTAATTGATGCTGCTTGTCCATCCCGTTTTGAAGATTCAAAATCTGCTCTTGGTAATGTTTATTGGGAAGAATATTTTTGAAACTGCATTACGATAATTCTCATTGATGTTCGTGGTGTTTCTTCATTATGTTTAACATTGTATTATGAAGGTATTTAAACTTCAATCTGGTTTGCAGAAAAGGTTCTTCGGCATGAGGATTTACAAGGAGCTCCACTTCTCATATTAGCAAATAAGCAGGTAAAACTTTTTTTCCAGTCCCAGACAGGGATGTTCAGTACAGTGAAGAAGTATCAAACACGTTTATTGAGTAAAATATTCGCAACTTAAAAAGATGTAATATAGTTCTAACCACTTATATTTTCTGTAATTGATTTCATGTCTTATAAGATATTGTCAAGTACATTCGTATTGTGTTGTGCAATATTGGCAACTGATAACCTTACATGAACATCTATCTTATCCTGAAATGCTATATAGAAAAACAAATATTGAAGGGGAAACACCACATGAGCCCTCTCGGTACAGTCTTTGCACCAGAAGTTATTAATAAAATCCATATATATGAAGCAAAATGTTACAAAGAAATAGCAACAATAACTTTACTAATACACTGCAGGATCTCGAAGATGCTGTACCTGCTGATGAACTTGCTCGATATCTGGACCTCAAGAAATTGAATGAAAGAGTTTATGCATTTCAAGCAGTTTCGGCAACTGATGGGTAAGCACATTCTTTTTCTTATACGTATTTGGTAGCCGAGCAATCAAAAGTGGCTGAATCTTTTCAGACGGGCATGACAATTTCTGGGTTTGACCGCAGGCTTGGGATAAAAGAAAGTGTAAACTGGCTAGTAGATGCTATGGAGCGAAGCAAGAGAACTGATACGTTGAGAGTTCGTGCTGGATCCAGTGTTGTCTAAAATTTATAAGGCTATAGCGACCTTATTATAGATTATATTATATATTTATGTATGCAAATCATGGTTCAAATTTTGATCTGCAAGGTGGGACGTTGGACTGGCATCAATTCCATAGGTTTTTTTTTTTGTCAATCAATACTGAAATTTTAAAGGTCCTGTTACAGTGGACTCAAACCTCAAGCTTGAGACATTTGACCTTAGGCATAATGCAGGCACACAATTCCATAGTTGTCTTGTGGGAAATTGGTTCACCATTCTTGATTTATACCTGCATTTCGCCTCAAGTTACATTAATCATAAAGAAAATATGTGATATTGCGTTTAAGAACACTGATAATCTTCAAATAATTATTATGGCTCGTGAAATTTGAAGTCTGACAATTCAATTTTCCAGATAGATGTTTCAAAAACTTATAAGAGGTAATGTCTCAGTGCTTATAAGTTGTTAAAGTATTTGGATAATTGATCTTATAAGTTAGAGAAAGAATCGTGAGTTAGATAAAATTGACGAGATATGAAGTTGATAGTGTATGTGTAGTAAATAACGAATTATAATAAGGTTATTTTGATAAATTCATGATTACTTATAAGTTTATGAAAAAATAAGTTAGGATCGACCAACTTATTTTTAAGGGAGCTTATAAGGTGTTGGAGTTTATTTTCACAGATTATAAGCTTATAAGCTGTTTATGAGATTATTTGTAATAGTTTATAAGCTATTACAAAAAGGGAATTGCTGGTAGCAAGTTATAAGGTGTTGGAGCTTATTTTCACAATTTATTTTTAGGAGAGCTTATAAGCTGTTTAGTAGCTTATTTTGCCAAACACTTTGCAACAGTTTATAAACTACTAAATAACTTATAAACTGTTTTAAAGAGCTTATAAGTTCAACACCCTCTCAATTCTAGGGAAAGTCTAATCAGCTGTCGCAGGAAATGACTATAAATTCCAAGTGGTTTTAGACTAGGGCATCAAAACAGACAGGCCATCTATCTGAACCTCAAAACTTGCTACAAGCAATTCCCTTTTTGTAATAGCTTCAAACTGGAACAAGGATCGAATTGTCATTTCAAGACTGGTTCTTGATGAGCTACAGGCTGCTTGAATGCAATTCGAACATGAGAGCCATCCTGTTGGATTCTCACAGGTACGTGTCTTCATCGCGAATTCAAAACAAGGATCGGCCCAGATATCACTGAAATGAAGCACAGAAGAGGAAGCTTAAGCTTGAATGGCCGAAACCTTGTGCATCTTGCGATAGAGTGAAGGCGATTGAGGGAGATGAGAGATTGTAAAATAACAAGGTTACGACAGAAAAGGAAATCCAATTTGAGTAAAGAGTTAAAACAATATTTCCTCCGTTCCGGTATTATTCCGGTAATATTGGTTTCTTTCTTTTTACACGTAAAATAAGAAGAATTATATTTTGTGTGTAAAGTAGTGTGTGATATGAAATTTGAGAAATTTTTTAGTATAAAATTATTTTCTTTTTTGGAACGAGCCAACAAAAATGGGATAGTCCAAAAAAGAAAACAAGTCAACAATAATTGAACGGAAGAAGTATTATCTGTGTGTGTGTGTTGGCCTAGTGGTAGAGTGGTTAATGCCCGAGGTCAAAGGTCTCGGGTTCGAGTCCACCGTGACGCAGCCTTTAAAATTTCTGTATTAATTGACAAAAAAAAAAAGAAAGTATTATCTTTGTCTATTTCATCTTCCATTTTGGATGCCACGACCACGAGGCCTCTATGGAGAAGGGGACAAGTGAATCGGAGAAGGGGACAAGTGAATCGTAGCTTTTGGGGATAGACTGCCCTCTAGCATCTATCTCAAAAACATTCTTTCGAATATGTCACAACAATATTACTTAACTGAATATTATAAATCTGATAATCATAATATGGAAGAGAAAGAATTTTTAAATAATAATTCATAAACCATAATGGAACCCTATGGGCTTGACCCAAAATAAATATTTAAAAATCCAATAATTGATTCTAAAATAAATCACAAAGAATTAAAATACCAACATTATTCAAAATAACTAATTAATAAAACTAATAATCCACTATTGAATGTCTATCATCTGGTTCAGGCCTCGTGCATATTGTTCGCATCTTCTATAGGGATTGCACCCGTGAGAGTTTTGATTGCAAACTCGATGCATGGATCCATAAATAAATCATTCAGTGAAGACTTAAGCTTCTTTTTTTATCACTAGCATATTCATGCTCTTCAACCAGTGGTAAACTAGTGTAAGCTTCTTTCTGCTTGTCAAGATTTTCAGAGCTACACACTTCTGTTTTACCTGACTGCCTAGATTTGCCGATTGGTATCAACATCCAACGGTGGATCTGCTTCAACCCGAGCAAGTCGTTTTGACGAGGTAAGCCATTCATCCGTTTGCTATTTTTCTTTCTTTTCTTCCGGAATGCTGCCATTTCATCATCTTCTGCCATATAATCATTTTCTTTTTCTATCTGTGCAGAAGCATCTGTCTCTGGTTGTTTAATGAATTCAGCTGAAGCACCTTCTGCGCCACCACGACACCAAAAGCAATGTTCACTATCAAAATTATCACCTCCAATGTCCATGTAAATGTGAGTTGTTATAAGCAGACATTACATAAGAAACATGTCGGACCTGACTTTACGCTTTCATTCCCAGAGGATGTCTTGTCACCAGGGTTCTTCGTCATTGTACTCTGCTTTTCCCGAATTCACAGTCTAAGTGAAAGAAAGCAAAGGAGATAAGGGGGGAAATAACAAAAGAAATCTAGCCAAGAAAACCAACAGCAGAACAAGCAGTTTCAGCAGATTGATGTAATTATCTGCAAAACCAGGACACGGTTGGACACAGCAAAGATCAAACGACGATGAAGTAAGATCATGATACCGCGTCTCTCCTGGTCTTGCCACCCGTCCGCTTGGTCCTGACATCATTGATCCATCCCGAAGGTAATCTTTCCACAACACTCTTGTACGTCTACCTACAACATTGCAAGAGTAGAGAGCTCTTCTTAACGTCAAATATAAATCTCTTTTTCAGACAAGTTCACGACAAGAACATAAGGCTTCTAGTTTCTACCTTGTTCAGCTTCCTGAGTTTGAGATCTTTCTCAGCATTCTTGAGATACCGAAGCACCTCAGGCTTGGAGTGGAATTTGATGGATTCACATAATACTAGGCATGTCCAAAGAGAATAATCAGAACCAATATTTAAAATTACACCGCCACAATAAGTTCAAACGAGGAAAGACTTGGGCTTCTATATTTTAATAAAAGTTCCATAGCCCCCTCAAAAAAAAAGAACTTTCATAGCTTCTCTTATCTGCAAATAGAAGATCAAGTCATCTCATTCTAGTATCTAACTTCAAGATCTCATGACTCAAATGTAAAGTAGTTATCACAGACTTCAATTTTCTATCAGAAGTGCTTCTCAACATAATGTCTGACAAAAGAAAATCCAAATAATCATGTTGATAGATCAGCTTTCCTCCCTACTCCACCCACAAAATCAAATCACATACTAATTATGAATTTTCATCAAGCTAGTCTTAAACCGAGTTAATCAGCCATTAAAAATTGAAAGAAAAAAAGGTAATTAAATTGAAATAGTGTAATTAACCTTTTCCTTTTTTCCAGAACTCCGAACTCTCACACAAACTTTCCAGTCCATTTACAAGTTTTTTTTGTAAAAAGCACACACGTACTCCCTCCAAAAAAGAGAGAATTTTTTCAAGAAATAAGGAAACACGTACTCCCTTCTCTCACATGCTTTCAGCCATAATCTCATATGATAGCGTGAGGCCTTTATCTTTGAAGCAAAACGAGGAGTCAAGAAAGGTAGTTGGGGAAGAGAGAAAAAATAAAGGCAAAAGGAAAAGAAACCTGTGAAGACTGAAGCGGACAACTCGCATTCACTGCCACTTTGTGAGTTTGCATTGCAAGAGCAACACAAAGTTCAAAGTTGGATCCGAGAGCAAGTGGGATTCAAGAAATCTAGAAAATACTTTTTCAAGAATTTATTTTGCTATTGTTTTTGTATTTTGTTTGCCCCCCTTTTGTTGGTTTTTTTTATTTGAATCCACTCTGACCACAAACATGTCATACGCCCTGCTTTAGGCATAGCAGTTTTGTTTGGTATTTCCCGCCAAGAGAGAGAGAAATTACAAGGAAAACAAATGGTTCCATAGGAAGATGTTGTTTCATGATACATAAAAACTCCAACTTCACAGTGATTTCAGTAGGCCACCATTAATAACTGTGCGAGTTACTTTCTAACCTAGTGTGTCGAGTTGGTGAAAAAGTGAAGGCCCTTAACAAATCAGAGCCTGCTAATCTGCGGCAGTCCTCAACGTAATATCAATATCAATATCAGTTTGCATAAAAAAGAAAGAAAGAAAAAAAAGATCTAATCATTTGTTTTTTGACAACATGAGACCGAGCATATACTTCAAAGTCGATTTCGATTTGCCTGAAATTGCAGAGCCCCTTGTTAACGAGGAACATCACTTAAATAGAACTTTCTAGTCCTTCAAAAAGTTACAAGACTTTATTTTTTAGCAAACTGTGAACTAAAGGAAACACGAAAACTCATTTTAATCAAATAGTTGCATTGTAATATCAACTTCACATAATCAGGTAATAAAATTTGAAAGAAACATTCATCTATATTTCATACAAACTATTACACAACGTTAGCACATGTGCAAAAATATGATTCTTCACCATCAAAATAATTCAACAGTGGTTCCTCGAAATTTATTTCAGAAATCTACTGCAACAAAATCCAATCCATTCAATGAAATAATAAAAGGGGAAGATGTGTATATATATATCATCTACTTGTATTCTTCAATATCCAGACATAGAAAGTGGGAGTTTACATGCTTGCAAGATCAGTTGTGGAGTGGATTCGGTCCACAAGGAACGAGCCTTCGCGACACGACGTGTAACTTCTTGCCCTGGCGACTCTCCTCCCATCCCGTATAGCGAGGAACTGCAGAGAAGTGTCGAAGAAAAGAAGAATAAAATTTAGCTCTCACTCTGGCTTCATTTGCAGCATGGTTGATGTGTCTGCAACTGGAAAGATGGACCTGTGCTGAAATGATGATGAATATGATAAAGAGGAATGAAGTGGTTTGGATTCTCATAACTGAATGAATTTAAAAAGGGAGATCTTAATTAAAACAAGATGAATTGCAAATGGTGTTTGAAGACCTACTTATAGTAAAAGAAATCCTATTTTTTGGATTTGTATATATGCAGAAAGTCAGACGCAGGGATGAGAAGCAACTTCTGCACGCGTGACACAGTGTTGCTACCTAATCTAATTCAAGAAAAATATATGGTTTCACGTCGTGAACTGACCTTGCTGCATTCTGCTTAAATAATTCGTTGACTTGTTGTTTTCCACATTGTATCTGGACTATGCGTTTTCAAATGAAGCTTTTGAAGAAATATAGTATTATTATTTGAATTCCTCTCATCATAACCTCAAAGAAACAGAAGCAACAGTTTCCCCAAAATTTTCGATCGTCTGTTGGGGTCAACTCTGTTGCAGGCGGCACACCATAATTATATATAGCCTAGTAATGTAAGACTTTTCCCAATGGCATTTTCTGTGTAAATTTTGTGGCTTTAATTTTGAGTTGATCCATTTGTCAATTCAACTTTGCAGTGACGATGAAAGGCGCCATAAATTATTAAATTATGTTGGAAATTTTATTCTTTCATTATTAAATACTGTTGGATATTTTGTTGTCTTAGAAACACGGTGGGGTGGAGCTAGTCTTGGGTGCAGCCGGTCGCACGGTGCGGCCTTAATTGATTAATTAACTTTTAACTAACTCTAATTATATCCTAATTATAATTAATAAACCCTGATTGTATACTATAATTTGAGATTAATAAATCCTAATTAAAAATTAATAAATCCTAATTGGGGATTAATAAACTCTAATTGAGATTGATAAATCTTAATTGGGGATTGATAAACCCTAATTGTGAATTAATAAACCCTAATTTGGAATTAATAAACATTAATTGGAGATTAATAAACTCTTATTGAGATTTATTAACCCTAATTGAGGTGGATGAAATGTACATCCGAATGTACACAAGTTTTTGCCAAAGAGAAATTGAACTAAGAGGGTGTTTGGCTAAGCTTATTTTAGAGAGTTTATAAGCTCCAACAACTTAGATGTAATTTTGCAACTGCAAGAGCTTATACATTATCAAAGTGTTTGGATAATTGAACTTATAAGTTAAAGTGAGAATCCTGAGCTAGAGAGGAAAAAATCATAGTTAAAGAGAGAAAACTAAGGAGATGTAAAATTGATAGAATATATATTAGAAATAACAAATCATGATAAGATTATTTTGATAAATTTATTGTTTATAAATTTGTGAAAAAATAAGTTAATGTTGATGAACTCATTTTTTGAGAGCTTATAAACTATGAAAAAAACTGTTTATGAGCTTATTTTGTTACACATTTCTCAAAATTTATAAGCTCTTAAAGAGCTTCTAAATTGCTTTGAAAAGTTTATAAGTTCAGCTAAACACCCTCTTAATTTTTATGGTTAGTTCAAGTTCTTCACCTGCAGCCAACTAATATGTAAATTAAAAGTGGGAGCCACTACCGACAATTATTTATGCGAAGAACAACTTTTGAAAAAAGTTATAAATCCCATTCTAATAGGGAATTAAAATCTATAAATGTGTTAATCCTAATTTTTGTAGAAGGGCTAGTCGAACCAGCCCGATTTCAGGGTGGGGTGGGATACGAATTTAAGGCTTAAGGAAATCGGTCCACCAGCCGGCCTGATCACAAAAACACATGACACGGTGGGCTCAAACTGAAACAGCCTGCCCGGATTGTGGGTGTGGTGGAAATTGGCTCGTATATTAGTCCGACTAGCCAACTTTTAGGCGTGTTTTGTGTATGATAAGGCTGACAATTCGTGCATGTCGGATTGTTATCGTGTCAACACGATAAGACCAAACACGAACACGATCCGTTAAGGATCTGTCCGACACGAACATGATACGAAGTGTACTGACACGGACACGATACGAAAAACAAATCCAAATCAAAATTAGAAAGTAAATTAATAATAAAAATAAAAATATATGAAATAATAATTAAATTAATATTAAATATATATAAATATTTTCTAGTTATATGAAAACAACACGATCCGACACGAACACGAATGCAACATGAAAATTATCATATTACACGAACACGATATGGACCCGACACGAACACAATACGGAATTATCGTGTCCTTATCGTGTCGACACGATAAGGCGGATCTTAACGCATTAATTTAAATGCGTATTCGTATCGTGTCGAAAATTGCAATCTTAAAAATGGAAGGTGGAAGGCCGATCGCTTGACAGTTGACACCTCTGGTATATTACGGAGCTTGCTTAATCATAGGTTGAAAATTTGTGATTTTAAAGAAAAGGTTGGGAGTTCCTTTATTATTGACAAGACCGCCTTTTTGGGAATTTGGTTAATACACTGATAGTGTTTATTTTTTATGATTGATAAAATAATGCTTATTTTTTTATCTATATTATTAAAATTTCTCTAATCTTACATTTAAAATGAGAGATGAATCAAACTAATTAGCTCAAATGATAAAAATTATCAAAGATATTAGGGTATTCAAATGTTCAAATCCATCAAAATAAAAAAGGAATTAACCTATACTATCTTATGTGTCAATAGGGAAAACTACACAAATCCCATAAAAGGTATGAACAAATACCAAATCGTTATAAAAACATGCAAAATCAGGAAGATATACCCCAAATAGCCTTGAAAAACATTGTCGATGAGCGAGGTGATGAAAGTGAAAAAAGTGCATGTCGATGTTCGGAAAGTTATTGGGAGTAGAATCCGATCGGACGATCGGATTCGATCGATTCTTCTCTACCGATCGGATCCGATCGGATTCGACATTGAAAACAAACGAGTTGACATAAAAGTGCGCCTGTTGAAAAGGTGCGCAAATCCGAGGAATCTTTGGTAGTGGAATCCGATCGGACCGATCGGACGATCGGATCGATCGGATTCTTCTCTATCCGATCGGATTCCTCCCCAATATATACGGACACTCCGTCTCTCATTTCACTCCTCCGGATTCGAGACTCCCTTCACTCTCCTCCCGTAAATCACTCTCGCTCGCTCGCTCTCTTCGCTCTCTCGGATCGGATAGCTCTGTCGCCGGAATTCTCGCACCATGGCTTCTCAGGTACGTCGCTCTCTTCGCTTTCCCCGACGGAATCCGATCGGTGTTTAAGGAATCCGACCGTCAAACGGACCGATCGGTTTCTTATTTTGGTTAGTTAGTTTAGTTATTATTTAGTTAGTTAAGCGTGCTTATGCTATTATTCGAATTTATTAGTTAAGCGTGCTTATTATCATAGTTTATTAGTTAAATCGCTTATCATAATTAAACACCTTATCTTAGTTTATTAATTAAATCGCTTATCATAATTAATCTTGCTTATCATAGTTTATCATAGTTTATTATGGTTTATTAGTTAGTTAAATCGCTTATCATAATTTATTAATTTTAAACGTGCTTATCTACAAATGCAAAAGTAAATAAGACCCACACACCGCCTTAACACCTTATCATAATTTATTAGTTAAGCGTGCTTATTTATTGATAATATCATAATTTATTAGTTAAACGTGCTTATTTATTGATAATATCATAATGTATTAATTAAACGTGCTTATTTATTAGTTAATCCTGCTACTTAATTAGCACACATGCGTTTAATATGCTATTATTTATTTAATATGTTAAAATGTATATTATGATTTATTATGCTTAATTATGCTAAACATGTTATTATGCTTTATTATATGTTTTATTTTATGATATTTATACATTTTATTGTTTTTATTGTTAGGGTTATGTTGATTATGTGAGACCGAGATGATTAATGTTGTGGTCCAAATTAGCACATATTATAGGATCAATTATTTAGATATCATTAAGACTAGATTATTGGAGATTGGTGGTGAAGAGTTCTTGGATAGGTTTGCTAGTGGATGCTTGATCATTTACTTGTTGGCTTTGTGCAAAAATATCATGGCTTTGCACCACGTGATTTCCGTCGATTATGACGAATGATGGTCTAGTATGGTTTCATATGAGCGGACGGAGCATTTGTTTTATTGTTCATGACTATGCACTAGTCACGGTTTAAGTTTTGGAAGCTCGTCTTTCAATCTTAGTAGAAACACCGGTTGCAACGTGTTCGAGTGTTTAGAGCTTTACGCCGTTCGACCATATATCTATTGCGGACTTAGTAGGCGTTTTTACGATAGGGCGTGCATATAGATGATGCGGATGGTAGTTTATACCTCCGTCTTGCATATATTATTATGTTATACGGGATGCTATTATCTCGTAGATCCCGAGTCTTGGTGGAGTCGTGGAGTGCAGGCATTGGTCGATGATTTGGATTTATTCTCTAGATTTCGTGGGGTGCATATTCGTATCGATGTATGCTTACTACTTATTTCAAATTCAACCAAGAAGAAATACCATTTTATGGACCACTTGGGCATTGGTTGTTTGGTCGCTCGAGATCATACAGTGCAGGTGGGTCATTGGGAAATATGTAGACCGGTTTGCCTACCCTAGATGCTTGAGATGGAGGTTCAAGAGCAAGTCCTCGATCGATGATTTATCGATTTTGTTTGAATCTCGGTACTACTTTTTACATATCCTAAAATTTGTGTTATAATTTTTATTATAATTTTGATTAAGTCTTGTTTATTTGAATTGTATATAGGATTATCGGCATATTCGGATGATCGCGGCTACGGAAGAAGAAATGGACACATGGTCTGGGTATCACTCCGACACGACGAGGCGTTTGGTGTGCCTATATAAAGCCACAAAATCCGTTGAGGGATGGGGAGCAGTTTCCCCGAGCACAGTGATTAGTGATGACGATGTGGGAATTCTCGTGCCTCGAGGTACTTCTCGTTCGCATCCGAGGCGTGGTGCGACGGCATATTATTGAGGAGTCGAGCACGGCGCACATGGTATCTAGGGCTCCGATCGGAGAGCACCGTCCACATCTCGTCGAGCGAGCGGCGAAGCGGGCCATCCTCCGACTTCTTCCTCGGCGGCGATCACCTCGACCTAGTGATCGTCGGTTCCTAGAGGACCTATCGAGGCATGCTCGGAGGGTGATGAGCTATCGAGGAAGCACCTTGACGAGGTTGAGGTACGGATGACGACGAGTTGAAGGGTTGGTTTAAGGAGTTGATTGGTGCTTACCGTCATCGTCCTTCACGACGTACACCGACTCATTCTCCATCCGATCATCATACTCATCCGTGCACGGCAATCGATTGATGAGGCACGGGAATCGGTGATGGCGGACATGCAGACCTTGACTCGACATACGTGCACGAGTTTGGTAGGGCGAGGCCATGCCGTCCTATCGAGAGCCACCTCGTGCTTCCTATCGAGCCACCTTATACTTCCTATCGCCACCACCTCGCATCTCCTATCGCCACCACCTCGCTTACTATCGAGAGCCACCTGCCTCTCTCCATCGACTACCTCCTCGCTACTATCGAGAGCCACCTCCTCTTTCTTATCGTGACCACCTTCGACCTTCATTCAACGATATGTTTGATATTTTTAGTGATTGTGGACAAGTAAGTGTAATTTAATTAAATAATTTAAATATTTTGTGTTTATTTAAATATTTCTAAGTCAAATGATATTTTCTACGCAGATTGTGTCGATTGGGATGACCTCAAAGTCCCGCAGCGATCCACTACTATAGGAATGTCCGATTATGGACACCGGTGGATGACTTTAGGGATGCCGGCTCGGGGATCACATCGGGATGACCGAAGACGGGCGAGCAACGTGGTGACACCGGTTCGTACCCGGAAGAGTGGCCGGCAATGATTCCCATCGATGGCCCTAGCATCTCCATATGTTGTTCTTGGCAAACCGCGTGAACTTGATCGGCGTTAGTCTGAACTTCAATGTCTTCCTTAAAGCCCGCCCTCCACGTGCGGTGATGCTTTCCGAGAGTGGTGGAGTTCTTAGTCGGTCATTTTCATGGATATTCTTAAGCCGACCACTTATTATCTTCGACGTAAGTATTTTGAATTTCTAAGTATTCGAATTTATTTTAGTTGAATTGATTGATTAATACTTATACATTCAATTGTTCTTATTGTAGACAATTGATCCATTCATGACGAGTGTAGAGTGAGGGTGATCAAGGCGATCTTGTATTGTCCACCATGAACAATGCAAACACGATTGTATTGACGCCGACTTCTATGTAAGTATTGATTTCCCAATAATTTACATTTATTTATTTATTGCTTTGCTCAATTCAATGTCCGATTAAATCATTTGAATGTCTCGATAGCGAATCCTTCAAGTTGGTTGGGAATCTTGTTCAAGCGGTTGGAAGGTGCAGAGTATTATTTCCACGATCGAGGGCACGACGGGAGTATCCACTATGACCGATTGGTCCAACATGCAACAGTGATTTTGTAATTCAATATCATGTTATATTTAAATTTTAATATATTTGTTTTTAATAATTCATATATTTTGTAATAATTGTGTTATATAGGTGATTATACCTATCCTTATCGATGGACACTACGTCGTCGCTGTTATCAGAATGCTTGACTGGACGCTTGATCTATATGATTCGATATATTGGAGATTAGAAGATCATGTGAAGAGAAAACGCGCCCAGCAGATGGCTCCGATATTGCATTTATTTGGATTCGTCTTGGATGAAGCTAATTATTGGAGGTTCAACGATACGGGCATATCGAAAAAAACCGTGCCACTTGAATTATCTATCCGTCACCGCTAACCGTTCTCCCAAAAGGCGGCGTAAACATGGTCCATATGCATGCATGTACGTTGAACGTGTGATATCCGGATCGTCGAGTATTACTTGGGGGAATACTCATATACCAGCATATAGGAAAATTATAACTGCTTCTATTTTTGAGTTGTGTGAAGACACTTAGATATGTAAATTTAAATGTGTAATATCTCAAATTTCAGTTTTATTAATATTTGTAAATTAATAACTATTTAAGATTTTAAACTCCTATAGTTGCTTCTATTTTTTATTTATTTAAACTCCTAACTATTTAAGATTTTAAAAAATCACTGTGTAATTTAGTTCATGTTTTTATACGATACATGACCACGTTTTGTACGATACGATACATTTCAAACTTCACATTTAGTACGTAAGGGAAATATCCAAGTAAACCTAGTATAGTCATCAACAAAATGTATGTAATACTTGAACCCTTCAATAGACGTGGTAGAACTTGGACCCCAAAGATCCGTATGCACTAATTGAAAGGGTGAAGAAGTTTATATTATTATTATTATTATTATTATTATTATTATTATTATTATTATTATTATTATAGCACAACACAATGTATAAAATTGAATGATATAAAGAAGAATAACAATAAAGGTGCGAATACAATATTTGAAATATTAAAAAAATACAACAACTTTAATTAATCGCTTATGTCTTCATTTATTCGATTTGGACATTTCCTTCGTGTATGTCCCGGTTCCTACAATGATTGCATTTCTTTGGTGCTCGGCGTCTCTTGTTAGACGATTCTCCCATATCGTTTGTAGGCACTCTTCTTGTAGACCTTTCACCACCGGATGGAATCCGACTTGTTCTAGGTCGTCCACTGTCTTGTCACAATAGGAGGCAATACATTCGCTTGAGCTACCTCATTTGGAACCGACCACTCATTGTATTGAGGACATGATTCAACGCACCACCGTATGTCTCAATTAAAGTGTTGGTCGTGTAGTATGATTCGACGTAATTGTGGATGGATTCTCGGCCTCACCGTCGATGAAAAGTATTAGTATGAGTTACATGAAAATAAAAGCGACGTGTAGTATTAGTATTAAAACTTACTTAATGGCAGCAATTGCGTGTGAACACGGCATCCCGTCTTGGTTAAATTCTCGACAATCACACGATTTTAGTTGAAGATCGACCGAAAGTTCCTAACGCCGATGCACCCTATATTTTGCATTTGTAGACCTCGTCGTAGAGTAACGACTTTTGGACACCGCTCATCGTAAGCTTTTTCACCGTTTCCTCGATTGAGATAGTTGTCCGACCTACATCTTGCTGCTCGTCTATCGTTGAACCATTGCTCAATTACAAGTCGATTGCTCCAACATTGAGCATATTGGAAGACGCCTCGCCCATAATAATCGAGTTAAATGACTCTGCATTTGATGTTAAAAGCTAAAACGGCTCACGGGGACTTTGAGCGGGCCCATTTTTCGGTCTACACGGAGCGGTTTGTGGTATCTTTATCATTTATGCTTTCGATAGCGAGACATAACACGTTGGTATTGTCTCGGCTCGTATGCATAAGCGACTTCTTGGAACATTTCCACCACATGCATCGCTTCTGAAACTGTTTGATCTTGTTCGATAAGTGGTAGAAGCATAAGGCGTGATGAGCTTGTGAAATACTCTCGATGGCGTTAGCTATGGACACGTGTGCGTCCGAGACAATTAAGAGTTTTCCAAGATTTCCAAATACCCGTTGGATGCGTGAGATAAACCATGACCAAGATTCATCATTCTCAATTGCCCAACACCATACGCCAACCGAACACTTGCTCATTGGCATCCTTCCGTTCTCGCAACAAATAAAATTCCCTTATTCTTTCCTCGAGGTGAGTACCATCTACGACGATCACCGGTCTCAAACAAAAATAGAAGGGCAATAGATGCGGCGAGAGCAACGAGCGGATGTCGGAATCGACCATCACCATCGACCTCATAATCAGTAAATGTATCGGGATTCGTCTGTGTCAACATCTGCAGATAACCTGGCAGCATTTGGAATGACCGATCATGCCGACCGTATATCAACTCAATCGCTGTATGTCGGGCTCATGAACGCCACATCATAACGATCACGGATACCAAAATCATGTTTCAACTCACCATAATTGATTTAGGCTTCATGATTTCACCACAGCGCATTTTTCGAGCATAATCTGCGCAACTATCTTTGAATGAACCTTGATGGTCCAACACAACCCAAATCACGGTGGCATTTGTGTTCGATATAAACTTATAAACTTTCCAAATATTACCTCGTTGGGCAACTCGTAACTCAAAATTACACCTCTCGAGTGCTTGCATTTAAATGTCGATCGTGTTGTATCGAGCGACCAACAACGTATTCCGCCCGCTCCATATGCCACACACCAACAAAGAAGATAGAGGTCATCTTTGCTATAGTAATATGAATTACTACTCAATTCTCCATCCCTTGTCGGGTCCATTTCACTAGCAACAAGTGAGGCTGCAGCGTTGAGCGGAATGACCGGAACTAACCAGTTAGTTAGTTCTTCAGCATCGGGTGGGTTGACATCTTCTGGATAGGTGCTTGGATTAATCAAAGATAATAGTTTGGGAAGTCCTCCTTCTTGAATCCATCCCGCAAAATCAATAAACGTATTATTTAAAATTGATTGTTCGGGATGGTCGTCGGAGGCATCTGAGTCGGTCTCTTCGAGATCTTCGGTCTCAGGTACATATTCTTCTTCTTCTTCGTCTTCTCCATCAACATCATCATTCTGAATAGGAGTTGTTGGCCTTGTTGTCTCCGTAGCGTGCCTTTGGGATTCAGAAAACCAATCACCAGAAAGCATACTTGGAACATTTTGTAAATATTCTTCTTGCAAATGATTGGGCTCTCCCGGGTTTGATCCACTCGCAATATTTGTAGTGTTGTGAACTACATAAACGCGTGGATATTCTTCGTACATGCACAATCGAGCAAACAGTTCATCATCGGTTAACAATGATTTTATTATCCGACCATATCGAGATGTGGATAAATAAAATAATTGATAATCCGTGCTCAATTCATTGGCACGCAATACGTGATTGATATAGTATATGAGGTCGCAAAGAAAACGATCCGGAATTTGGGCAATTTGTTGACACCGCCAATATCATGCAATCACTATCAAACTCTCCACCATAATTCACAGTAATGAATTTCCAATTGTCCATCTACATAAAGAAAGAATAAATAAAAATATTAAAACAAAATTCTCAATCAAAATATACGTACATGTAAATATAGTATATTATTCTTTGGGGTTGCTGGCGAATTACCTTTAATATTGGAAAATGATTGAATTCTCCGTGGTTTTCCTTCAAATACGCTGCTTCATCTTCAATAGAAAATTTTGGAAAATGAAGATATGAGATGTGAATGAATGAATGAATGAATTCGTCAAATTTTATAGAAGGTAAACAACAACAAATAATGGATGTCATGTATCATTCACGTGAAATTCTTGTAGCTACAATGAATTCGAGACTCATTATTGTACAAATTCTTTGTAACAACGATGAAATCGCACCTATTATTGTACTAAATTCGGACCTATTATATCGGTTTCACGTGAATGAATTGAATGCTACAATAATTTGAGAGAAAATTCAAAGCACTTATTGAGGCGAAACAATTAAAAACAAAAACCGATCGAATCCGGTCGGATTCGGTCGTACCGATCGAATCGATCCTACCGATCGGATTCGGTCTTCCATCGAATCCGACCGAGCTCCTTTCCATTTTTAATCCGCTCGTTATTTTACACGAAAACAAAGTCGACATGAGGGTATATTTGTCCATACAATATAAACCTCACCGATTTTGCATGTTTTATCCCATTGGGTATATATGCATATCTCTTATGAGATATGTGTATACGTGCATCCGCCCCAATCAACTCCCAAGAAAGAATCTTTGTAAGAATAGCCTTTTTTTGTTTCTTTGAACCAACAAACCAATGATATCTTTGTCTATCTTGAGCAACACCTTTTATTTTATATGGTGGTGAAGGTATTACTTGGTCAACTGATCTTGTTAGGCCTTAAAATAACTACGAGGTTTGATCATGTATTAAATGGAGGTCATTTTCTATGGAGTTGTACCATTGTATCTGGTACGGATGCCATCTCACCAGTTACATAGATAGGGCTATAAATTGCAAACAGGGAATATTCAAACAATATTAATAAATTAAACTTGTTTATTTGTCATCAAATAAAAAAGATGGAGCACTCAACAATGTGACTCAGTTGTAAGACAATCTCTGTGATATCTTGTTTAGAAGAGCACCTGCACTTACACTCACTCAAATCATATACAACATCAGATTATTTCAAATGTCCAAAAATTCTCTATCACATGATCATCAAAAGGCAATTAAAGTCTTTCCAATTCATCCTCCAAGAAAATTACATGAATTACAAGTCAAAAACTGCAACCTGCATCTACATTTTTGCCTTCACAGTGTGAAAGAATAACAGAAAAGAAAAAGAAAAGGAGAAAAACTAATTGAAAGACAAAGAGTCAAGAATCTCCACTCTACTTAAAAGAAGTGAAAAAATCCTCCAAATCAAAATCCCTAGAAATTCCATGGACGACGAAATTGTGGTCGGAGAAGACATCAGGCCTAGTAATCTCGACTCCATTTATAGCCAAATTTGGAGAAAATTACCGATCGCGAGATGAGAGCCAGGAACCAGTGTGCTCAGAGATGAATTCCCAGCTGCAGCCAACTCCACATAACTGAAACTCCGTTGCAGAATGTGAAGCCTCACAGTTCTGTCCAAGAACGGCGACGGCGAAGAAAGGAAATCAGAATTAGGAGGAGCAAAGACGGTGACGGAGGCCAGATTCGCGTAATCTCGAAGAATCCGTCGAGAACCGCGTTCAGTCCGATCGCAAAAGAAACAAATCCGTTAGAGCTCAAAACCTAACTATCCTCCTCCACTCAACCGCCCTGTTCTCGGAGAGAATGCTGCTCTGATTGGAAACGCGGCACGACGACGTCGTGTTGAATGGCGCGGCGACGCCGTGCACGGCGAGGGGCCCGTGGAGGAACATGTCGGGTTGAGAGACCAACACGTCGTTTATCATGAAGGAGCCCGTTTCGGCGTCGTTGTTGGTGACGGCGAGTCTATCGTCGTCGGCGAGTGTGTTGAGGCAGAATCCGGGTGGTTTCTTGAGGAGCTCCACGATTGGGAAGGTGGCTGGAACGACGTGGTAGCGGAGGAGGTGCCGCATTGTGGATGGAGGGAGGGAGAGGTTGGAGATGGCGGAGTCTTGGATGGCGAAGAGGGTGGTTTGGGCGGCGGAGAGGAAGAGCTCGGGGGAGATTTGGAGGAGGGTGGCGGTTATGTGGAAGCCGCCGCGGAGGCGGAGGGCCCTGGAGGCGTTGAAGGCGAGGCCGTGGGGCGGCGGGAGTGGGTTTTTGGGGGTGGGATATTTGGGCGTTGAGATGGCGATGAATGCGAGGGTGAGAGACATGGCGAGGTAGAAGGGGGCGTGCCACCAATGCGAACAGGAGGAATCTGCTGCCATTGTTGCAGTTGGGTGAGAAGCATGTGTGTGTGTGTGTGTGTGATAATTTGATTGTCAGAAGAAAAAATTGATCAACGGTGTGAGGCGCGGTCTACTTAAAAGATAAGAAAAATAAGAAAAGCTTTTCTTGTTTGCGAGGGAAATTTATGAATGAAATGCTTGAGGTATACACATAAGACCATCTCCGATCGTACCTCTCCAAATTCAGGTTTTTGCTGATATCATCACAGACACATTATTATATTTCCAACTCTTATTTTAACCTCCAACAATACCTCTCAAAACTCAGGTTTTTGCTGACATCATTATGGACCCTACTTTCCACTCACTTTCAACACATTCATTATTTTATACATTCCCACATTTAAATTTTAAATTACTATTTTTAATTTTGTAATAATTAATTTGATAGTTTTAAATAATATAAAATAAATAAATTATTTATAAATCATAATTATAATAAAATTAATAAATGACATAAATACTTTAAAAAAATCATACGATAGAATAAGACAATTTAAATATAAGAAATTCAAATACAACATACAACATATTGGGATTTTGACGATTAGAGTTGGATATTTGAGAAGCAGAGTTTGACCCGTAATATCCAGAATTTGCCCAATTTGAGAAATTATTATCCAATCTGACAAATAGTAAAATGTGGTAGAGAAGAAGAAGAAGAAGAAGAAGAAGAAGAAGAAGAAGAAGAAGAAGAAGAAGAAGAAGAAGAAGAAGAATGTTAGAGAAGATTGATAAGAAAATATAAAAAAAAATTATACAAATAATGTAGTAGGGTTTATTTCTATTTATAAGTGATTTTTTTTACCGTTGATCAACGGACATATTCGTTGTTGAAAATGCTACTGACAATTTTTCTTTAACATAAACTATGGAAAAAAAATCATACAATAAAATAAGACAATACAATAATTTTGGAACAAAATAGATGAAAAAAAAAGAAAAGATAAATAAAATAAAAAACAATAAAAAAATAAAAATGGGCCCCACAAATTTGGTAGAACCCGGGAGGCACTTGTGCGTTTTCTCTCTCCAAACCACCTCCCCCTCCTCTCACCCCTAATGGCACTTTCTAAAAATGCATCCCCATTGTCTTTCCCCACTGGAGATGCTCTAAGTGATAGCGTAATTGTTAGTTATCATGAAGGCTCATAGCTTGGGAAAGATAGGAAACCATCTACTATATTTCTCTGTGTTGGAATAAGTAAATTTTAATGTTTCCACGCAACATCCATCATTTACTTACATACAAAGAAGACGCATATATTATTGCGTATACTCTGTGAGATAATTATATTTGTTGTATTATAGCAGCCAAGGAAATATATACTTATCACATTCGGTGAGCATGGTTTACATTTAGCCCATGTTAGCATTATTCTTTTTTTATTTTATATATTTTTTTATATTCTAATATCTTAAAAATTGTTATTGACATTATTAATTTTACAAAATATATAAAAATAAAAGTTTGATCTACGCTTTTATTAATTTATTTGAATTTAAAGTGAAAATGAACAAATCGAGGTTTAATTTTATGTAACTTGTAAAATTAATGATGCAATACAATTTCTAAGGTATTAATTAGAATATAAATAAATGTATAAAATAAAAAATACTAAAACAGACTAAACGTTGCTCATGAAATGTGCTCAAGAAAGATGACTAGCATATAACTTGTAAGTACACTATGTTCTTTTGCAGGCTGAATAACATATTGTTTAGAAGAAAAGAAGGAAATAAACAAGGAAAAGCACTATATATTAACAGAATTTTGCCTGAAGCTGTACTAGACGTAACAAGATAAGAAAAAGATAATTATTATCCCCTTTTTGTTAGATGGAGAAAATCGTAGGGGTAGGAAAATTTGAAGACAAAAGTAGCACCCATTAAAAAAATTATAGAAAGCAACAGCAAGGCTAATTCTAATTGAAGAAAAAACAAATACAAAATGGAAATAATCAAAAATGTTGACGAAACACTAAGATTTGGATCAGCAAAGTCTTTATCTACTTTGTGGAGAATCTTTCCTGCAATTCTTAATTTTCCTTTGTGGTATTTTTACCTCCACCTTTTCCTTTAACTCGGTAGTCGAGACATGGATGGTAATAATATCCAAGGATTTCCACCTCAACAATTAAATGAATTCGCGTTCGCGTATAAAACCCAACTCCATAAGCTCCAAGTCATTATTAAACAAAAAAGGCAAATAAGCGAGTTGCGATGTACAAGGGCTGTCATAAGATGGAAATGATGTAAATAAGGGTAATGTATCATTTAGCCCAATGTGCATTAACATATTGATAATATTTCACTCCTTTTTCTCGACATCAACATCGGCAGCAGCTGATGTGGTGTCCTCAGTTTCCTTAGGAGCAGTCTCTGATGAACCATCTTCTGCAGGTTTAGTAACGTGGCCCTCGGCAACTTCAGCCGGTTTAGAGGCATCACTTGCAGAAGCATCAGTGGCGCCATCACTTACTGGCACGGTTGCCTTGACAGTTCCCACCTTCACATATTTGCTCATGAACTTGTATTCCCAATCTTGCAGGGCTTCCATCTCAAACACGCCCAGCCCGGTAAGATCACCATTCAGATCTTTATCCTCGAAAGACATTTTTGCAAGAGCTCTACTAGCATCCTTTCCCGCAAACAACGCATATGGTCCACCAGGTCCATAAAACATCCTGCAACCACAAAAGGAGCTCAAGCTCAACTATACAAATTCATATGCAATGAAACAACATTTCAAAAAGAACCGACAGCATTGTTAGCTTACCAGTGTTAGCAGACCTCAACTGTTAATTATGACACATAATGTAAAGGATGATGCACATGTGTACAAAGTTCCAAAACAGGGATGTCTCGTTCAACAATCATACATGAATTTTGGTGTCAATCTAAGTTGTTACTTGCACAATCCTCCCCAGATAATATGGTGTTCTCACCTTCACATTAAAGTCAGCAACTTAAGAGTTCATTTTTTTCTAACAAGATTTAGTTAACGCTTATAGGACATTTATAAGCCATCGGGAACAACCTGGTATGTATTGGAATATGGCACAAAAATAACCTCTTTCAAAACTGATTGGAGTATGATTGCAATTAGCAATTACACTGAATAGGGAGTCCTGTGATTTTCCCAGCTGAGTTGATAATTGGCAGCAATAGATGAAATACTACCGATTTAGCAATGAAAAAAATGTTAAGTGCCAAATCCACAGGAACTAGACAAAGGAAATTAAGAATGTGTACTGACATGACTAGACCTTCCTGGGCCAATCCACTGGTTAAGTATAGCAAAATAAAAGCTGAGCATCAGTGCTTTTATGTTAGAGGTGTCGAATATGGCATTTACAGACAACAGAACAACCTGATTTCTCAACAGACAACAACACAATTGTATATGCTGACTAGAAGAATTTATTGGTTTATATCAAATGGTAGTATAAGTTGCAACAATCAAGCTCCAATTAGCCTATAAGAAACTCCTCTCAAGAAAGGTGATCACTCATACAGGCCTACTGACTTAGCTTATCTTCTTCTTCGGAAGCTTAATTAGTAATAATCAATATATTAAGTAAACAGAGTACCTAGTTGCGTATAAACTTTTAAACAGAAGATTCAGAATATCTTTTGCTTGTAAAGAACTTCTCGTTTTCAGTCGTTAAGGGACCCATATGTTGAGTGAGTAAAACAAGAAAATACAAGTAATAAAATTCATCGAAACAGAAATGACCTAATCATCTTCTTACCCCACGAAACTAGGGATTCTTTTTTCTTAAGAAAAACAGATACTGTGACTTCACCAAAACGAAGGCTTTCAAAACGGGGAAGGTAAAAAGACAAAATAAAAAAGGTCCTAATTCAAAGCAAAGTTTAATCACTTTACCCAGGAGAAAGGAAGCTCAAAAAGTGAGAATTTAAACCAAACATGGAACAAAAAAAATTAGGACAAGGGAATCAACAGCTCAGACAAATAAAGAGAAAAGGAAATTCCCTAAACCTTCCTCTTTTTAGCAAATACTCACCAGGAGCCAGAAAATCGCCAGAACTCTAATAAATTCAGAAAACACCGATCCCAGCAACATCAAATCCACCAAAACATAAATTTCAATAAAACACACAGATATATACCCCAATCAAAAAGTGAACAGGCAAATAGAGAGGAGATGGACCTGCTCTGCGAGACATCATAGATCTGACCCTTGATGGCCATGAGAAGAGGCTTCTTCGAATCAGAACCGTCGTAGAGTTTCAACTCCTCGGCGGTAATCTCACCAAGCTGAACCGGAGGCGGCAGAGGCTCCATCTGTTCCTCAAAACCTCTCGACCTCTCATGGACGCGGACGGCATCGGACGAACCGAACAAACTCGAAACAACGTAGTAAAGCGTGAGGCCTAGAGCAAGAACCGTGAAGAAAGTAGCCGGCGACAGCCCTGTGTAGGCTGTGATCGATTCTTTCAATGTCTCCCACAACTGAAGGGCCATTGCGCTCTAGAGAGAGAGAGAGAGAGAGAGGAGAGTGGTGGGTAAGAAGAAACTGGAATGCTATGCCGCCGAGTGTAGAAAATTAGAAATTGAGTCGGCTATTTCATATTTGGACTATCTGACTTGTAAATTATATTGTTACCATATTTGGAGAATTCTGATTTTATTTATCACTAGATTTGCCCTTCGTACCATAAATGGTAATAATTATTGATTTAAATTAATAATAGATAAATTAAAATTAAATTATATCCATAATTATACAAGTAATATCATAAAGTTTTTAATATATATTTCATCCGTTCTATTTAAAATATTACACTTTCCTTTTTGGATTGTGTCGTTGCAAATGTCTCATTCTATTTAGGAAATAATTATTCATTAAAAAGGTATGGGCCATATCCAATTTTTATCATTTTAACTACTTTATATCTTTCTCCTAAATCTCGTATTCAAAAGAAATGAGATCTTTAAATAGGATGGGGAGTATAATATAAAAAGCTAATATAAAATATATATAATCATATCATGAAAAATAAAAACACGAAATAAGGTTTTGTTTAAATATCATGAATACAATATTACAACAGAGTTTATATATATATATATATATATATATATATATATATATATATATATATATATATATATATATATGAGGGTTAACGTGAGAACCATTTTATTGTGAGCGTGAGAACCAAAAATGATGAATTCACGGTGAAAGTTGATGAATCATTTGGGAAAGTTCTTGAATCCAAAAAATAAAATTTTGTCCTCATGGGATTCGAACCGGGTGAAAAATTACGAATTGTTGAATTCATTAAGTTTCTCAACGGATTCATCAACTTTCATCTTAATTCATTTGGTTCTTAGTTTTTAGGATAAGAATGGTTACCATTTGAACCAAACTCTATATATATATATATATAAAGTAAGCAGAAGAAGTTACCATTTCGAAAACATAACTAAAATATCTTTGTTTAATTTTCACTATGTATATATATCTAAAATTTTGATAAATAAAAATATAATAAATTAGATATTTTGAGATAATAAAACATTAGACTTATATATACCTAATTATTTTAATTATTATAAATAAATATATTTTCATATATATAGATGAGAGATGGATAAAATACAAATTTTTGTTAGTCTTAAGTCTTGATCATAATACGTAGATACATACATATTTATTTGGATAGATAAAAGTATAGAATAATAATTATATTGTTTTGGTTTTTATTTTTGGATGTAAATTATCTATGTTTTGTTGTATTTATTATAAGGCAAGCTAATATTTTTATTAGGTTGAGTAAATTGATAAACCGAACACGTCTAGACGAAAAAATTATAATATATATATATATATATATATATATATATATATATATATATATATATATATTGATAGAGGTCACATGCCTTTAATAAATATAAGTAATTTTATAACCTAAAGCTTGCTTAAATAATAACACAAAGTTGGCAAAAAAAAGTATAAGTTTCACTATTAATTTTAGCATAAAACTAACCACCTTATATCCATCATTTGTAAAATAGATATTAAATGAGTAAATATGTTATCCATTTCACTAATATACATCATCATCATCATCATCATCATCATCATCATTATTATTATATATATATATATTTATATATTTTGATTAAATTGATTTTAAATATATTTAATTTCAATAGAATTTATAAGTTAATAAAATAATAATAATTATTATTTTCATAATTAAAGTAGTGGAAATACATATATATAGTCATCAAGTTAAGGAATGTCAATTATCACGACATAAAATGTCAATTATAGCCAGTCGTTGGCACATTGGGACTATTATCACCAAATAGTACCAATGGGACCAACAAATTTTGTTGGTCCTATTGGTACTATTTGTTGATAATAGTCTCAATAAGCCAACGACTGGCTTATAATTTGACATTTTTACGTTCGTTATAATTGACATTCATAACTGATAACTATATAACGCCAGCTCATTAAAGTATTCCAATATTATTTGATAGTTAAGAAAAGAAGTCATGAAAAAATTAAACACAAAAAAGGAATACAAAAATTGAAGACCTAAAAAGAAAAGAAAGAAAGAAAAAAAAAGAATTAATTTAAATGGAAAAAGTAAGTTAAAGGAGAAAGAAAATTATGATTATGAAATTTCAAATGATTTGTTTCAAATTTACTTTTTTATAATTTTTATGTAAAACTAAAGATTTTATCATGAGTTATAATTTAAGATACACATTACATTTTTTATGGTGAATTAATTTTTTGCAACAATGAAAAAGAAGCAAAATAAATGAATAAAACAAAGAGAGAAAAAAAAGAGTAAAAAACTATCTCTCCATCATGAATGAATATGTTTTAGATAGAAAATGATATGAGGAATGATTCCCTTTAATATATATATATAGAGAGAGAGATTTATAAGATTAAGTTTGTTTTGTCTTAAATTTTCTTAGCTTGATTTCTATATAATGATTTTTCAAAAAGTAAATGGGAAGTTTTTACCTAAGTAAGTAAAATTGAATATTAAAACTCTTTCAAAGAAGAAATTAAGAGTTAATTAAAAGCTCAAACCTAAAGTAATCGTGGATCAGGGGATTGAGGGGTGGCCAAATGAATTAGAAAGGTGTCAAAATTAAATGTAATGAAAGAATTTGAGTATGCGACTATGTTTATTTAATAATAATATGAACAAACAAAAGATCATTTATCTGTCTAATTTTTTTTATATCATGGGCCATCCTTAGCTGCTATTTCTGGTGCACACCGGGTAAATCTCATATTCTCGTACAATAGCCTGCAAATCACATAATATTGGCAAACTACACTTGGTCCTATGCAATAGGTTACAAACCACACGAACAACTACACTTGGTCCTATACAATAGCCTGCAAACCACACAGGACGGGTAAATCACATTTGAAAAATCAGGTGTGACAAACTTAAACTTATAGAGGTGTAAATAGAGTTCGAACCTGTGACCTTTTAGCCACAAAAACTCAATTTACCACTGGATCGTTCCAATGGAACAAAAAAAAGCTTCACTGTATTGCGCTCTGTTCATTTTGTTTTTCCTTTTTGATTTTATAGTATTTTCCTCGCATAGAATTCACTCAATGTTATTAAGTGTAACTATATATATTAGGTAAGCCGATGAAACAAAGCTATCGACGATTCCAATTTAAAACAAATAACTATTGCTAGTCAACTCATGATAACTCGTACAATTCAGCTATAAAACTACATATCCTAAAGATTATTTGTATTCCTCAGGCTCAAATATTTCCAATTTTGAAAAGAATCATTCTTTATACGGAAGTTTTTTACAGTATAATTTTAGTCTAATTTTTATATTTTTTAGACAACTATACTCTTTCAGGGTTTAGTAATTAATTATGAGCTAAGGTGGTCAAATATTTGATGTTTAAAGTTATGAGCGAAGTGCAAAGTGCGTCTCTAAAGCGCCCAATGCGACGTGCACGTACGGACTCAGATGGTGCTCCTCGTAGGCATTTGGGTTAGCCATAAAATAGCTAATTAAAAACACACTATGATGCACCATAGATGGTGCACACTTGATTATTCCTTATTGATGTGAACTCATTTATATATAGCTTAGAGCTTTCTTATTTTTCCAATGTGGGATAGAAAACTTATTCCCACATTTAAGAAGCCATCTTTGTGCATTAATTGTTCATTCATCCCACAATGGATTTGAACACATAAATACACTAAATTGATCTACTACACCAATGTAGATTCCAAATCTAAACTCATATACAAATTTATTCCAACACTCCTCTCACCAACAGCAGCTACAACTTTAGCATTCAGTTGCAGATGACATATATATACCATAAAATTCATGCGCAGATATTCTTATTCAGTTTCGGTATCTCTACCACTTACGTTTTTATACACTACAGTCTACAGACCTACTCATATCGCAAGAGACCTCACTTCATCATCTCTCAAAGATCTTCTTCGTACTTGTACCACCTTATCAGCCCCTCATCATTCCTCGTCCGCTGGCACATCGTGCGACTCCCTCATGCACGTCATAAACTTCTTCAGCCTGCTGGCTCGCTCGAGAATGGCTTCGAGAGCCTGAGGACTCTCCTAGGTGCAGGATGTGGGGGACTTCCACGAGCATGCAATGCGATATGTTGAGCACTTCTAGCCCCGGCAGGCACTCCAAGATTATTATCAGAGCGTCCTTTAACAGCACCGAGCAACGGAGGCTCAGGACTTTTAGGTTTGGCAGAAATGCAGAGAGCGTGGATGCGAAGTATATGTCGCAAGGTCCCATTACTTTGAGCTCAGCGAAATTCTTGCAACTTCTTGAAATCTCCTCCATTAGGTATGGGGGGTTTGATATGCTGGGCATTGTTAGTGACTCAAGATCTTCCCACATCCGAACAGCCCGACATATGCCGTCTTCTTTATTCTGTTCCACACAGGCATCACCAGGCGCTTGAGCCGTGGACACCTGCAATGCAGATCATATATAACGAGAATCAAACAACAGCCAACTATCCCACTTATTCAAGGTTCAATCATTTCTCTTATTCAAATCAACATCTGAAAATCAAGAATCATCTGCTAATTATTTGTATTCCTAACAAGATATTGAGTCGGTTACTAAGTGAAGCAACACGATACTTTAACAAGGGAATGTAAGTATGGGAAGGATACTGAAACGAGCATGAGCAGAAGTTTTCTTTAGTGCTACGACTAAAAGAGCACAGGAGGAATTCAAGTACGTACAGATATGCAAAATGTTAAATTTTATCATAAGCTATTTCACCCTTTCAAGCGTCATGAATGATTTTCATGTGATTTCATCTGCCATCTTTTGGTGGCAGTCAGTTTGTAGAAACGCCTCATGTGAGAGGAAAAGAGAAAAAGATAACAGCATATCAAAAACTTCGTTGCAAATGTAAAACCATGGTACAAAGATACACAAAAAGGTCATGATTTACCTTTCAGCTGTATATGTCAGCTGATCGTCGCTGACATACATATTATAATGAAAACCAGGGTGACTATGTTTTGCAGCTGAGATTTAGAGCAATCTTCAAAACCCGTGTAAATGTTTTATCAGATCGACCGTCCACATACACGTATGGCTCCAACGGGATCTTGATGAAGTTCGACTTTAGCAATGACAAATCAAGGGTCCTCCAGAGCAAAGGGTCGCAGGCTGCCATTCTCCACGTGTGACAAACATGAGCAACTCCGGAGGTCAGTACAAAGATGTCCAAATTCTGGAAAATCTTCACCAAGATATCAAAATCCATGTCCTCCCATCTTCTGATAGCAGAATATGTATCCTCCATGGTTCACGTTTCACGAAGTCCTCAAATATTCCTTAGGGCATTACCAGCCCTATAAAGAATTAAACAAGAAAATGATCAACATTATGACTCCGATAATTAACTAGCACATCAATCTCATGACTCTAACAAGAATTTTAAAGAACCTCACCAAATCCAAGAAAAGAAAGTTCAAACAGATCCTATGGTTCCAAAGAAGCTCAAGAGCTTCACAAACCTAATACAATCAACGTGATTCAACAGTTTGTTCAACAGAACACATGAAAACAGACATAAGAGGTAAATGGAACTAAGAGGATCAAATGGTGCACGATGAACGATGTTTTAAATGTGCGAAGGTCCCAACAAGAAAGCATTTGCGTGGTGCAAAACTACTACGCATACTAACAATACTAATGCAGCAAGACCTGCTTCACTGGCTAGAGAAAAAGCTCAAACACTATATTCCCTACTTCAAATTCTCCAATTAGTAATTTTTTTCAACAAGAACAGCTCAATTGTTCGATATCATATCTTCATATCACACATACTTCATTTCAGAAAACAAGAATTTTTTTTCTTCGCAATCTTGCACAGTTATGAACAACGAGGCAGACAAACATCAAACCGAAACTAAAGAATGCCAACCAGAGAAAGGGAAGAAATGAATAAGATCAGAGTTTTTCTTGATTCTTGAGCAAATAGACCACAATCTTCACAACATCTTAACACATTCAAGAAACGAAGGAGCAAAATTAACGTGGAACTAGACGAAAATGCACACACAATACCACTCAGAAACCACAAGAAACACCAAATCATACGTGAATCGGATCAAACACCAACCCCATTTCAATTCTTTAAGAAAATTCTCAACTGACACATAAAAACCAAGAGAAAATTCCATCCTTTTGTTCCAGTCACCAACATTCCAAGAAAATGCAGAACCAGATGAAAATAACACAAACAAAAAAACGACGAATTAGCAAAAGATGCTGCGAAATTGAAGGAGTACCTTGAATTTTAGGGATCTGTGAGCATACGGGTTTATTGTGATGATATCAGCTTGTCTGAAGTTGGCTATTTATTGCATATGAAAATTGATTTTTTTTTATTGAAATTTAGGCAGTCATCCAGTGCAAGTGAGATTAGGAGAGAATCAGATTCGAGGATGTCAAAAAGAAAAAGACTGAAAATGCCCCGAATTGACCTAAATATATCGAAGATGACAACTAATTCGACACACACCTAGATTATCTGATTTCTGACACACACAAAAGTTGGCCGTCAAACGTCATTATTATGTCTTTACTGACTGATTGCTTCTACTTTTGTGCGCTCAAATTTCTTGAATTAAATTGTCCCAAATAGTAACATATATTTATTTTATGGATATACCATTTCATAAATGTAGATCATATACAATAAAAAACATATATAATTCGTTTTTTTAAGAACAAATTGACGAAAGCGTCGTGTCCTACAACTGAAAAGTGTGAATTTGGACGACCTACTAAAAAGTCTAAAATACAATTTAATATTTAATCACTCTATCGGTGAAATACTAACATCTGTTTCCAAAATAAGAAGCGGCGTTTGTGATATAAGCCCAGTATCGATTGTGTGTGTTTTCACTGGGCCTACTATATGCGAGGCCCGAAATAAGGCCCGCCATTACTGACCCCGCTGTCATAAGGAGCAGATCTCAGAAGGAAAACACTTCTCGGCAGAAGCCAGAAAGTATTGAAATTTCACGCTCCACTGACCAAGAAAACTTGTTTAACGGCAAAATGGGCGGCGGCGGAGACCACCACCACCACGCAGATGGGGCACACGGCGGAGATTTCAGGGGGAAAGTGTGGAGCATGACCGGCGGGCCTAACTGCCGCCCCAAGCACTGGAAGCGCAACACCGCCTTCGCCATGGCCGGCATCGTCCTGATCTGTATCCCCATCGCCATGAAATCCGCCCAGCTTGAGGTACACACCTTCAATGCCAGAAGCCATATGTATTGGAGTTTGATTATGCTGGCTTAATTTTTTTTTTCATTCTGGTCTTTATCAAATTGAACGTAGGTTTTTTTTTAATAAGGATTGTTTTGTTAAATTTTATTGATTTTTATCTATTCCGGCCAATCGGTTTCTCGCGATCTGTGGATCCTGCACATAGGGGCTTAGATGGACGTTTAGAGCCGTGTAGGTGATGCCGAGTTTTGCCGGCTTTTAGTGTTTAGGGGTAAGTGATTTGGGGATTGTCTGTTGTGAGCTTCGGCTAGTGCAAATTATCCATTTGCTGTTATTGTTCAGCTATCTGAGGATTGAAACGTTGACAAAATCACTACTTGGCATCCATGATGAAAGGGGAAACAAAAAATGAAACCAGGAAAGCTTTTTTTTTTTGGGGTGTCAAAAGACAATGCTTTATCATAAAGTCTGTTGTGTATGCAAACTTTTGTTCCTCCCTCATTGTTATTCCTAGATGGAGCCATTTTTTTTTGCGGTTCATGGTTGGTTTGTATAGTCATGCTGTGCTGTATAAAATGAGCTTTAGGCTAAGAGAGATTGGATAAATCTTTCTTCTTCTTTTTTAGTGGATCTATCAGCTTTATTAGTGTTGCAGTCCAACCTTTTTTCTGGATTCTATAAGGTGTATATATGTCTTAATGACATGATTTGACTCATGTCCTGAAAGTACTTATTCTCCAGGTAGCATAATTATGCTCTTAGAGTTCTCTAAATATGAATTGCTTATCTTGTTTGTCTAGTCTTTTTGTAATCTGTTTGCAGTTCTACATGCTTTCCTGATGTCCATTAGCAGTTTTGCTTGATCCTTTGATGCTGCTTTTGCTCAGGACAGATGTACTTTCTTGAGATTCTAAGAATCCTAAACGACTACTTGCCTTAGTGACTTCTGTATCCTTTTTCATTAGGTTATGCATCTTTTGAAATCTCCACACAGTATGTTAGAGAAAATGTCTCGTAGTCCTACAAATGAAGTAGTCTTTTAGTGATAATATTGATCTTGCTAATCTTTGAGCTTTCATATAAAAAGGATTTTGGGAGTCATAGTAAGATGCTTTCCTTTTTGTTTGCGTGTCTTTGTGTGTAGTGTCTTGTCTATATTCTTTCTAGGATGTAGGATCTAAGGTCGAGATTGGAATCTCAACTAGACTGAATGCCACTATAAATACCATCCGAGTTTTGGTCGAAAGTTACCTAAATGGAACGTCTTCAAGTATAGTTGAACTTTGTGTTTTTCATTTGAGAACATGCATTCTTTATGGAATTGGAAGGCTGAAACAAAATAGCATCTTTTGGGCATTGTCTGTATGATTTAACTTGTGGTTACCATCACAAGTTTGTGTATTGGCAGACAGATGAACATAACCACGCTCTTTAAATTTGTGGAGAATTAACCTTGTGGAACTTCACGGTATTGAATCTTTATAATTTTTATAATATGAGACCTGTTTGTTTGATCATAAAATATTTCAAGGGGGCTTAACTTTCACAAACCTATTGACTTGCAGCATTGACAAGAACAAAAAACTTTTTAGCATGAGCTCTAGAAGTGTGTATAAGTACACTAGGCTGAAAATAAACCTTTGTGTGTATGTTGTCATGAGTTTTGAAAATTCCAAAAACTTATGTTATGTTTGGTTATTATCCCTGGGAGTGATTTCTTCACCACTTGTCTTTTCAAAATTGCCAAAAATGGCACTAGAATATGGTGATATACAGTTTACGAAAGTTGTATTCTTTTTTTTGTCAATTAAATATAGAAATTTAAAGGCAGCGTTACGGTGGACTCAAACCCGAGACCTTTAGCCTCAAACATTAACCACTCTACCACTACACGAAAGTTGTATTCTTTGTGTATATTTGTGTCCAAGTGTCATATGGGGTTTAAAGGTTTGTGTTACATTTAGTTTTTCACTGTTCCCTCGTAGTCGGTTTCTTGATTTGTATTCCAAGTAAATTACTTCCTCCCCTAGATGGCTTGTTACAACCTGCAGCTTATGTATAGTTATTTTGAAACGATATCTTTTGCCTTAACAATGATATTTGTTGCAGCAACGTCCACATCTTCCTGTGCGCCCAATTCCATCCCAGATGTGGTGCAAAAATTTTGGCAACAAGGACTACTAGTTTGTTGTGATATATTTGTAAGAAACACTACGTGGTCTTCCCCTCATTTTTCTGAAATTTCTTATGTTTTTGAACGAGTCATTCAACCCGTATGGTATGTAATAAGAAATGACTGGACTTATTCATTTCGTGATATCTCGAAAATCTCAAGTTTCAGATGTAAACAGATTTGGCTTGTTATAGATTCCAGTCATTTATGTGATGTGGAAGGAAAGAGAACTAAATTGTTGAGTGACATTGTTGCTTGCTTTTGTAGGTTGAATAGATTTCGTGGAAGCAGTTAAGGTCAATATCCTTTAATTGATTGAAATCAAAATATGTTTTGTGAATTATCTCTAGTGTTTCAGCTATGCAATAATGCTAATGCACAGCACATGCGTATGGATACGAGAATGCAATGTGGTTAGATGTAGCATTCATTAAATGTATCCAAGGGGTTGTATTGTGCTACAATTATATTAGCAGTCGTTATTATTTGTGACCAATTATTTCCTGTGTTGTAAGTCCCAATTTAATGGGGCACTTATTTTCAGCGAATACGATAGTTTTTGCCAGAATAATATCTTTAATCAAATATATTTTGTGAATCATCTCTAAATTTTCATTTAAGCTTGGAAATACTATACGAACAGAATTAAATGCTATAACATCAAAACGAGTATGAAAAAATATGTAGTACGCACACATGATAGATACATTACGTGGAAACTATGATATAGAATTAAAATATCACAACAAATTATATTAAATTTAGAAAACTAGGGTGGCCATAATGGCACCATGCTGATGCACTCGTTGGCTGGCACGAAGCCACAATTTTGTTGCAGCAGCACTGCAGCAGTACAGAATTTGCTATATATATATATATAGGGAGTGGATCAAATGAGAACCACATCTTTTTTGCGAACTCTGTGAACCATGCATAAGACGTTGAAGATGATGCACAAAACGGTATAAAGTTATGTATAACGAAAATTTTGTAAAATTATTTTGTTGTGTAACAATTTTAGAAAGTTTTCGTTATGCACAACTTTATACTGTTTTGTGCATTATCTTAAACGTCTTATGCATGGTTCTCAACAAAAATGAGTTCTCACTGGATCCAACCCCTATATATATATATATATATTATATTTCGGGTTCCGATCATAATTGTATTTTTTAGTGGAAATGCGTTTAAATACTAATAATATATTATGTGTAACCGTGAATCACGTGATGAACTCACAATTAATCTTTACGCAGGGGTGGATATTTGGATATGGTTAATTGAATAATCCGATAATTAGGGTTGTGCATCGGTCGGACGGTTCGACCGACCAACCGAAATTTGTTGAACCGATAACCGAACTGAATTTTGTATTTTTGAATCGAACCGACCGAATAGAATTTTCGAACCGATCGAAAACCGAACCGATAAAACCAATCGGTTTCGGTCAGATCGAAAAACCGACCGACTATATTTTTGTATCTATATTTTTCAAATAACCTGTTTTATCTTAATATTTTTCATTGTTGGTAATATTATTTAAAATAAATAAGATTCTAATTATAATTAGATTACATATGATTGTTATTATAACAATCCACTCAATCTTCACGTCTCTCTCCTGTCCTCTCCTCTTCTCTCTTCTGCTTCTGCATTTCAATTTTCCTCATGTAAAACCACATCCGCCTAACAAATAACAATAACAAAAATGAAAAACACTAAAAATGAATCACTAAAAATGAACCGATGTTGGCAGTTACATTAGGCTGTAGGCAAGCCTGCTACAAGATCAACTAAAGAAGCTTGCGTGCAGAATTCTTAAAAAGCAAAATGATGTCTCAGCAAGATATATACAGAATGCACATGCTTACTTTTTCATTTTTCCAGAAGTATACAGATTAAAGAATGCACAACCTTACATTTCCAGTTTTCCATAGAACAAGAAGCAAAAAAACAATAGAGATGGAAGATAGAGATAGATAGACATACCAGAGGCGAGGGTTGCAAATCTTTGTCGGAGGAGATGAGGTGCAGCGGACGATGTCAGTAGCAGCGGCGGCCTTTCCGGCGAGAGCAACGCGAGGGCTAACGGGAAAGAGAGAGATGTGAGGCTCTGCAATGGCGATATAGAAGAAGAGAGACAAAAGAATAGAGGGGGAATACTCACCGGAGGAACGTCGCTTTCGTCGGAGTGCTTGCTGCTGCCTACTGGTTGCTGCACAGCCTGCACTTCAGGCTTGCAAGAACGTGATTTTCGTAAGTCTTCAGCACTTGAGAAATGAGAAATGTTAGAAAAGAGGCGCAGAGCAGACGCGCAGTATAGAATGAGATGAATTAGGGTTATGGGCTCACTTTTCATTCTAGTTTTTTATTAATTATAAAATAATATATAAATATATAAGTTGACTTCGGTTCGGTTCGGTGCCCGAACCAATGCTAAACCCTAAAACCGTAACCGAACCGAAAACCGATTTTTATGGGAAAAAAAATCGAACCGACAATCTATCACCTTAAAAACCGAACCGATCCGACCGAAATTCATCGGTTTTTTCGGTACGGTTCGGTCCGTGCACAGCCCTACCGATAATCGAATCGAAAATTCGATTATTGGGTAACCGAATAACCAATTTTACTGGATACTGGATTCGGTTCGGTTATCGGTATAACAATTTTAAGAATATCGGTTATCGGTATAACCAATTAACCGATTGGGAATTACCAAATAACCAAATAAGTAAAAATTGTTGAACAACAAAATAATTTTAAAAGTTTTCGTTATGCACAACTTTATACCGTTTGTGCATCATCTTCAACGTCTTATGCATGATTCGCAAAAAGATGTGGTTCTCATTTGATCCACTCCATATATATATATATATATATATATATATATATATATATAGGTTGGGTTCTCGTAGTATCCGGTCCCCGAGATAGTATGTAGTACTCAATCTAGACCGCACATTTTGAACATGTGGGCGCACCAAAATTTGACACGTGGCAACCCATTTTTCGCTCGAGGGCAAAATGGGAACGCACCCACGGGCGCCGGGTGCCGTCCGGCGTTGGGTAGGAGAGTCCGTGAGCGTTGGGGTCTCATGGCGCCGAGTTTGGGTTGATGCACAACAAAACACGGATAATGCATCTGAATAACATGACAATGCATTTAAATAAACACAAATCGCATCGCGCCCAACCGTGCTGGAGTGCGAGTAAACGGCGCTGGGTGGGCTCGATCTTTGGTAAGGGCACTGGGTGCCTTGCCATTGAGTAGAGACGTTGGGTTGGAAGAGCCACAACAAAACACAAAAATGCATATGAAATAACATAACATCGCATTTACTTGAACATAAAATGCATCGCGTCAACCGCGCGGGTGGGAGCAAGCGAAGGCCGGTGTGTTTTTGCGCGAGAACGCAACGACGTTAGGCGCGCCGCGCGCATGGCGCGAGCTCTAATCACATGCATTATTCTCTTCAATCGCATGCATTTTTGTTCATTTCAATGCATTATCATGTTCAACTAAATGCATTGTTTGTTTTCGCAATCACATAACAAATCAAATTACTAATCTACCCTTAATTAGCGAAAATTAGCGAAATTAATCTTAAAAAGTCCGAAAAATCTGAATCATAGGATCTATTAGATGAGTGGATGAGATTGAGTACTACATACTATCTGGGGCTTGGGTATTATATGATTTATCCTCTATATATATATATATATATATATATATATATATATATATTGTATAATATTATTTTATCAAATTCTATTGTAGCTTAGTTGGTTTTGACGAAGCTTTATGATTCTATCTTCCAAAAGGTTATGTTTTCGATTCTAGTGTATAGTGAAATTTAATAACTTTTTTTATTGATAAACGACTAGAATAAATATATTTAAACTGTATAAATTTCAAATTGTCCTTGTAGCTCAATTGGTTAGGCGTTTTCATTTATCTACAAACTGTACCAAATTAACCGCTCGGTTTGGTTTTGATATCAGTATTTCATACATTTTCGGTTTCGATTAATCGAAAATTCGATTCGGTTAACCGAACCAAACCAGATACCCACCCCTATACGCAGCGGGCATTCTTTGTTTTCCGCAACCAAGACATATGGCAATGATTCAAAATATTATACTTGAAGATAAAACATGATTTTTCAATTAAGATTACGATTTTACTTTTCAAGTTTCATCGAAATTGAAAGGGTTTTCTTTTAAAATTAGCTCACTGGTTTCAGTTTGATATATAATTTTAAATAGCCTGAATTAAGTTTTCGATTTGTTCGATTTATTAATTTTTGCATTCTGTTTTTGTTTTCTAATTCAATTTGATTCGATCCTAAACTGAATGATTCGGATGCACACCTTCACTAAGACATTTACCTAGATTTGAAATTTAATTTTGCTGTTTTTCTTAAACATGAGCATATATATATATATATATATAGGGTTGGGTTCCCGTAGTATCCCGGTCTCCAGATATTATGTAGTACTCAATCTAGACCACACATTTTGAACACGTGGACGCACAAAATTTGACACGTGGCAACCCATTTTTCGCTCGGGGCAAAATGGGAACGCACCAATGGCGCCGGGTGCCCGTCCGCTATTGGGTAGGAGAGTCCGGCGTTGGGGTCTCCACGGCTCGAGTTTGGGTTGATGCACAACAAAACACGATAATGCATCTGAAATAACATGACAATGCATTTAAATGAACACAAAACGCATCGCGTCCAACCAGTATTGGTGCGAGTGGCGGGCGGGTGGGCTCCGACGGGGTAAGTGGCTGGGTGCACGCCATTGGGTAGAGACGTTGGGTCGGAAGAGCCACAACAAAACAAAAAATGCATATGAAATAACATAACACCGCATTTACTTGAACATAAAATGCATCGCGTCCAACCGTATTGGGTGGGAATGAGCGAATGGAGTGTGTTTAGCGAGCAACGAATGCACGTTGGGCGCGAGCACGCTGGCCCGCCAGCATGCCGGGCGCGAGCTCTAATCACATGCATTATTCTCTTCAATGGCATTTTTGTTCATTTCAATGCATTATCTTGTTCAACTAAATGCGTTGTTTGTTTTCGCAATCACATAACAAATCAAATTACTAATCTACCCTTAATGAAGCAAAAATTAGCGAAATTAAGCTTAAAAATCGAAAAATCTGAACCATAGGATCTATTAGATGAGTGGATGAGATTGAGTCTACATCTTATCTCGAGCTTGGGTCTTATATGATCTATCCTCTATATATATATATATATATATAACTAATATGTGTGACACTAACCAAGATTGCTTCAAATACATATTTAATGGTAACTAATCGTATAACTTCATTATGTTTCTGTATACATGTTGTTTAGTTAAAATATCTAAAGATTTCAGATAGAGATTGTTCCAACAAATGGAAACGTGTTCGAATATACAAAACACGCGAATCAACCCCAAATGTTTTTAAGGAAAGAAAATGGGTCCCACTGCTTTCAAACTTTTTATTGCGAATTGCGTTCTAACCTGTTAATTAGGTTTTTATTACTTTATTCATAGGATATTCAACTTTAATGTAGATAAGATAGGTCATAGGAGTGTGATATCTTCAATTTTTATAATATATATGTATAGATCTATATAGACACAAAACTAACCTAAATACAAATGGAAGTTAAATATATATATTAAAAAAATTGTTTATAAGAAACGTACATTAAAATAAACAAGATTGCACTGACCCAGAGTTTACATCTTTTGAATGTTAAATTTACTGTACTCTATTATGGGAAGACTATGCACAACACGACACAACATAACACAATAATCATAATAGATAAATAATATATATATATATATATATATATATATATATATATATGTGTATATATGTAGATGTTTAGATAAGAATCATTTTAAAGTATGGACATCAGTGACGAAGCCAAGATTTTTTTTCTGGGGGGCCCAATTAATTATAATTTAAAAGGTAATAAAATAAAATTATAAAATAATTATTATTTAATAATATAATGAGTTTATTATAATCCTTTTAGAAATTTGATCGGTAATATTAATTCATATATAAAACTTTATTATTTGCATATATCTTTTATTTTATTAATATAAAATAAATTATAGAAAAAGAAACGAAATAGCATTTTATCAACATAAAACAAATTATAGGAGAAAAAAAGGAAATAAAGATAAAGGAAAGAAAAAGAAATAAAAGAAAATAAGTATAGAAAAAGGAAAAGAAAATATGTAACTAAAAGGAATCGAACCAAGATCTCTTAAATGAGAGATAAAAATCCTAACATATTAGACTACAATAGATTTAGTTATTAAATGTTAAATATTTGTAGAGAGCACATATGTTTAGCTAAGAATTAATTCACATAGTGTTATTATTTGCATACATATTTTATTTTATCAATATAAAACAAATTATAAGAAAGAAAAAAGAAAAAAAGATTTCAAAATAAAGAGAAGAAATATAATATAGAGAGAGGGAGAAAACATAAACCAAAAGGAAAGAAACAGAGAAGGAAAAAAAAAAGAAAAGAAAGAAAGATAAGAAAAAAAATAAACCAGAAAAAGAATTGAAAAAAAGAAGGAAATAGAGAAAGAAAAAAAAAAGCAAAGAAAGAAAGATAGGGGGAAAAAAGAGAAGAGAGAGGGAAAAAAAATGACGAGAAACAGAAGGAAAGAGAGAGAGAAGAAAAAGAAGAGAGAAGAGAGGCTGTTGAGGGTCGAACTCGGGTCTCAACACATTTCAAAGTGAATCTTAACCAACGAGCTAAGAAAAACACTTATAATATTATATTACATATCAAATATATAGATGTTTTTGAAAAAGTTAGAGCCCATATGCCCCAGGCCCTATGTGGCTCGTCCCGATGAACATGATAACCAAATGAATTCATTGTGAAAGTTAATGACTCAGTCGAATATATATATATATATATATATATATATATATATATATAGAGAGAGAGAGAGAGAGATGATGGATCGGTAGAAATGAAATTATTTGTAAGAAATAAAAATAAATCTAAGTCATTGATTTTAGTAAATCAATAGACAATATTAATTCTGATGTCTTTGCATCATAACTATATATGCTATAGTTTAAATTCGTTGGATTAATTTAAATGTTATATTAGTGATTTTATTTTATGCTAAAGAACGATTAGTTTGTGCAACAATACATTATGCAGAGTAATGTACAATATTTAATTCCACAAATAATGCAATATTCTTATTATATATGTGCTACAAATATTTAAACAACGCAACAAAAAATTAATGTGACGAGATTTGTGAAGATTTGGAAGATCCCTATAATTAAGGAAAGTGACGAGATTTTGGAGACGATTTCTTTTTTAATACAGTTTTTACCCATATTCAACCAGATACAATAAATGGATGCTGATATCATATATATATATATATATATATATATGGGGTTAACGTGAGAATTATTTTTATCGTGAGAACCAAAAAATGATGAATTTATTGTGAAAATTGATGAATCCAATGAGAAAGTTACTAAATCCAAAAAAAATAGAATTTTCGCCCATCATGAGATTCGAACCGGGTGAAAAATTTTGAATTTTAGAATTCAATAACTTTCTCAACAGATTCATCAACTTTCGTAGCAAATTCATTTAATTCTTAATTTTTAGAATAAAAACGATTCTCATTTGAACCTAACTCTCTCTCTATAACCGATCCTTATATATATATATACTCAATCGATCTGATAATCAAACTAGAATAGTCTCTGTCTTGTGAAAGTTATGATGCGGAATTTCAATTAATGTTGACAAGGGGCAACAGTTCGAACACGTCAAGGTTGTGGAGACGCAGTGCACATCCACATACTAGACATCAATATCTTACGAATTACTTCATCTCAAATAAGTTTCTGAATATATTAAAAAAAGAAAAGAAAGGCAAATGTGTTGATACTTTAATGAGATAGTAATGGCATTAATAACATTTACTTTTATCAAACTAAAAGAAAACTATCAAATACTGGCATGACGACACATTGTATGGAAGAGTAGGAGTGACATAAGGTTTGTCTTAGGCCACGTCAGACCAGGGTTGTCCACAATACCCAAATGAGGTACAAAAGCAACCACCATCTCACTTCTTCCTCCGCCACTTATATAAACAGCAAAGAATTAAATACCCATTCATAACCACTTTCACCTGCAGGCTCTAAATCTAGGCTTTTATTGAAAAATTATCAATAACATATCATGCTCAACTTATGTTATATTTTGATATATTAAAGCATGAAATTTTGTAAATCATCTCAAGAATGCTTATATTTAAATTGTACTTGAAACTTTGTTTATAACGGCAATATTCAACGCGTTGCGCCAATATGTGTAACTCGAAAAAGTAACTCCATTTATAGAAAAAGATACTGAATATATATGGCCTCTTTTTTCTTTTTAAGGGGATATATTTGACCTTTTCGGGAATATAGTTAGTAAAATCCACATGCATGAAATGAAATGAAATGGAATATAGTGGATCCATATTTCTTGTGGTCATTTCATTATCATTCTCTGATTTATATTGTTCTTTTGGGACCAAACAGCCATTTTGGATGAAGAGATAAGCATTATTAATTTATCTTCAAATCATATTTTCTAATAATTCGCATAGAGTTCGGTTTAGACTTTTCTATCACAAGCTATATATCATGTGTTTTCATATACCAAGTTATTAGGCATTTTATATACAAATTAAATATGCTGAATCCTATACGTTTGACTTGGATATATTATTGGTGGTTTTACAAAGTCAAAATTTCTGTCAAACTCAAATTCTATCTAGTATTCATATGTATGTCAATTGCTGGGATGAAAAAAAATGATACAACGATTTAAATTATTTAATTTTATGCTATGTTACTATTTTAAGCAGTAGAATAGATATATTTATTTGAGTGTTTGTATTGGCCTAGTGATAGATTTGTTAATGTTCGAGGACAAAGGTCTCGGGTTTGAGTTCACCTTGACGTGGTATTTAAATCTATGTATTTAATTGATAAAAAAGAATAGATAATTTAGGAAGAGTTGAAAAATAAATTGAATTGGATAGAATACATAATATATATATATATATATATATATATATATATATAGGAGATGGATCAGGTAGGAATGGATAATTTGGTAGGAAATAGGAATGAATCGAGCCTTTGATTTGCTATATCAATGATTGAGATTTAATTTTCTGTGTTGCTGATTTTGTGTTTTGTGTGTTATACGGATTATTGTGCAACACTATAACTCTTCTTGTGCTATGCTGATGAAAGATGTGCTAAACTAATATATTTAGCATATGTGCTACAATTGATGAAATATGTGCTAAACTAACATGCGATATAGTAATTACGATTGTCTACAAAATATGAAAGATGTCTACTATTCGTATTTTAAACATTAAGGAGCTTTCTCACCATAACCAACCCCTATATAGGAGATGGATATGTGGGTGTGGGTGTGGGTGTGGGTGTGTGTTGTATGAACTATGAACTATGAATTAATTTGATTCATAGATATTGGTTAAATGAATGATTAAGAATATTGCATATTATATATTACAATAATATTTCTTTTTATGTCAATTAAATCATACAAAGATCTACAACACCAATTAATCTTAATTAGTTGAATGAGAGAAAGATTTTTATTTGAGTCATCCTTTATGAATATACATATCTAGTGATATATTTATAAATTTATTAACGTTAAATTTACGTTTGAATTTAAATATTGACTCGTTTTATATATATTTCGACCCATAAAATAATATCTAACACAAGATTCTTCATATTATATTTTAATAAAATACAAAAAGTAGTTGACTATTGATAAATTTATTCATATGCATGGGAATAAACACAAATAAAATGAAAATATAAACTACATACATTGGTAGATCTCGAATCAAAATTCTATTATTAATTTTTTTTAAAAAATATTTTAATTTTGTCATTTGAACTAAACTTACTGATAGGAATCTAACACTCAAAAATGAGATGATTAGGCGATAATTAGGCATATAAAAAGAGGAAAAGTCAAGTACTCGAGTACGACAATGGCAATTATATGCTAGGGCATGGATAACGCTTGCCTTAGTCCCAATGGAAGAGTCTCATTGGCTGAAAACCCCCCACCTGCAGCCACCTCCTGAAGTATCCTCCACCGCCGCATAAGAAAACTCACAAGCCGCCTCAATCTCACATGAATGGGATATGAAAAACTCCTCCTTCGATTCCGCCCTCCATAACCCCACCGACCAGCCGGAGACACCCCGCTGCGACTGGGATTTCAATCTCTCCGCCGTCATCTCCTCCTCCACCACCGCCTCCGACGCCATCGGAGTCCTCGAATTCGACCACACTAACTCCTTCCTCGCCACCGGCGGCATCGCCAGAAAAATCAGAATCTACAATGCCCAAAAATTTCAAATTTCTTCAATGGAGAACGCCGCCGTTGCATGCGAGTACTACATGTACACTCCGGCGAAGCTCAGCAGCCTCAAGTGGAAGCCTGGGTCCGGATCCCGGGTCATCGGATCCGGAGATTACGACGGCGTGGTCATGGAGTACGACCTCGAGAAGCGGGTACCCGTTTTCGAGCGCGACGAGCATGGGGGGAGGCGGGTCTGGAGCATTGATTACTCGTCGGGGGACCCGACCCTGGGGGCATCCGGGTCGGACGACGGCACCATGCAAATGTGGGACACGCGCTGTGATGCCGCCAGCTGTCTGGCCTCGGTGCGACCGAACCAGGCGGCCTGCAGTCCGGTCTGCTGCGTCGAGTTCAATCCGTTCGGTGGTCTAACCGTAGCGGTCGGATGCGCGGACCGGAAAATATACGGCTACGATGCGCGTATGATGGTCGAACCGGTTTTCGTTTTGGTGGGGCACGAGAAGGCCGTGAGCTACGCGAGATTTCTGGATTCGCAGACGGTGGTCTCTTCTTCGGTTGATGGGAGCTTGATGATGTGGCACGCCGAGGATCGCCGCCTCATCCGGAGGTATAGAGGCCATGTCAACAGTCGGAGATTTGTCGGATTATCGGTGTGGAGAGGCGGTGGGTTGTTGAGCTGTGGCTCAGAGAATAATAGCGTGTTCGTCTACGATAAGAGGTGGGGCGACCCGATTTGGGTCTGCGGGTTTGAGACGGCCGCGACGCAGCCGCGGAGCCATCAGGGGTTTGTCAGCAGCGTCTGCTGGCGGCAGACGGCGGAGGAGCGGTGCACGCTGGTGGCTGGTGGCTCCGATGGGGTGTTGCAGGTGTTTGAAGGTCAACGGTCGCTATATGCGCCTAGGGATTGATTAACTGCAGGTTTTAGTGAGTACCTGCAAATTTGAGTTTTGAGGTATGGAATAATCTTTACCTTTTCTTAGGCAAAGCTTAGATGAAAATTCAGTGGAATTAAACTTAAGAGGCCTTTTTATCTTTCTTTTTTCGTTTTATATTATTTATATTTATGAGTAGTAATTATATCAAGGCACATTTCATTTTTCTTGACTTTGTTTTCCTATTAATTATATTACATACAGTCGTCACAATATTCTATTTACTCACACAAATAAAGTGTATTAACAATTAATATAAGAATTAAGGCATAAAATAATATTTTACAATGAGGCACACCCTATTCAGGCTGATTTTAAGTACGAATGTCCTCATATATGTCCTACATATTTCCTATATATTGAGATTATATGAGGATATCTAGGGCACATATAGGAGCATTCGCACGTAAGATCGACCTATCTAGAGTTTTTGTGTTTTACAATTAGGATAATATGTACCAATATTCTAGTTTTAGATCTTTTCTTTGCTCGTTGGAGCGGCCAACCACACAACCTTTTCAAGTCCCTCGTAAGACAAAACATCTATGTATAACCATTTCGTTTCATGCTTTGTGAACAAATAAAGTATCACATGTTAATTTGCTGAATTTGTTCTACAGTTTCATAATTTATATTCAATAGAACATAAAGACGTGTCAAAGTCCTGGTTCGAACATAGTTGGACACAATAAAATTATAAATGTAATATTAATTTGTAATATGGATTTGGATCCAAGTATTGACCATCTCATGAATTTTGATTCGGACGGAAGACGTCTTATACAAGGATTTGTGAAAAAATATAATCGATTATTAATTATAACTGGATTAATAAGCATTTTAAGTGAAAAGTGCAACAATTTCAGGACATGTACATGATCAAACGCTAATAAAGGGTTGAATTATAGATCAATTTTGCAGATTACAAGAAGAATCTTGCATTTTTCCATCTAAAGTTTCAAATTATAAGTTTCTTTATTTCCAAACTAGATTTATACGGCTTCATTACCTCAGTAAAGATAAAGGAGTGAAGGTACATTATAAGATTTATACTTTGACACGTATATATTCCACTTCCTGATGTGAATAAACCGGTTAATTTGTCAAAAGATTTCGTGCCGATCATTACGTATGTAAACAAGCAAAAGTATGGATTCAACACACCACAATAAAACAACCTAATTAATTTTAACAACATAAAGTTACTGGTTGAATGTCTTAATTTTGTTATCCGAACATAAATTAATCAGTCGATCAAATAAGCATTATTTTTTTTTATTTTTTTTTGGAAATTTAATACAGAAATTTTAAAGGCTGCGTCACGGTGGACTCGAACTCGAGACCTTTGGCCTCGGGCATTAACCACTCTACCACTAGGCCAACACACACACACAAGCATTATTATTAATCAATCATGAGTTACATATCGTATGATAGGATAATAGGACCACCCAGTGATGTGAGCAAATTAAGCCACAATACCTTCCTTTTTGTGAAAGTGTGTAGAATAATATACTCCATTTGTCCCTCAATTTCCTTTCACTGAATCTTCGGCATATGTTTTAATAAAAATTGTTGATTGTGTTGTGAGTGGAGTAAGATTCCAACATTAGTATAGTGTTAAATTAATTAGCAATGGACTATGAGTAGTATAATGTGTAAATAAATGGTGTTGTTTGAGTAAAAAGAAGGGATAGTGGTTGGTCATATCATCATATGTGGTAAAAGATGTAAATAAATGGTGTTGTTGAGAATAATAAGTAGAAAAATATTTTGTGGATTAGCTTTCATAAATAGAATGAATAAGAAGAAATTTGTGGGACATTTTAAAAAAAAAAAACTAGAAAGAAAATTGGAGGATGGAAAAAATATTACTTTATTATTTATATTTAAGAGTTTGGTCTACCATATTTTGTTGGGATCAATGGCACAAACAGTAAAGACATGCATGAGCTGAAGGGCTTCTTGGTGAAGAAATATGGCTATCTATCTGAAACGAAGACAAGCTTATTTGAAACTGATGCTTCTGAGCTCTTGGAACATCTTTGATATGAGCGCAGTGAACTACAAAATAGAGTCGGAGGGATTTTTCGGGGAAAGACTCGGGCACTCAAGTCAGATTCCGATCGAATGAATGAATTTCAAAATATAAGTGTTGAGAGCAAATAGTACGTACCTCCTTATAAGTGAGGGGATGTAGTATTCATTGTGTGCCAATCATGAAGGGCATTAGACTTATTACCTTGAATAGAAGGATAAATATATCTTTTTATAGGGGGACATATTCTCGGTGCACAAGTTATGACGATATCAAGTGCACAATGTTTTCTGTGAGTTTGTTAAAATATTCGTATTTGAGATGGTGTAGAGAGGACATATGGAATGGTCCCCAATTGTATCAACGTACATTGGATAGTCACAACCATGATAAGTTAATAAATTCTGCCTTATAAGTTATAAACACTTTCGGTGTATGACAGACATAACTATTGGGTAAAAATTCAAAGACCTCTCTAAGTTCTGGCTCAGAAGGCTGAGGTATGAAAGGCCTGACTCACATATCTATTTCAGTTGTAATTTGGAGAACATGTATGTTTTTAGAGAATTGTGTTGAGTCTCTTCTGTCATATAACAAATTTCGTTCTAGGTTTATTGTAAGCCTTAGCCCACTTATTAAGGGCAATTCGTTTTAACTTTAACTATGAATCCAAACAAATTGTGTATATTTATTCCATATCGAATATGAATACGAGAAATAATTTTATTATATTACCTTATCCTACGAACCTCCTTACCAACTTATCCATATCTACCTACTCTCTCTCTCTCTCTCATCTCTCCAACTCTCTAGATTCCAATTCTTTTCGAGAAGATTATCTTGGGTCGATCATTTGAATAAGGTGATACAAAATCTTACACCACTCCCCCCAACCAAAAAATATATCTTACCCTAGCTCATGAATTTAGAGAAAATCTAATTATATTATGATTATGCGGCTCACGCACATTTATGTGTTTACTGAGGCAATTGAGTTTTATATTGTTAAATGAAGATTAGAAATTACCATGTTGCTCTATAGTAAAAAAATTTATTTGTATAAATGCATATATAATTAATTAGTCACGGATGTATGGCGGTACGGTCATCTCGAAAAGCATGGGAGGCACATTCTGGGGTAGGATGTACGTATCATGTCCACCAACTGGTTGGTGAAATGTCAATAATATGTAAATATATTATACATAGAAATGGTGGTTACGATTTTGAAAAATAATATCGATCTAGCTGCTTCACTTTATCGTGTATGCATATATGTAGTGTTTCAATCGTACGTGCATTGCACATTAAATTTGCAGCCATTACTGCAGTGGAGCTTTTTGCCTTATCCATATATAATCTCAACTGTCAAGCTTTTGAGTCTAACTTCAATTCTATCTGAACTTGTTTTTTGGGAGATGCACAGATTTTTATTGGGAAGGTATTATTCGAATTTCAAATATTATTCCATTTTTCCGGCGAATCTACGATATATAGATAGGTGGTGAGAGCATCATTCATTTATAAGTAAATTAAAATAGTTTACTTTTTTATCAGCTTATGGTTGATGATGAAAGAAATGTTATAAAGCAAAGTTAGGGTTGGTTTCGATTGTACGTGGTATAATGAAGGCCTCACACAAAGTGTTAGTGGTGAAAATGTATGCAGATTTCTGACATTGAAGATCTTCAGACAGAAGTTATACTACACTCAACTGTTGTCTTAATCATCGCAAACCCCAATGTCTTGCATGTCGACAGCTTTGCTTGAAGTTGTATTCATTAGCCCAAATAATTTAGAATTTAATTGAATTGAAAGGGGTGAGGGCCTGAGTTACCGGGTATATAGCTAATAGCTCAACTTCAAAAAAATCCTAATATTTTATATTCCATCAGTCTACGAAAAATATCATATGATTTATATTTGGACATCTACAAAAAATATTTTATTTTTCATTTTAATACATCATTCTATTTTATCTTCTTCTATTTTACTTTTAAAGTTCTCACTTTATCCACTCAAAAAGCATTTATCAACTATTTTTTTTAAAACGTATGTCGGTTAAACATATGATATTTTTTATGGACGGAAGGAGTAATATGTTTTGAAGATTGTAATTAATATTCTTTAAAATGTTTGCCAGTAATTTCAAAAGAAGATTTTATTTGCTCTCAAAATAAAGTGTTATACACGTTTCTTAAGTTTCTTTTAGAAAATCTATGGGATTCTAAACTCCAGAAGAAAAAAAAAGTTCCTCTATCTATAAAAAAAATTAGGGGTGGTCTCCTGTGCATGCGCTCACAGCATGGTGAGATCCACCCTTATTAGTTAATTAGTTAATTCACTTAATTAATTAATTAGTTTAATAAATTTTAATTGTAAATTAATAAATAATAATTTTGAATTAATATATCTTAATTTTAAACTAATAAATTTTAATTATGAATTAATAAACTCTAATCATGAATTAATTAACCTTAATTTTGAATAATAAATCCTAATTATGAGTTAATAAACCCTAATTTTGAATTAATAAACTCTAATTTTGAATAATAAACCCTAATTTTGAATTAATAAACCCTAATTATGAATTAATAAACCCTAATTGAAAATAATAAACTTAATAATAAACCCTATTGTGAATTAATAAACCCTAACTTTGAATTAATAAATCCTAAGTGTGAAACCCTAAGTATGAATTAATAAACCTCAAATATGAATTAATAAACTATAATTATGAATTAATAAACCATAATTTTGAATTAAATTATAATTAAAATTAATAAATTTAATTATAAATTAACAAAATCTAATTAACCTTACTTATCATAATTAATATATAATTATTTTAACAAAAAAAACAAGGGTGAGCTCACGGTGAGTAGAGCTCACCCAAGTTTTGTCAAAAATTATTCAAAACATACTCTCAAATATCTGCCGTGAAATTTCTTCTAGAAAAATCTCATTCACAATATGCAAATGCCGAAATTCGACGTTATTTCAAACTACTTTATGCCCTTTTAAGTAGATACTTCCATAATAAATCAATAGGATTTCTTTAAACTGACATTTCAACTATTTCTCAAATTATTGAAGAATGCTAAAAGCTTTAGCTTATTAGGTCGGCATGTAGGTGGGCTTAGATCACTCTTCTTCAGGTCATTAAGAAATTTTTCATAGGCTAGGACCCCTCAATTACAATTTTATATATATATATATATATATATATATATATATATATATATGATAGGATATGGCCCAACCGATGCGCCAAAGATCGTGCCCAATACAAGTAAAGCGGACGTCAAGCTCGGCCCGGACAAGTTCGGCCAAGAAGACCCTCGAAACCAGGTGGGAACGCAGAAGGCTCGGCCATATCTAAAGGAATCCTAATTCGAGAGGGATAGGATTAAGATCCTATCCAAGATCTCGAATCCTATTTAGAGAAGACCTCGGATTTAAGATCTAGGTCTAAATAATTGTGTATAAATAGAGGCTAGATTAGACGAAATAGATTCATTCACACTCTTTGTAATCGCTTACACATTCAATACACGAATACTCTCTCTCTCCCCGTGGACGTAGATCTTATTCATAGATCGAACCACGTAAATCCTTTGTGTTCTTGCGCATTTATTTCCCTTACGAAATTAAGATCGATCACCGGCCCGCCTCGTGGACCGAGATCCCACCGACGCCTAATGGTCGATCCGCAAAGGGGTCGGGGAAGCGGCATTGGGCCTCGGGATAGCACGCTTAACCTCTTAAACGCCTAAGAGGTCTGCGGCTCGGGACTTGAAGCCTCCTCGCTCGCTTGGGCATATCCCGACATCCTTCAACATCGAGGAGGGAGCTCGACATCCTTCAAAATCGGGAGGGAGCTCGGCACCGCGCCGACTCTTTCTTCTTCTTCTTATCCCCGATCAAGTTCACCGCAAAAATACAAGTCGCATACACACACGAAAAATCATGCAACAAAAGACGAAGAGAAGGAGGGCCTCACCTTCACCGACTCCACCTCGGTGGCGGGATCATAAGGGCTAAGCCCGCACCGCAAGCTCGGCCTCGGTAAAGGCCTCATCCACGAGACCTACTTTGTCAAGTGCCTCCTCCAGCCACCGTCAATTTAAATCAACCATCACATCGGCGATCTTCTCCGATCGCCATGTAAACTCAGATCCTCGAACCGGCGGAAGAAAACTTCTTCCGCGGGTTCGAGATCTTCGACTTTATCTTCGCTGAATTTACGACGGGTGATAAATAATACCACCCCAACCACCATTCGATTGCAAAAACGGAGAACAAGCCCCAAAGTGAAAGGAAAATTATGCCGATAGGCATAGACACCTAGCCCACCGGATGTCGGAAAGAATTTGGCGTAAGTTAGGCAGTGATATGCCGAACATCTATTGAAGTTCGACATATACGAGGATAAGAACACGAAGACCAGCCCGAGGTTGTCTTCACGATGACAAACCCTTCCGGAGGCACAAGCCCTATTCTCCGGACGGGGCAACATAAATAATATCGGAAGAAATATAGTATTGGGAGACAATCTCCTTTACATCGGAGATTGTTAAAAGAAGAAAAGAAGACACTTTACCAAAATCCCGAAGGGGAATATAAAACCGCCGCGAATCCGACGGCGACGTACACAACAATCTGAAGCTCAGAAGATTTACTAGAAGAAGAAGAAGCCATAACTTACTTTTGGTTTTTCGAGGATGATGGTGATGAACTCCCAGACAACAATGGCGACGGTTATACGTTTTTTTTCTCAGAAGTTTGAAAGTCTGAAATTTTGAAATAGCAAAAGTGATATGAGAAATGGCGTATCAAGGAAGATATTCCCCCATTATGCGCTTTATCGGGAATCCAACCGCTGCCGCATTAAATGCGCATTAAATGCGTATCCTGTGTCCTGTACTCAACGACGGCAGAAAAATCCCGTGTTCGGCCTCGGCTTAACGCCTCGTCAGGTGACGCCAGACAGAAGACCTCGGCTTAACGCCCGTCAGGAGAGGTCACCAGAAGACCTCGGCTTAACGCCTCGCCAGGTGAAGACAGCCAGGAGACCTCGGCTTAACGCCTCGACAGGTGAAGCCAGACAGCAGACCTAGGTTAAACGCCTCGTAGGTAAAGTCAGTCAGAAGACCTCGGCTTAACGCCTCGTCAGGAGAGGCCACCAGAAGACCTCGGCTTAACGCCTCGCCGGGTGAAGTCAGCCAGGAGACCTCGGCTTAATGCCTCGCCAGGTGAAGTCAGCCAGGAGACCTCGGCTTAACGCCTCGTCAGGTGAAGCCAAACAGAAAACCTCGACTTAACGCCTCGGTAAGAGATAATAACAGCGCGCACAACCTCGGAAGATGCCTCTGCAAACGTGGCATAGGACTACGGAAACATTGACACATACCAAGTCAGATCGGTCACGCCCCACCTCGGCATAAACAACCCAAAAACCAATACGATCTCGCTTCTGCGTCTTTTTTGGGGGTTGTGATAGGATATGGCCCAACTGCCAGGCCCAAGCATCAGGCCCAATACAAGTAAAACTGACGTCAAGCTCGGCCTGGACAAGTTCGGCCCAAGAAGACCCCTGAAACTAGTGGGAACGCAGAAGGCTCGGCCATATCTAAAGGAATCCTAATTCGAGAAGGGATAGGATTAAGATCCTATCCAAGATCTCGAATCCTATTTAGAGAAGACATCGATAATTGTGTATAAATAGAGACTAGATTAGACGAAATAGATTCATTCACACTCTTTGTAATCGCTTCTTACACATTCAATACACGAATACTCTCTCTCTCCCCGTGGACGTAGATCTTATTCATAGATCGAACCACGTAAATCCTTGGTGTTTATGCATTTATTTCCTTACGAAATTAAGATCGATCATATATATATATATATATATATATATATATATATATATATATATATATATATAGATCATGTAGAAATACATATATTGATGAAAAATAGGAATACATATCAACCTTGATCCTTCTAGATTGATAGACACGATTAATTTTTATGTTCGACATTTATAAAATTATATATGATACATTTGTTGTTGTTGGAGAAATTATAAAGGATATTTTTATAATTCTTAGATGAATCTTTTAATTTCTATTTTATATGGGATTTGCTATTTTTTATCATCTATTCTCTATGATATGTCGTTGTTGCACACGATTATCAGTATTTTGCACAACTTTCACATAAACTTGCACAATTATATACCTTGATAATTTATAATTTTGGATTCTGTTTAATTTATTCGACATTGCAATATTTGTCATTTACTTAGCACATAATTGAGACAATTGTTGCACAATATATCTTGTTATTTTTTATTTTTATATATATTGTAGCATTATAAGTTAAAATCATTGCATAGTGTTCATAACAGTTTAGCATTGAAATAAAAATAATACTTGACGATTCTAGTGTTAAAAATAAGAAAAGATATACTGAATATCACAGAAAAATTGGTCTTAAACACTTATGTTATGTAAGATATCAAATATCATAATAATAGGGATTAACTGTTTAAAATAATCATCAAATTACTATTATATTCGAACTAAACTATGTACAACACGTGTAACGATTTGTAACTATAAGAAAAACAAACAATATATGTAGTTTTGTAAAGAATCGGTTAAATATATGCTATGAAACGATAAGTATGTGCAACAACAAACAACACATATACGTAATTTGAAAGAATTTCACAAAATTTGGAAGATTCAATCCCCCCCATCACAGCAAATGGATAGATTTTGGTCATTTTTACCCTTCAACCGAATTTTGGTGAATAGATCAGTGATGATATCATCAATCTTGTTTAAAATGAAGTATAAAATCTGAACGTCAATTACATATTAATTAATGGTTATGATTTATTCATATTTCTTATACATAATAACATTCTCACCCTAACCACCCATATATATACATTATGATACCAAGATAATGATAATCATAGAATAAATTTGTTTTAATGTATACGTCGGGGAGAAAAGAATAGCCCAATGTCTAGCAGGAAAAAAAAGGTAAAGAAACAAACAAAGCCCAAGAAGCAGAGCCAATTAAGATTATTTTCAAAATTGGGTGACTCCTTTCACAATCCCATTTTTCTCTTTTTAGTCTCCCCAAAAATATATGTGTATATATAGATGTTGGATCATATAGAAATGAAATTATGTACAAAATAAAAATAAATTTAAGTCGTTGATTTTTGTAAATCAATTTACAATATTAATTTACGATGTGCCGCAGTTCATAACTAAATATGTTATAATTTAAAGTCGTTGGATTAATTTAAAGGTTATATTAGTAATTTTTATATTAAACATAGTTATCTCCTTGATTTTAGGGATTTGTTATAATCTATCTTATTTTAGATAGATTAAACATTTTTGTTGTACTGGTGAGTAAATTTGTAGCATTTATCGTTTGTTGATTCGATTTTGTGATATTGCACATATAGTTTACTTTCGTTGCACATATAGACCTGCAAAAAATCAATATTCCACCATTAATAGAAAAAGAAAAATATTAATAGAAAAGAAAAATGTACAACGTTTGATTTCACAAAATGTGCTAATAGAAAAGGAAAAATATACAATGTTTAATTCTACAAAATGTGCACTTATATATATGCTAGGTAATGCAACAATAAATTATGTTGCATGATATGTAATATGTGTCACATATTTATTAAATATGTGCTTTAGAATAACTAGTTTGTGCAACATTATATTGAGTAGAGTGTACGTTATAATGTGCTACAGATTCTCTTATGCTTGCGACAAATCAAAATCCCATATTCAATAAAAAAAGAAAGTTCTTTGGACAATGTTTTATTGCACAAATAATGCATAATTTTTATTAATATGTGCTACAAGAATTTTAGGTAGTGCAACAATACATAATTTTACATGATATTAAATGTATGCTAAATATTTGTTAGTCATGTGTTAAAGAAAGTTTTAGTATATTCAACAATTATTTGAGCAAATTATATATTAGGCATATCCCTACTTTTTTGTTAAGTGACGATATTATCGAGAAGTGACAAGATTTTCATCTGGAGTGGCAGCAACAAATAAAAAAATTTATATCAAATTTATCCTTATTCGAATTATTTAATAAAATAAAATTTGAAATCTTTAACTAAATTCTCTTCAATCGAACCTTTGATATATGTCAATGTGTGAATATGATATATTTTATTCCTTATACATATTCATTCTCAAGATAACCACCTATATATATATATATATATATATATATATAGTTTGGTTCAATAAGAACCATTCTTATCCTAAAACTAAGAACCAAATGAATTAGTTATGAAAGTTGATGAATCCGTTGAGAAAGTTAATGAATTTAAAATTGAATTTTTCACCAGTTCGAATCCCATGAGGCGAAAATTCTATTTTTGGATTCGATAATTTTCCCAATGGATTCATCAACTTTCACCGTAATTCATCGCTTTTGGTTCTCACGTTCTCACAATAAAAATGGTTCTCACGTTAACCTCCCTATATATATATATATATATATATATATATATACACTATTTAAAAATGTGTATTCCTCATATCCAATCTTTTAATTTGTTACACTACATTACCAATTTATTATTTTAATGGTTTTTTAAAAAATAGACTAATTTTCTTGTTTCCAGTCGACCGGAGAGAATACTTTCTCGACCGGAAACAGACATTAGTCGACCGGAAACAAGAAAATTAGTTTATTTTTTTAATTTATCCACACATTTCTTTGTTTCCGGTCGACTAATGTCTGTTTTCGATCGAGAAATTCTTCTCTCCGATGGACCGGAAACAAAGAAATAATCTTATTTTAATGTAATGGATATATGGTGTAGGGAATTTTAAAAAAACTTATGAATGATATATGTTTTAATAAAATTGGTTAATTAGGTTTGGCCCCTTTATACAATCACCAACTGCTGATTGAGCCTGAAAAAACTTTTCAGTATATTTAAGTGAGACTCGTATGTTTTAGGTGTTTATTTGTGTCTAGTCAATTTATCACTACTATCAGATTACTAGTTGAACTAAGGTGACGGCTGGTACGCATGAATAAAATTGAATAGGAATGGAATGAACTTTGGAATGGAATGATGATAGGAATGGAATGGAATGAAATATGTGATTCCTATGGCTGGTATGTATAAGGATGAACGAATAGGAATGAAATAAAACAAATAAAATAATTATAATTTTATAATTTATGTTATTATTATCGTAATAATAATAATAATAATAATAATAACAACAATAATAATAATAATTAGTATTAATATTTAGGAATATTTTAATACTAATTAATAATAATAATAATATCAATAATAATAATAATTAATTATTATACTAATTAATAATTATTATTATTAGTTAGAATATTATTACTATTATTATTAATTAATTGTTATTAATAATAATATTATTCTAATATAATTACTTAGGAATATTATTTTAATATTATTACTTAGAAATATTATTAATATTATTATCACTAGTATTTATTATTATCGTTATTATTATTATTATTATATATATATTATTTTAATATAATTATTTATTGTATTAATTATTATTTATTATGTTAATATTATTAATTACTATAATTTTTATCACTATTATTATATTATAATTATTTATTATTAATAACTACTATTTCTTTATTATCATAATTAATTAATTAATAATAATATTTTAATATAATCTTTATTGGTATTAATTATTATTTTTATATCAATATTATTATTATTATTATGTTTATCAATAATATTATTATTTAATATGTTTATCAATAATATTATTATTTTAATATAATTATTTATTGTATTTATTGTTATTTATTATGTTAATATTATTAATAACTATATTTTTATCACTATTATTATATTAAATTATTTATTATTAATAACTACTATTTATTTATTATCATAAATATTATTATTATTATTTTATTATTATTAATTTTACTAGATAAAAATAAATAAAATAATTTTTCAGAATAAATAAATAAATTTACTAATCCCATATTCATGGTAATAGCTAATACCATGGGGAGGAGGAATGACTAATCCCATGTTCATGGTAATAAGATTCCTTCTAATAGTGATTCTCGACGTAAAATCTTACCATCCATCTGAATGAGAATGGACATGCGAATCACCATTCCATTCTCATTCCATTCCTACATACCAACCGTCCCTAAACGATTGATGCAACGCCAAATGGTTCTTTTCAACAAAATGGATATGAAGAGTCGAACCCGCTAACACAAATGGGTGGGTAGGCCCGTTTAGACTGCGGGCTAATGCATGCTAGCCCATGTGCTATGGCAGGCTGGGTAGCCCATCAGGTTTTCTCTTATTTTTTAAATTAAATAAATAAATAAAATACATTACAATAAAGAGTTTATTTTGATGCCATTAATGGTAAAAATCTTAAGTAATTACACTTTCTAACTCATACACAAGAAGGTTATTTAAAGAAAATGCTAAACAAATTTGAATGAAACTCTACTTTCTTATGTTAATTGTATTAGTGTTATTGTGATTATTATATTGTATATTAAGTTTACTGAATAATCTTATAAGTATATTTATTATAATGACCAAATCATTAAAAGTCTGTGATTCTTCAAGCAATTATCCTAAAATTAAAATTATTGGGTACGAGAAAGAAGTGTTTTGTTGCGATTCCCTCCTTTTAGATATAAAGCGAAGTTTTCCAATTAGTAGGAAAGTCGCATTGTTTATACACGGGAGCAGGTGCGACATCATTCGAGTTTTTGCAGAGCGGGGGGATACGAGCCCTCAAATTTTCCGCATTCCCGCTGCAAATTCTTCACGAAGTAGAGGAAATCCATTTCCGCAAATCTACAATAATTCACTGGAAGAAAGAAATTAAACAAGTAATCGGAGAAAGAGGGGGGAAATGGTTACTTCGCCGGTGGTAAATACCTATCCTCTTTCGAGTTACACTTTCGGTACCAAAGAGCCGAAGATGGAGAAAGACACCTCCGTCGCCGATCGCCTAGCTCGCATGAAAGTCAAGTTCGTTTTTTCCTGTTTGGGTTTTTTGTTTCAATATTTTTACGGTTCCTTGGCACGTGCGAGTAAAACCCTAGATCAGACTTGAGTAACTCGATTTAGGGTTTTAGTTATTGGCGCTCGAAATACGGTGTGCGGCAAGATTTTAATGGATCTTTTGTTTGATTGTCGAGTTGCAGCTACATGAAGGAAGGCGTGAGGACTAGCGTCGAGGGTATTTTGCTGGTATGCTTTTTTCTCCTACAATATTTTTCGTCTGTTCTTTCCGTGTTTCTGTATTTTCAGCCCACAAACTTTGGTAGATCTCTTTTCTCATTTAGATTTGAGATTTTATTTTTGGGTTGTTGTTTTGAAGTAGTGTTTGAAATTAATTGTGGAAGTGTGTTCACTATACAAGATTCCATGGCTCGACAATCATTTCTTTTTTATTCTTGCATGAAGATTAAGTTAGATAATAGAGGAATACTGAATAAAAATCAATGGAAAGTGGGTGTTGTTGTATTCTTAATTGCAACAAGGTTATGGTTTATGAACTTTAAGAATGCAATCAAATCGACACTAATGCTTTTATTTAGTTGTTAAAGTACTGTTCGACATAATTGTGTTTGCCCATGGAGTTTCTTTATATGCTTGGTTTCAGCTTAGGGTGCAATTATGCGAATCTATGTGATGCTGATGCATATAGAAAAACTGACAAATCTTCTTATATTTTTTTTTGTGTTTGAAAACTTGATCGAGAGAGTTTGATATATGAACAGGGACAGTGATAAATGTTTTGATGTTTAGCAACTGGGTTCATCTCGTTGGAAGACATTGTTGGTCCTGCTCACCTTTGATTTTCATTAGGAAATGGAATCAAAATGCTGCCCCTGATGTATTCATTTCCCTTTCCAACCATCTCCTGATCGTGACTAAATTGATTATATTTGTCTTCACTTGGGTCAGGCATCAATTGAGAAAAGTTCCAAACATAAATTTATGGTGTATCTCGATAATTGTGGTCGTTCTTTTTACAATTACATGAAGTCACGAGCTACTTTCTTTAGTTATTTTACAGTAAGGACGTTAGTAAAATATTGTATGTGTAAGATGTGGGAGGAAAAGTTGACTTACACATTTAGTGAGTTTCGAATTACCATGCATTACTGGAGGATTCTGGCGGTGGAATTGGAGTTTGTGTCTACACTGCTTTAAGGATTCAATAACTATCACAAAATCAACCTTATTGATTGTTGTCACCCCATTTTATTTAGGGATAAGCATAATTTTCACAATCTTGTTTCTAGTAGTTGTCCATCTTTTAACTTGTCTGATACTGATAGTGAAAAATGTCTAAACTTCCAGGTCCAAGAGCATAATCATCCCCACATTCTCCTCTTGCAAATTGGGAATACATTTTGTAAACTTCCAGGCGGTAGATTGAAACCAGGAGAGAATGGTATGATATTTACTTGAGTATATTTATCTTTTGTTATGTCCTATAAACTTTTCTTGCTGTCAATTCCAATACACAAATAAACACAGAAAGATAAGGTGCCATAGCAGACTTCTAAATAGCAAATCTTAGTTTAAGATGATGCAATCTTACTTTTTTCCTTTTGCCTCTCGATTCGACTCTACAGAAATTGAAGGTTTGAAGCGGAAGCTCTCTAGCAAACTTGCTGCTAATTCACCTTCTCTACAGCCAGATTGGCAGGTAATATTAAAAGAACACTTGTCATTTTAAGGTAGAAAATCCTCAGGAGCCTGTTTTGAAGATAATGGCTAGTTAAATATTACTCCCTCAGTCCCTCCATCCCATTTAAAATGTCTCATTTCTTTTGGGCATGAGTATTTAGGAGCAAGGTATAAAGTATTTAAAGAGATAAAAAGTGGATATGGCCCACACATTTTGAAGGGATAATTATTTCTTAAAGTAGAATTGGACATTTATAATGGAACAACCAAAAAAGGAAAGTGAGTCATTTTAAATGGGACAGAGGAAGTATATTATATGTTTAGGCACCTGAGGCTTGAGATCCATGCAACATTATGGTATCAGATACAGATTTATGCCATTTCTGTTACTTTCTTGGTATAAATGTCTTAAGAAAAGCTGAGATTTGTCTTGAGTAACCTGGTTCCCTATGTCTATACTAAAAGAAAATCCATGACTACTTCCTTCATGGTCATTATTCGCATATCAATCTCTCTCAGGTTGAATTTTTGCTTTGGGGATTCTCATTAGTGAAATGCAAAATTTCATGCAGGTCAGCGAGTGTGTGGCAATTTGGTGGAGACCAAACTTTGAAACAATCATGTATCCTTACTGTCCCCCACATATAACAAAGCCAAAGGTAAAATCACATGGGACACCCAGTTGAACACCTCATTCATATGTCATGAAATTATACTGGTTGCTGATACTTGCTAATGCAGGAGTGCAAGAAGCTCTTCCTTGTTCACTTGTCTGAACGGGAGTACTTTGCTGTGCCGAAGAACTTAAAACTTCTGGCTGTTCCATTGTTTGAACTATATGACAATGTTCAGGTGTGTGAAAAGACTAAGTAATTTCATTTTGTGCATGTGTGTATAACTGTGTAAACACCCTACACCTTCTTCTTGTTTCCTTAATTTTTTCAGTGAAATAACACCTTCCTGTAACTTTGTGATAGCTCTTGATTTGTATTCCTCATATTGACAGAGCATGTTGGAATACATTTGAGCTGGGATTTTAACTTGTAAACTAGCTCTGTTTTCAGTGTGAAACATTCCTTTGAGTTCATAAACATTTCTATTCCTTTTCCTTCAGACTTTTTCTGAGCATTTATAGGCGGTTTCATCTTTAATATACAGTAGTCCTATGTTCCTTATAGAGCTCTTTGTTGATCATACACAGAGATATGGACCTGTTATATCTACCATCCCACAGCAGCTATCCAGGTTTCAGTTCAACATGATTCATCCATAGGGATTCTAAATTTCTCATGACTACAGAACAGAAAGTGATTGATGATCATGAATTGGTTATGTATCCAGTCCCAGGTTTGGCAGAGGAGAATTCGAGCCCTATTTGATATCTAGATACATTCCAAGAAATTCAGACCGTTCAACTTGTTTTCTGTGTTGACCTATATTAGACTCGTGATCTTCCTCTCAATTGGGCACCTGACTTGGCCTTACTTTAATTCGAGGATTTATCTTGATGTTTATTTATGAAGGCCGTTTCCTGTTTTTTCGATTTTCATGTATTACTTTGTTAGTTATTGTCACATGTGTAATTGTTTGGCTAACCAAGGAACCAAATTAGAAATTGGAAGCATGATCCTACACCATGTAAGATTTGAGGGCTGTATTTGGCGTGGAGTCATCAGATTTTGTAACCTAACCTACCTCATACGTGTATAGAGATGATGGCATGGCATCATCATGTTGTTTTTACTGAATTTCATTTGCATCAGTTTCCACGTTCGAATCATGTATTGGATTTGAACCATAGGACATCATTTCTTAGGAATTTGTGTGCGCTTATCATAGCACATCTCCTTTCCTACACATCGAAACATGATTTCTCAATAAGAGCAAGAGTCCTATCTTATTTATTGTTTACTATACTCTTTTTATTCTTACTCATTATTTAGGTGCTGTAACAGACATGAATGTTGAAACTACTTTTCAAATAATGCATAGAGGGTGGAGAAAGTTGATGGGGATCTCTCATCTCTCATCTTGTTCGAGTTTTTGTGTAAAGCCGTGTCTCTTGTTTGAAATTATTATAATATCATTTTGTTATTGTGTCGATACAAAATATGATATGTGATTACGTGAATTGACATTTCTAGTTAAGCTAAACTATTGCTCCTAGAGAGTTGAGAAAGTCGACGAGGACTTTTCATCTGACTGGTAGGGTCAATTTTGCAAACCGTTACAGCCGATAATTTTCTTGTTGGTAGTGCAAGTCGTTTTCCAGTGGTTATTACATGAGAGTCCAATTTTTGTAGATTTTGACAGGAGAATTTTTTTTTTCAAATTTTTACTTTGATGTGTGTGGTCTAACAATTTTGTTCAGTCCAAACTTTTGCTTAAAAAGGTATAGATTTGTCCCAATACAAAAGCTCTTGTTCATCGTCCACGGAAGGGACAAAAATGTTATTTGTTCTTAATAAAATTATCATTTATATTGAAGAAACGTATCATTTGTTTTTATATTATAATTCAAAAATATTATTTATATTGAAAAATATCATCGTCTCTCACATACGAACGTCTGCAGACAAAAACAACCTCTTGTCCCAAATATTTTAAGAGGCAACTTTTTTGTCCATTTCTGATTCTGATAAGAAAAACGCATCCTTTGATCGTTCACTTTGTTTACAATTTTACTTTTCTTTCACTATAAAACTAATCTATACGAACAAAAATTAGGATATGATTTCAGAAAATGGAATTGTTAATAGAACTTTCAAGTTCCATTTTTCATTATAAAAGGACCCCTCAAAATTTGGGTCAACAGATTGAATTGGGTACATGTATTTATTCAATAGCATCGACGCATGAGCTCAATTCTGCGCGTGACTTTGCAAGTTGTATGAGATCTGATTAGATAGGTCAAAAAATACAAAAATCCACAGTTAGGAAAGCCTTCCAATTGAAATTATGAATTACAAAATATTTTCTCATAGACGCGTACTATATTATCCTAGGACAACGTAATATGGCTTAACACTTGGCAACAAAGTCCACTTTCTTCTTTGAACTATCTATTTTAGGTTATCAAATGAAAAACTAGTCTCACTGCTTCTTATTGTAAGATCATTGGTATATATCATTTTAACTAACACTACTGCCACTAAAGAATGATGCCAACCAATTAGGTCGATCTCGTTAGGGACGAATGACAATTAGATTAATTCCTTACCAACCATTGCACTATGATTAACTGAAGCCTTTCATCTTTTACCTTAAACTGATCGCCTTTTCTTTGCCTATCTTTATAATAAAATTGTTCATTGAACATTATAGGAAAATGTCAACTAGGACTAAAATAGCGCAATTCAGTAAATAGGGGGGAAAATATTATATTTGGCGTAAAGTTTAGATTACTCAACAGTCAGCACCACCGATATTTGACTCTACCCCTTTTATTGGCATTTTAACAAACTCAAATACAAGAACAAAAAATCTTGAAAAAAGTGTGTAAAATTACATTCTGAAACATGATGCTACAGAAAAGAAACATAATGGAGGTCTGCTCTTAATTAATTTCATACGGTTTTATTGGAGGTGTCATGCAACAGTGGCTTTTCATGAGTGCAACAAGAATGAGAATATATGTTCCTGTAAATGAAATATAGAAATTTGATGTAATAAGACAGTACTTAAAATAAGATGGTACACTATAATATATCATTCCATTTCCACGCCGAAGTTGTTATGTTTTCATGATTTTTCCTAGTCCCATGCGCGATCAGTTAGAGGTAACAAAAGCCTAATGATTATTAAATGCTAAATATATATTAGGTCGTCATTAGGAGGCCCACGAAGGAAAGTCACAGTTAATAGTGGCTGTCAAGTAGGTTTAAGCCTGCTTAATGACACAACACTAAGATAATGTTGGAGTAGACTCCCTACTGATGGTCTTGCTAAAAAATTAATTCCTCAAAGAGGACACCTTGTCGCTAACTAAAGCCGTCGGTTAAAAATTAATTCGTATTTGTTATTTTATACGCCAATTCTACCAGTCTCTTAAATCATGAAAGAGGTAGTTAATGTCAAAACATTTTAAATTCTTTTAAAACAATAACTAATCTAACCAATCCTTCTTAATTTTCAATATCTAGGCACAGGCAGAAGGTGGATAACCCCCGCATATATATAGAGTCCCCTTTTTGCCATGTTTCTTCTGCATGCTACAAAGATTACATTACAAGAAAAATAACACATACGCATAATTGAAATATATTCTTGTCCGAGAATGGGCTGCGCGTCGTTGCAAAAGCCTAAGAAGAAGCACAGGAAAGGGTTATGGTCTCCAGACGAGGACGAGAGGCTGAGAAACTATATTATGAAGCATGGCCATGGCTGCTGGAGCTCAGTTCCTATAAATGCTGGTCGGTTGACATTGTTATCTTAGATATTATAAATATGTAAATATGCTATGTAATTTCATTGTCTGGTAAATGAGAATGCAATTTCAATCAGGTTTACAAAGGAATGGGAAGAGTTGTAGATTAAGGTGGATCAACTATTTAAGACCAGGGCTGAAGCGCGGCGCCTTTAGCATGGTAGAGGAGGACACCATTTTGACACTTCATAAGATCTTAGGCAACAAGTAAGACTTTCACATTAATTATATCTTAACTAGGTACAAATATAACTGTATACACAAGTTTTATCATGTCAGAAAATGTTGGAGATTTGCATCTGATATATAGCTATTGTTATGTGTGACAGGTGGTCTCAGATAGCGCAGCATTTACCGGGAAGAAGTGACAACGAGATAAAAAACTACTGGCATTCTTATCTGAAGAAAAGAGTTGCCAAAATGGACGTTGAGGAATCATCCATCCCTTTATTCGATCACATAGAACCACCGAGTTTGCCAAAGGTTCTTTTTACAGAGTGGCTTTCCTTGGATCAGGATTTGGGTAAAAACCATATCTCCAATCTTGGAGATGATACTGTATTTGACGGTTTGCTACACAATGTCGATGACGTGGCATTCAAGTTGGACTGCCAGATCCCATTTGATTATTTTCCTGCAGAATTCGACATGTATACCTTCTGACAATTTCGGAAGGCGTTATTGAATATCCAACTCTATGATGGTGTTTGGCCGAGCTTATAAGCTCATACTGTACTTTTTGGTAGATGATCATATTCATAAGGCGTCGGTGTACGTTAAATCTATCTACTTTCGTATTTGAGGTCAATGGTGATATAATTGTGGTGATGACGCCGAAAACGACACTTGCAAGTTATTAATTAAAATTAATTTGTCACTCTATTTTTGTATTAATAAAGATCAAACCCAAGGAAATTCTCTGCGACCAATTGAGTGACTATCATTGGTCTAATTTATTGAATTTGCATTAGCGTCATGATGCACGATATTTCATTAATTACAAAGATTATTTTTTCTACTTAAAACTTTATAATGTAGTTAATTAGTAAGAGAGATGTAATAATCTTTTACAGATTAAAAAGTTAAAACCTGAATCACATTGAAATTTCTAGCCAATTCGATTCGATTTTGTTGTGTTTAATTAGTTAATCCAACAGCGGACATCTTTAATAACGTAATTAGAGTTTACAAAATAGAAAAAGAAATCTAAAATTGCAAGTAAAAAAAACCTAGAGAGAGAGAGAATTTGAGAAAAGGAAATCTATAATCAGAGAGATACTCCTGAAATATTGAACGGTCAAAAGTTATAATAGGTTTGGCCCAGTCGTTTTGAATAAACTCATTACATTTATTTAACCTGCAACCGTATCTCTAAAAAGTATCTAAAAGTTCAAATTTATAGAAATAATACAAATTATAAAGGATATGTTTTTATGCGAAGATATAAATATCTTACTAAAAACTATAAAAATGAGTAACAACAGTATTACTATGTTAAACTCATTACATTTGGACCTCATGAAACGTGGTTGTGCCCTCTACCATTGATGATGAAACAAAAAACATTATCCATTTCCCAGGCAGGCAGTAGGCACCCTCCTTAACAAGTAATTCATTGCTTCTATAGCTTTCCCTTTTTCATTTAATCTTCTATCCAAATTTATACCAACAACTATCTTATGATCTCTTTCTCCCCGCTTCCCCTTCTCAGTTATATCACTCTTGCCTTATGTACAAGGAAAATACATAATTTTAGTTTAATAAATTGATTTGTGATCATTTTAGTCTAACCAATCAATAATACCTTAATCAAGCCTAATGAATTGATTTTATGACAATATTAACATGTAAGTGATTTTTTGGCATCGAAAAGCATAATTGGCATCAGAAATAACAAATAACTCGTAAATATTTCCAACTACGTTTCTAACTTGTGGTTTCTATATGTCATTTCCGACGCCGATCGTGCTTTTTGGTGCAAAAAATCAATTACGCCTAAAATTGTCACAAAATCAATTCATTGGCTTTGATCATGATTATTGATTTATTAGATTAAAATTATCACAAAGTCAATTATCAGGTTAAAATTGTGTATTTTCCCTTTGTAGAAACCTGACTTTCAAATTGATGCTTGTACTCACGTACCAACACAAATTTATTTAGCTTCGTATTTTACTCACTCTCATTTTACTAATCGATGAGATCAGACTCTCGAAAATAAAATGCACCATTCTTGCATGAAAAATACTATAAATATCTTTTAAGCTCTTCTCAATTATACAATCGATTAAGAAAATGTCTCAATTGATTAAATTCTAATTCTATCTGAACAAAATGCACATGGTTTGATCAGTCTCATTTGAGGTATGTATTAGGTAAACTTCACTTTTATATAATACTCTACAAGCCATATAATAGTAGCTAGCCACTTCTGAAAAATTAAATAAAACAAGTAGACCTAAAAGACATCGATGAGATTCGAACTTGAAATTTTGTGAAAAAGGAATACGCATTCCACCAATAGCCGGGGGACCACTCCTCTCCTACTTTCCTCTCTGTTTTCGTAACGAAAAGGCAACACAGGTTCCATTAATGGAACTTCCATCAACATTAATTGGGGATTCCAATGAAGGGCGATTTATAGGTATAATGTACTTGTGCTCAAAACCTTTCTACAACTTTCATAGCACATAAACACTGAATCAAGATTCTTGAACCTTCCAAACCGAGAACTTTCCTTCACAAATACATACATCAATGACTTTCGCAAAATGAATCTATGAACAAACGAAAGCCTCTATGCACACATGCAACTGAAAAACAAATATTAATTCTACACCAAATTACCACACATTACATCTGAAAGATAAATAGACATCCAAAGGAAGAAAAATGCAATTTCAGTTTCACAATGAGATTAAACTCAGCTTCTTTCAAAAGAAGCTTAGTAGTTTCTTTGGAGAAGTTCCAGTGGCACGATATTTTGCCGCTATCTCCTCTGCCTTGAGAATATCTTCCCCACGCCTGGCTTCGGTCATTGCTCGTTTCTCTTCCGCAGCCTTGTGGAGTAGCGCAACCTTGTTCTTCGTCTTTTCTATATATTCTGCTTTCTTTTTCTCCAATTTTTCCTGTAGTAAACAAACAAGAATATGGATATGATAACTTGACCGTAAATTGGTTTTTTTAATACAAGTATACAGATGATATTTGTTACCTCGATCTTCTTAAGCTCGGCCTCTAATGTCGCCTTCTTGCTGTTCTCCCAAGATGCAATAGAAGACATTTTCATTTGGGCCCTGCAGAAAATTTGCAGTAATCAAAGTCAGTGTGATCTTTGGATCCATTTTGGTATTTGATATATCAAGTCTTGATAATGAATCTATAGTTGAAAAGTCTAAATCTGGTTTTCTATCTATCCTAGGAATTGGTTATAAATAGATTACTAACATCAATCATCAAAATTAGAGCTAAAAACACAAGATTTGAAGCTCATATATCCTCTAAAACTCTAAAAAGAACATCGAACCAAAGGAACACAAAATTGATCTACTCCTTGCATAAAAAAGTAGAAAGAGATTTCAGAGATAAAGAAAGGAAAAGTGCATCGACAGAGAGAATTCAGACAAAAAAGTGAGTGGAGAGAGAAAAGAAGCGGCCACAAAGCCTAAATCCTCGAAAAAGAGTCATCGAGCATGCCAACATTATTACAATGAGGAATGAGGTAAATCCAATGTTCAACAGAAAAAGTTGTATTCTCACTCATACATGGGGATCTGTTAACAGAGAGTTTTCATGTTAAAAGTACAACACTGCATTTTTCTGTCTTCTCACACGTTAATATTGAAGCAACGCATTTATTCATGCATGGTGACAAACACTAATAATAAGTTTCTATATTCCTAAAATTCTATTTTAAATAAATAAATATATCATCCAAGACAAATAAATAGTGGAGAAGAAATCACTCACTTGTTTTCAGCTTTTGACTTCTCACTTTCTTCCCATGCTTTAATTAAAGACAGCCTCTTTTCTGTCGCTAGCCGTGCAAGCTCATCATCTGACAAAATTATATCAAAGAATTATATAATTATCAAATTTAACTAATTCATATACAAGAATTTCCAGCAAATTGAAATCAGTGAGTACCTCTGCCCATAGATCCATCAAGTTTCTTCTCCTCAATTTTTTCTGGTTCTAGCAATACAAACAGAAATGCTTCACAAATTAGTAAAAGCTGTAATATATGACTCAAATTAATTGTTGCTCTCATTCACCTATTTCCTATTGTTCTCCAAAATAAGGTCGAAATTTCATACTAATTTTTTTACCAGCACAATACAAAAGGCATAAATGTGAGCCAACTGAAAATCATTATATAACTCCTGCAATAATTCTACCCCAGGCAAAATCTATGAATTACTAGTAAGAATTAAGAAACTAAGAGGTCGAAACAGATGGGTGAATTTCTCCAGAAGAAGAAAAAATTAAGAGAAAAAAGCTCTAATTCTATTAGCATGCATAATCAATAAAGGTAATTGAATTACTTTCAACTATGGCAAGAGCTTTGCAATCATCAACAGGCTTCTCTAGAGCGGGAGGTGGAATGGGGGATTTCTCCTCTGCAGCCACGTCTTTGGGAGCTTCAACCTGCTCCGGCGGCGGAGCCTCGACTTTGGCCTCCGGCGCCGGCTCAACCTTCTTGGCTTCCTCCTCCGCCATAACTTCCGAAAATTTAGCTATGTTTGCTGAGTTAAGCTGCGCACAGATTAAAAGAAAGTGGAAGAGAGAATTTGATTAAAGGGAATTGGGGGGACTATGACTATGAGTAGCAAGAAATTATATAGATAGATGAGATATGTGTAGTGTGTGAGAGAGAAAGGAGGAGATTAGAAGGAGTTGGTTGGAGGAAGGTAAGTGTCGCTTCAGATTGAACAGAAAAGGATTTGCTACGTCTTACCCTATTTGGAGTTCTCTCCACCACCCTTCTTATTTTCGTACAAACAAAATAATTAAATTCAGTTATGACGCCATTTTCTTATCTATTTACCTTTATTTCATGTACAAAAAAAAATGAATAATGAAACACATCGTTCTGTTTCTGTCACAATGTTGAAATAGTGGATGCATGCAATTGTTAATGTAGAGAATAAAAGCCTAAAATAATATAGGCATAGCTGTTGTGGAGTGTGCAATAATTATATATGAATGAATGCTAAGTTACCAAAAGTGGTCCTAAATTCTGCTGGCACTTTAAAATGCTTTCTTTCTCTCCCATTTTATTCTTTTAAAGCTCATTTCACCGTTACTGTGTATTTGCGGCAATTTTCCTGAGCTGTGAGATACCTGAAAAGTAGTTGGAACTTGGATACATATCCATTCTTTCTTAATTTTTCTTTTCATTTTTAACTCTAATGAATTTTGAGTCGCTTTAGTATAACTTCTTCGAATGGATCCTCATGTTTTTACTTATAAATGTGTTAATGAGAGAATTGTCCCAAATGTTAACATTGCTACTCTTTTTAACTCATATGTTAAGTTGCTACTATTTTTACCCAATTTAAAGTAAAATTACAAAAATATCATTCATTCAGAAAAACAAACGGAAGAAATGGGGGACGTTGGCGCGGGAAACCGAGGGGAAGGGAGGGTGCCCATGTAAAAGGGGAGGAGGGATGTTGGCCGCCCGGCAAAGGGAGGAGGGTGGTTGGCACGGGAAAAGGGAGAGGAAATGAGGTTGGCCGTCGGAAAGAGGGTTGGCACTGGGAGGATAAAATTATGCAAATGGTTAAAACGATAAGAACTTAACATATGGGATAAAAATGATAGCAAACTTAACATATGAGTTATATTAGATTTTCGGCCTATAAATATTTACAATATAAACTCCTCTGCATGAGCTTTTTTAAATGGTAAAACCATACGAATTTACTATATAAAACAAGATGACCACTAAACTTGTATGAATTTATCATGGGAATGGTTTTAATCATATGCACAAATGACTCCGTCCCATATTTTATGTTATAAGAATGGAATCTTTAATAATAGTATAAAGTCCCGATGCAAATAGAAGACGGGAAATAGAGAAATCAAATACGTGCTTTTCATTTATTTTCACAACGTGGCTTGAAAAAATTATCTTCGTGCGTCTCTTTGCCTTGGGTCCTCAACTACTTATATATATAGGGTTATAAATGAGCCAAGTTATTCGGAGCTCGACTTCATAAAAATTCGTTCGAATTTATTTAGTGAAGCCCGTTAGTTAAACAAATCAAGCTTGACTGCTTAAGCATAGTAGTATTCGGCTCGTTAGCTCGTGAACAAGTTCGTTAACTGATTTAGCTTAAAAATATAAAATTATTAATTAGATACAATTATTTTCTTTCTATAATTAGTAATTATTGTGTTAAATCTTTTAACTACTTTTATTTGTTATAAAAAATCAATAAATATATTATGTTATTATGGATAAATAATTTATTTTTAATCTAAAATAATTAATATTCTAAATGTATATCTAAATGTGAAAAGTTTATTAGGTTCGACTAAAGCTCGAATAAGCTCGTGAGCTCGAAATATTCGATAAAAAATTCGAGACTCGGCTCGATGTTAAACAAACCAAACTTCAGCATGATGGTGTTCGGTTCGATTACACCCCTACTTATATATGACAATTTTATGGATAAATTTATATTTCTGGAAAGAAATACGAGAAATAATAAAAGATGAGAGAAAAGGCTAAAAGGACGATATAATTATTTTCACTCATATAGTGGACCTTCTTACATTCAATTCAAATGGTCGAAAAAATAATTTAGAGATACACAATGGTATTTGTTTGGTATATACATAGTAATTGGGATTAATTATTGATCTAACCTTTAATTTGAGTTTTAAAAATTACATGAAATTCAAAAAATGCAAAAAAAAGTCCCAACCTCTCACCATACCTCCAAAAATGGCACGAAAATGAATTTTCTACACTGAAATGCTAAGCTTCCATATTTTGATCCCAAAATTAAACGGTTAAATTAACATAGCCCGACCTTAAACTCAAATTTGTAGTTGGTGAAATCATTAACGATAAAAAATTATGAAAAAATGACCGAAAATTTAGAACATTTCTCATGACTTTTGGAGATTCGTTGAAAAGACATAATTTTTATTTTTTATTACAATTTTTAAAAGTCGTGTCATTTCAGAACTCAAATCCAAATTAAATCCATAAAATAATTATTAAATCTATTAATTATATACTGATTGCATCATCTGATTTGTTTTGAGCGAATTAAGAATCTTAATGAGATTGATCCATATTTAGGACGGAATCCGCTGAAATTGTGTCCTCGAAACAAGAAAGAAAGAAATCCGTCAAATAGGAATCTTTCCAAGTAGGCCGCAAACTGCCACCTATTGTGAGTTGTTCTTGTCAGGGTTTGACAGCCTCATGTTACACATACTTTATTAACTTGTTTAAAAAAGGAAAGCTTTCCCTCTAAAGCCCCTACATCCCAACCTCATGAGAATATAAGATGATAAATCACGATGACTCAACGATTAAAAAGTTATGATTACTTTTACCTAATGCCCACAATGAATCACGCTAAAGAGGGTGAAACTCCCATACTACGGCTGCTAGGATTCGATTATTGATCTTTGTTCCAAATCTATTAGCTCTTAACCAATTAAGTTACGCCAGTGGGGTCACATACTTTATTATTTGTCTGTATGTTTTCGAGTTTCCGTAGAATAAATAACTTTATATTTATATTTATGATAAACTTCAGTTCACTGATATAATGATATGAGATTAAATATGATATTTAACTCTAATATGCAAGAAGATCAATCAAAGTAAACATGCATTTATACGTTCTTTCCGATAAAATTAAATCAGATTTATAACATCAAATTGAAACGGTATTAATACTAACAATTAAGTGAAAATAATCCGACAGTATATTTTTATTCATTTCGTCAAATTGGATAACGCAAAATAAGAATTCTTACTTAAATCTAACTTGTGCTTAATATCACTCTCCAATTTAATTATGTTTATCGAATATGCTATTATACTAATAATACTGAATTTTCTCAGATACTGCATTTGATGGAATCTTGATCCATTATCAAGGGACAAATGGTACTAAAAATGGTACTAAATATGGATTAGTTGATTGTGATAGCTAAAAGATTCCGAGCAAGGCTCTCCGGAGACGTCTCGGACAGGGAAACATTGCCGCTGGGCCCCAGGCTATTCGAATATGACTGCTTTGTCCTAATCTCGACAAAGACAATCACATCCCACTCCCTTGTTCTAATTCACTTATTTTATTTTGTCATTTCCTCTCTCCTCCCACCCAAGATGATATGTATTTTATTTTGAATTATTCTATTTAAGATGATCAATTTATTTTTAGGAAATAATCAATTATTCAAAAGTAATAGATCCTACCTATTTTTTTTTTATCATTTTAACTGATAAATCTAGTTAAGTGAGTGTGCGAGATTTATGAAAAGCAACAAAGAACACCAAGGTTTTTACGTGGTTCGATCGTTAATGAGATCTACGTCCACGGAGGAGTGTTTCCTCAATACTTTCACTATCATGCGCAGTGGTTACAAGCTCTTAGTATTCGATAAGTTGTCAACCTTCTATCATCAACTTTCCTTCATTTATACAACCCCGAGCTCGCAATCAAGGCGTGCTCAACCTCTCCATTGGTCGTGACTCTTCCTCCGGCGTGCCTCCATTGGCCGGAGCAGGGCCGCTTTACGCTACGCGCCACGTGGAGGTGGCGCTCGACTTAGGTTCCAGGCGTGTCTCCATCGCCGGGGTGGCTCCCGACTTTGGTTCCGGAGCGCCTCCATCGTCGGGCGGGGCGCTACCACGTGGAGGTGGCGTCCGTTAGGGTTTGGGGCTGATTAGGTTTGAAGGTCGGGCTTGGGCTTAACCGCATGGGCCACTACTAATGTCAGGCCCAACTCGTTTGGGCCTGTCAGTGGGCCTGAGCGGTTGGGCCATATCCCATCATAGCCCCGAATAGTCGAGTAACAGCCATGCCGAGGTGGAGTGAAGAAAGCGCTTTGCCGAGGTAGGATGTTGCTCGGCTGAGGTTGTTGTTGAAGGTGTTATCTTAGTGACGTGAGGGTTTATCTGATGATATGGGTCCGAATCGAGTCGACGAGCTGGTCGCCTGTCTTTGACAGAGGTCCTTCAAGAGGATGGTGATGTCCGCTTGTAGGATGCCGAGGTTCCGCATCGACTTGCGTGACTCGTCAAACCGGTTTGACTTGACGCCGTGCGGTGTGTGTAACCGAAGAAGTGGGGTGGCGATCCCGGCGAGGACGGCGAGGTCCGGTCGAGTCGTACCGGCGGATCTAGGGGTGGGATATTGCTCGACCGAATTGACCGCTTGCCACATTCGAATCGAGGCGGATATCTTCGGTCAGTGGCTCGCCGAGCCCGAACAGGATCGTGTGTGCGACGGGTAGAAGGCCGGGTTGGGCGGAGGCGGCCGAGGGGCGCAGAGACCGAGGACGGTCTGTGGCGGCGGCGGCGAGGTGGCACAGGAGACCAAGGACGGTCTGCATTGGCTAAGGCGGCCGAGGTGGCGCAGAGACCGAGGACACCTGTTGGCTAAGGCGGCCGAGGCGGCGCAGAGACCGAGGACGGTCTGTGGCTAAGGCGGCCGAGGTGGCGCCGAGACCGAGGACGGTCTGTTGGCTAAGGCGGCCGAAGTTCGGTTGAGGACACCGAGGTCCGAACCGAGCACGTGTCAAGCTCGGGCGAGGTCGCGGCTCTAGCAGGCCGGCCGATCTCGAGGCAGAGTTCGGCCTCGCCAAGGAGTGCCGATCGTCGAGAAGGGAACCAGGTTCGGCAAGGTGGCGGGGTGGACCGAACGACGAACCCAAGAGGGGGGTTCGACCTCGGCCCGAGGAGTGCTCTCTCGTGTCGGAGCATCCCCGCACCGCCGAAGGAGCCCTCGAGTAGGTCGTGGCAACGCCGACCTCGTAGATCGGGTCAAGGTACTGAGTTCGCTCTGTGTCTGCGCCGACCGGAGATTTTGTGCAGAGTTGGTGTAGCTTCACGAGTCGTGGCGGAGTGGAGCTCGGGCCGAATAAGTTTGTATATAGCTAGGACTTTGTATGTAGTCGTAATGTATTTAGACTGCTCAAGTGTATGTTTTCCCTCGAGAGGTACAAACATAGCTTAGGACTTCGCTTTGGTCGTAAATGTATTTAGACGTGATACGTATGTATATCTTCCCAAATAAAGGGGTATGAACGAGCTCGGGCCCCGGTTGACTTGTATATGGCTTGGAACTCGGTTTGTAGTCGTTAATGCATTTAGATCGTACCGGAGTGCATATCTTCCCAAATAAAGGGGTATAAGTCATAGATCGGTCCGGATGTCGCATGTAGACGTCTAACTTAATGGGTAATCTGTATGCTTTGCATGTAGACGCCCAACTTAATGGGTAATCAGATGCGTACTCTACTTAGTGGGATTTTCATCTTCGTAAGGCGTCCCTGTGAAGGTTTAGATGTGGTATATCCGAATGGATGTTCACATAGTTATGAGACGGTGATGTACTTGTTAGTAAAACAAATGTTTTATTGATAAAGTAAATGACATCGTACTTGGAAAAAATAAAGGAGGTTAACATGATGCCGACCGAAATCAAAGCAATGTAAAATACCTCCTCAAGTGGGTGGGACGCCAGGCCGGGGTATAAGTGCACCGGTAGGTGAGCAAGTTTATGACCCTTTGCCGAGGTCCCGTGGACGTGGTATGGGCTTTCCCATGTCGGGTCCAGTTTATTGAGGCGCTCGGCTTCACCGGCTCGTCGTTCCAAATGACGAGGTCGGAGTGTGGAGGCTTTCACCTCTCATCGCATCTAGGGGCGGTCCGGTGATGGCGTAGACTTGCTCCATTGTGTTGGGAGCGTCGCCTTCTTCATCGCCGAGCACGCCGTCGTCGAGGTCGGCCCGCAGCTGTTGTTGCCACCTCTCTTCTTTCTTCGCTTGTTCCCCGCCAGTCGGCCGAGGTACTTCTTGAGCTGCCTTCTTTAATGAGCTCGCCTATCTCCGAGCTCAAATTCCTCGCAGCGTCGGTATCGTGACCATACCGGTGGTAGTCAATATTCGTCCGTCGACCTCTTCGATCCTCCCTTCATGGGAGCGGCCTGGGAAGAGCTCAGCGTGGAGCTCAAATATTTTCGCCCTCGATTTGAGCAGATGAGGTGCGTTGCCACCAGGGTTTTGCCGAGGTCCGAGCCTGGACTCGACCGGGCCCTTCTTGATCCTTTCGAATGCACTTCGACGTTCAAAGACCGACCGATCATCCGCTTCCTTCTTTCGCCTTCGCTCATCCCGATCTCTCTCTTCCGATCCGACTCGCCTCGACGGTTGTCGACCAGGGTCCAGAGGCGACTAGCCGTCTTCGGCTGTTCACGGGTGATCTCTTTATTCAGTGCGCCGGGTCGGATCCCGTTCTTGAACGCATTGATGATGAAGAGGTCGTTACTCTCATCAATTTTGAGAGATTCCTTGATGAACCGTGAGACGAAACTTGACATCGTCTCGTCTCGTCCTTGGCGGATGGTGAGCAGGTCGGACGAAGGTTGCTGGGGTGGCATCTTCTGGTAGAAGCGCCATTTGAATTGATCCATGAGGTCCTTGAAGCAGTGGATGCTGTTTTGGCGGAGCGAGGTGAACCAACGTCGGGCGTTGGAGATCAGCACCTCGGGGAAGACCTTGCACATATGGAAATCCTCCATTCTCGATTTTCCATGCTAGTGGTATAGCAAAAAGGAAGTCGGGGGATCTCCGAGGCCATCGTAGCGCCGGCGTTGGGTGCCCGATACCGTTGTGGCAAAGGTGTATCCGAGATTTCCTTGAGAAATGAGATAATCCGCCGTGCCGGTCGAACCCGGGAGCTCGTTACCGTCTCTCTCCGGAGGAGTGGGAGACCGATAGCGACGTCTGTCGTCCCTCCGAGGGAGTTCGACTTCGTCTTTCCTCTCTTCTTTCCCGCCCAGTTGCATGGGCATTATGCCGAGGTGGGGAACAGCTCCGCGGATGATGTGGGGGCGAGTGATCGCGGTATCGGCTTCAGACGTCGGCGCGACGTGCGCGTTCTCGGCCATCGCGCCGAGGTGAGCGCTGGCTGTTTCGGAGGGGAGAGCGGCCTCGGGTGGCCGTGGCGTTGATCCGGGGCCTTGAGGCCCGCCTTTGTCCTCCGTTGAGGAAGCTTTGAACCGCCAAGATTGGCGTTGAGGAACTCGGTCACAGCTCGGCCGAGGACCTCGTGGGACGAATGAGTTGCTTGTTCGTCCTCGCTGAGGTCGGTATCTTCCCTACGTTAGGGAGGCGGTCCTGAGGGTGTATGGAGACATTTTCCATGTTGCCCTCAGGAGTGTGAGCGCTCGTGGCGTCTGCGATCTCCTTCCCGCGACGCTGAGTGACCACCTGGTCGTCCTCAAGACGGTTGTTGCCGGCTGACGGCGGTTGTGCGTGTTCTTGCCATTAAGTTGTAGAGGAAACGAAGCTTTCTTGTTCGTGGTTTCCACGACGGCGCCAATGATAAATCTAGTTAAGTGAGTGTGCGAGATTTATGAAAAGCAACAAAGAACACCAAGCTTTTACGTGGTTCGATCGTTAATGAGATCTACGTCCACGGAGGAGTGTTTCCTCAATACTTTCACTATCATGCAGTGTGGTTACAAGCTCTTAGTATTCGATAAGTTGTCAACCCTTCTATTGTCAACTTTCCTTCTATTTATACAACCCCGAGCTCGCAATCGGCGTGCTCAACCTCCATTGGTCGTGACTCTTCCTCCGCGTGCCCTCCATTGGCCGGGCGGGGACGCCGCTTTACGTGCGCCACGTGGAGGTGGCGCTGACTTAGGTTCCGGGCGTGTCCTCCATCGGCCGGGGTGGCCCCCGACTTTGGTTCCAGGCGTCCTCCATTGGCCGAGGCAGGACGCTACCACGTGGAGGTGGCGTCCCGTTGGGGTTTGGGGGCGATTAGGGTTTGAAGGTGGGCCTTGGCTTAACCGCATGGGCCACTACTAATGTCAGGCCCAGCTCGTTTGGGCCTGTCAGTGGGCCTGAGCGGTTGGGCCATATCCCATCATTAACCACTTTATCCCTTCTCTTAAATAACATTATCGAAAAGAAATTAACCGTTTTGGACGGACGGAGGGAGTACAATTTACAATATCAAATTTTAATATATTTCTAGATTAGATCCAGTATATGATTGACAAACTAAAATTTTGTAAGCCTTCAACCGCATTTGTGAGTTGGAACTCGACACCTAAACACAGAATCATTTCAAAAGAATTGTTCCGCTTTTCTTTCTCGTAGGTGGATGATAGCTCATCTTTCTGTTTAAATTAATATTTTTCACGACTACAATGAGTTGAGTTTTGTGTGTTGTATATTTGTTTTACATAAAAGTTTTTCGTTTACAAATGAGCACAATAAAATATGAAAAGCTAATTTAATTGTATATAATAAACAGAATGAGTATCTAAAAAGCATTCCGTCGATTTAAATTAATATGGTAGACCTTCACATATAATCTAGCTTTTAATAAATGATAATTTATTGAATTTCCCTTTTCTAGAGAATGCTACAAAATTTGTTGTATTTAATTAGCATTGGTTTCAAGCGGGTCCCATAGGCTTTACCTTCAAGCATAAGTCAGCTTAATCAAGTAGATAATACATTGCTTAGCCAAATCTTATTAACAATCATCCTTGTCAAGCAAAACTAATTAATTATTTTCTAATGAGAGAATGATATTTTTGTGGCTTATTGACGCATAAAAAGGTCAGCCAGGCATAAAGTCAGGCAACTATTCTACATGAGCTTACAGGCTAATAATTAGCTTTGGAGGAACAATAAAGTTTTAATAATTGACCAAATATTCTGGGGTTAAAAAACTTTTGAACCACTGTGTTTTATAGGTTAACTTATGGAGTATATATATATATAGGGGTTATATCCAATGAAAACTCATCTTTTTGAGAACTTGAGAATTATGCAGAAACGTATAAAATTGATGAATAAAATCTATAAAGTTGTGCATAACGAAAACATTTTAAAATTGTTACCCAACAAAATAATTTTAGAAATTTTTCGTTATGCACAACTTTATACCGTATTGTGCATTATCTTTAACTTCTTATGCATGGTTCGCAGAGTTCGCAAAAAAGATGTGGTTCTCATTTGATCCACTCCATATATATATACAATGTGAATTAATTTATATGTTTTTGTCCTTATATTTCAATATCTTTAAAAGTAAGTTACAATTGTATAAAATTTATGTCTATTTAATACTCCTCGTCCCATTTAAAATATCCTACTTTCCTTTTGGGTTTCATTACAAATTCTGAATGTCTCATTCCATTTTGGAAATAATTAACCTTTCAAAAGTGTGGACCTACCCACTTTTTAACACTTTAACTACTTTATACCTTTCTCCTAAATAATCGTGTCCAAAAGAAAGGGGACGTTTTAAGTGGGACGGAGGGAGTATGACATTAGAGTATAACATTAATTCCTTAAAAAAACACTGAATTGGTCGCGAAATGAAACGTAGCTATTATAGAGTACTTTTAATATTTATTATTATATCAATATGAAGCACCGGAAAAATCTACGTAAAGTAACACGTAAAAAAAATATCATACTATAAATAATTTTTTTATTGTTGTCAGCGGTGGACTACTAGAATGTAATTGCAGAAAATACTCTAATAACGATTATCTCCATCACCGAATTATTTATATATTTGTCATTGTCAGCGGTAGATTACTAGAACTAGAATGTAACAAATAATACGGCCGCCTATAATTCTCATTAATAAACTAAATAAAAGTGCAACAGCAATTTTCCAAAAAGAGAATTGTGAAAGAAAATAGACTAAAAACACTCTCCATGTATCCTTAGTTTTTTTATGATGATAAACTACTATTCGGGAATCTTAATAATATATTTGTGTGGTGTAAAAGTTCCTTCTGGTCCGGTAATCAATAGGGGCAGTGCCTCATTCCCATAAATAAGGGGAGTTATAGCCTCCATTTGATTTCAACTTGTGTTTTATTTTTCATAATTTTTATTTTTATCAAAAAAATGGGGCTTTTTATTTGGAGCCACTCCATTATTATCCATTCGCTGCTCTTTTGGTGTGTGCGCCATTAGAATCGGAACCATGGGGCCAAGATGTTGACGTAGATAAATGTAGTTTACCATATGGACAACTCACCTCATTTCAACAAATTTTTAAATTATTTTGTGAAGTGATAAATCTAGTATGAGAGATTTATGAAAACAGTAAAGAACACAAGAGATTTTTACGTGGTTCGATCGAGAATAAGATCTACGTCCACTGGAGAGATGATCCTCAAGATGTTTACTATAATTTGATTACGTAAGTATCTCCAGGGTTCTAGTATTCGATAATTACAACCCTTTACCTTCAATCTAACTCCTATTTATACATGTAACGTAAATTATGTCCCACGAATCCCTTGATTGGCGGGCCATAATTCTCCCATAACCGACCATGATCTCCACCATTATTACTCATGGTTACCGCCACACTCATTACTGCTACCCATAATTGGGTTTAGGATCGTCATTTAGCGTAACCAGAGTAGAAAGAACGATGAGGTTAGGTCCACTCTGTTGGGCTCGAGAGGTTAGTATATCCTATCATAGCCTCCGAAAAGTCGGGAATAGCCTTGCCGAGGTGAAGCGGAGAATGTGCTTTCGAGGTGGAATATTGTTTGTCAAGTTTTGTTGAAGGTTTGTCATTCACCGTATGACCTAAAACACTGTTGGTCCGAGGTGGTCATATCCGACCGAAATACACCGATCCGAGGTGGACATGTCCTACCTGAAAATATTTCTGCTGGTCCGAGGTGGACATATCCGACTTGGAATACTTTTGTCGATCCGAGGTGGACATGGGGCACGACCCGATGCCCGAACTCAAATCATTAACTCAAGTCGAGATCCGACGTTAGGAGGAGGTCGAGGTCCGACCAACTACTTCGGTATTAGGATACGGGCGTAGTCCGATGTCCGCATCGTAGTAATCATCACGTGATCGATCGGCGATGCTTTTCCGAGGTACGTCATACGCGCCAGCGGTAGTTGGGCACTTCGAAAGCGCATGCTGCGTCTTCACACATCCAACCGTAAATAGCACGTGTAATAAACGAAACGGCAGATTTTTAGCGCCATTTATCCTATAAATAGGTCTAAAAGAGTCAACTGCTCATTTTCTCCTTCGACGTTTGAATCCGAGAATACAACCTTAGAAATCACCAATTCCTCTTTCACACTTTGTTGAAGAAATCGAAATCCCGCCCGAAAAAGTAAGTATGTATTCTTCACCTTCTCACCTCTTCTCGCTTTGATAACTCGGTTCGCCTGGTTCCGGTCGTCAAGACCCCAATATAAGGGATTATATATGCCATAACCGCTTGGTAAATCCATAGGACTTAGTTCTGTGGTTTCACCAATGTCTTCGGTATGGGATGGCCTCGGATTGGTGGGCGAAATCAACCTCGACGATGGAGGAGCTTCGGTGGTTGTCGAGAAATACCACATCCCGGAGGATGCATGGTGGTGCTCGCTAAAACCCAACGATAGGGCGATGGCCTCCGAGGATTTATCACCATTTTTGTAGATAGCTTAATAGCTGGGCTTAGATTTCCTTTTGCCCCCATTTTCCTTAGCTTTCAGGAGTATTTTCAGATCCCTATATGCCAACTGACCTCCAATTCTATTAGGTCGGCGGTGGGGCTAGGGTCATTCTGTTATAGCATAGGCGTAGGTTCTCTTTCAAGTCTTGATGCGTTTTTAGCATCAAGTCTATAGGGAGTATATTACACCGTCACCGCTTTGAAGTTTAAAATTGCTTCCCCGTCGAAGGTATCCCATTGGCAAAATAGATACTTCTTTTTGCGGGCTGAGGGGTATCCGAGGTATGAGTGGGGCCTCGGGTCGATAAAGGACGTGAAAATTAATCCCCTGGGCCCTATGGAGAAGCTGTTGAACGATATGGGTGAGATCCTATCGATCAACTATATCGAGACGACTAACGATGTCATGAGTGTCTATAGGTCGAAGCTCCAAAGTCGTGTCTCGATTTGGGTGAGGGCAACCTTCTTATCTTTATTTCCCTCGTTTGATTTTGCTGTGCTAATGAAATTCCATGTTGAATGCAGTGAAGGTTGACCCACCGAGAGAAGTCATGTGCCGATCTCGTCGCTACCGCCTCCTCCGATCGAAGGGAACCGCGAGGAAGAAGGCGAGACGGCGAATCTACCCAACAGCCTGTGGTAGTGGACGCCCTGAAAGACCTTGTGACTGGTCCTCAAACAGCCTCGGGCCCGACGTTGGAGATCGAGGTCCGTGGTCAGCCTCAGTCCGAGGTGCCGACTTCCAGCACTTCCTTATCCTTCCCAAAGGTATACGCCGCTACCCTTCTCCTTGTAAATTTGTTGTTACTTGTTGCTAATTGTTTCATATTCAGGATGCGGCCTCGATGGCAGGTGAGATGCACCGCATGGCCGGGCTTATTGTTGAGGGTGCCTCGCAATACGAGGCCATGGAGAGGAAGCTGGCCGCTGCGGACGGATCGAGGGGGCCGGGCTGAATCCGCTAGACGCCGCCAGGCGGACGCCAACTTGAACTTGCTAAAGCCGACGGAGCCGGTGGCAAAGATGGCCGCGAGAGTGCCCTCAAGAAGGATCGGGCTTGCAGTGGCCCGTGCCAAGTGGAGAGCGCCCAAGAGAGGCTGCCGAGGTCGAGAGAGGTCGGTCAAGCAAACAAAGCGCCTTCTGGCCAAGGGGCAAGGACCTATGCTGAGGGCCTTCGCCAGCAAGCTTATCGAGTCGGAGAGTTTTTCCTCTTTCATCTCCGACCTGGCTGCTGTGATGAGGCCGGAGGTGATTTGTGCCCACCTGGAGAAGTTGGCGACCGAGAGACCAGATTTTGACAAGGCCCAACACGGTTGGGTTGAGGTCGACCACCTGGAGGTATGCAAGAATTATGCTCGCATAATCGCTGGGGCGACCTCCTTTCCCGTGGTGGATGCTTGGCGTCTCCACCACGACGGCGGAGGCCGAACTCAGGTCAAGGAAGATGAAGACTTAGAGCTTCAAGCCTTCCTTGCCGAGTTGAGGACCGAAACCGGGCGGCAGTCCAAGCTGACGCCTCTTCCGCAGATCGGCAACCAAAAGAAGCAAGCAGCAGCAGCCAAAGAAGAGGTCGGAGGGTCGGCAATCGCCTAATGAGCCTCGAGGTCGGTGGACCCATTGTAATAGGATGATTTGCCGGATCGATAGGACCCGTGTTGTACAAACTTCCATTTTGAATAATAATAGACATATCTTTTAAAATGCCTTGTCATTGCCTTATTCTAGCGTTCTTCACCTCAATACTTGGATCGATCATGAACCGTTAACAAAACCGAAAGAAGTCCGAGGTGCTCTAGCCGAGAAGGACGAAGAGGTGGCACATGGAGGAGTCGGTCCGCCGAGCCGACCGGTATTGGCCAAGATGGACGCCGGCTCGGCATTGTCACCGAATCGAAACAAAAGTTGCATGAAGTCGACCGCGAGGCGGCCCGCCTCGCTGAAAATGAGATGTTATGTTAAGGATCACATCTCAAGTCCGGGTCGACTTATCCGCAGATGTGATCCACGGACGATCGATGCATCTGCGAGGAACGACTTGCCGACAATGTAAAAGTCGGCTCGGATCTCGGAAGAGCATGAAGAGTACGAAAAGGTCATCCGCCGGACTGGGGGAACGACTATATCTGAAGCCGACGATCGAGTTCAGAGCTTGTTGGCGGAGGGCATGGTATTGAGGGATGAGGAGGGTCCCAATAGCAAGAATTTTAAAGACTGCCTCGACTCTGTCCTGAAATACATGCAGATGTATGAGATCGTCCGCAAACGACGCATGCCCCCGCCTCGCCGCGCATCTACAGTGGGCAACGCTGATCCCATAATTGAAGAGCCTGAAGAGGAGGGCGGCTACGCTGATCACGCCGAAGTGCTCCGTCAAATGGGTCCATCTGACAGCGGAGCGTATAGAGGACGGCGCTCGGCAGTTCGGAGGAGAGGACGCGCGCGGACTGCCAATCGACGTGGAAGGGCTAGAGCTCGGGGACAAGGGCATAGTCCTGGTCCGACGTCAGGTTCACGGGGTCAAGATGTGGCCTCGGGTGCAGGATTGAATTCCCCAGGCCAGAATCCGCCCGCGCCGAGTCAAACTACTCCCGGAACAGGTCGAGGTGGGGCCACCCTCGTAGATTGGGTGGAAGGCACAGAGTTTATTCCGGTATCCATCACGACTGGGACTTCGCTCAAAATTATCTCACTTGGAGAGTCTCATGAGGCGGAGCCCGAAACCCGAATGAGTGTACATAGTGTAGACTTTGTATGTAGGTATAAATGTATTTAGACTCGTTTCAAGTGTACGTTTCTCTTGAGAGGTATAAACATAGCTTAGGACTTCGCTTGGTCATAAATGTATTTATACCGTATACTTTGCCATAATTTGGTGAGATCCATTTTGGATGTCTTATACATGTAGATTTTTTCAACTTAATGAGTAATCAGATGTATGCATGTAGACTTTCAAACCAGTGAGTAGTCCAGATGCGTTGCAGACCGAGACGCTCAATTCAATGAGTAATCTACGAGTCGCGCGCTTAGTGAGTACCCTACTTAGTGGGTTTTTTTTTTATCTTCGTGAGGCGTCCCTCGTGAAGGTTAAATGCGTATATCCAAATAGATGTTCGCATACGAATAAAATGAAGCGAAATGAAATATTCATTGAAAAATAAATATTTTATTCAACAAATATATGACATCGCACTTCGACAAGGCAAGTAAGGAGACTAACATAAAGCTGATCCAAATCAAAACTATGTAAAGTACCTCATTAAATGAGAAATATGCCGTGTTCGGGGATAAGCGCACCGGATAAGTGAGATAGCTTGTAAGCCCCTTACCAAGGTTCTCGTGAACACGGTATGGGCCTTCCCATGTCGATCCAGCTTGTTAAGACGCCACCTCATCGGTTTCATTATTTCGTAGGACGAGGTCGCCTACTGGACCGTGGAAGTTTTGATCTTTGTTGTAGTACCGCATGACACTGGCTTTATACTTGGCTTCGTTTATGAAGGCTAGCTCGCGCTTCTCTCGAGGCGCAAGGTTTGCTCGCAGTCTTCCTCGCCCCTACCGATCGAAGTGAAGAGCGCGCTGCTTGCGCGCCGATCTCGGCCGATGACAGCCCGCACCGTGACCAGCCGAGGGGGTTTCCGCGCGATGTCCGAGGTGTGGTCCCAGGGACCAAAGGACGGAGGAGATTTTCAGCCACGCTTTAGCTCGGTCCAACCTCTTCTTTAATCCTCAGACGATCGTGCGGTTGGTGACCTCGGTCCGCCATTCGCTTGTGGGTGTGCGACCGAGGTGAAACGTTGATCGATCCAAGTTCTTCGCACCACCTCAAGTTTTGTCTACGAATTGGTGCCGTTGTCGAGACCGAACGCGCGGTATGCCAAGCGGCACTATATTTTTCCACACGGCGTCTCAATTCTCCGCCGTGAGGCTTGATAGTGGTTCGCCTCGACCCACTTTGTGAAGTAGTCTATGGCTACGACTAAGTATCGGCCGACCGGTGCTCGATCGAACGGACCAACAATGTCAATCCGCCACCGCATGAAAGGCCATGGACTCGCAGACGCTAGATCACCGAGGCGCTTTTGACCGTGGAATGAATCGGCACCGGGCACTTTTGACGAGTTCGCCGAATCTGCACGAGGTGGGCGGTAGTATCCCGACCTCGCCTTTCTTTGAGAGAGCTCACGACCGATGTGGCTTCCACAAGACCCCTGTGAATTTCATTGAGCACGTAGTCGGCTTCTTCCGCCCGAGGCACCTCGAGGGTTGAAGGTAAGACTTCCAGTATAGAGCCCTCATGCATAAGATATTTTGGGATTTCGCCATCATCTTTTGGCCTCCAATCGATCCCGAGGTAGTGTGCCCTTCCAGATATGCTTTTAGGGTGTCATCCAGCCGGTTCACCTCCGAGATAACGATATATGAGGCGCCTCAATGCTTCCGAATGAACTTCCTCATCGGGCGGATTTGCCGATGACGGCCAATTTACTAAGGATGTCACCTCTGTTTCCCTCGTGGGATTTGATTAACATCAAGTATCCGAATGAGGCCAAGATCTCTTTGCCTTCTCGCGTATCGCTCATTCGATCCTCCTTAGCCTCGTATGTACCTAATACCGGTTTACCACGACACTGAATCTCCAAATATCCGGACTTTGTCCACTTTCAATTCCTTTGCTAGGCGGAGTCCGAGATCAATGCTTCAGATTCCACTTCGTTGTTGGTGGTCGGAAGGTAAACCGCAGGCGTATGTCACTTCGCTTATCCGGGCCGAGGAGAAGGATACCCGCCCGCTACCCGCTTGCATGAAGCTCCATCCACGCACATCCGCCAACATCCGCGGGTGGTGCAAAGTCGTTCTTCTGCCGTGAGGGTGGGAGTGACCTCGCTGGTAGAGGCGACCTCAGTGAATTTGACTTCCACCAGGAAATCTGCAAGGGCTTGCCCTTTTATAGCCGGCCTGGGGGAGTATGAAATGTCGTGCTCGCCGAGTTCCAGTGCCCACTTAGCTATTCGCCCAGATGACTCCGGTTTTGATAAGACTTGTCTTAGAGGCAAGTCCGTTAACACCTGGATAGAATGAGCTTGAAAGTAAGGCCGGAGGCGTCGCTTGGCGTTCACCAAGGCCAGAGCTACCTTCTCGAGGTTGGTGTACCTCGTTTCCGGTCCTTTGAGAGCTCGGCTAATGAAGTAGATTGGGAGTTGTCGTCCCACCTCATCTCGCACCAGTACAGCACTAATCGCCTCGTCCGAGGTGGCCAGATATAATGATAGAATTTCACCTTGCTTTGGGGCGGATAGTGTCGGCAGGTCGGCGAGATATTCCTTCAGCTGTGTGAAGGCGACCTGATGTTCTTCCTGCCAGGTGAAATCTGGAGCTCTCCTCAGGATCTTGAAGAAGGGAAGCTGCTTCTCGGCAGCTCGAGATAGGAATCGGCTAAGGGCGGCCAGGCAACCGGTGAGTTTGTGTATTTCACGGATGGTTTTTGGGATCTGCATGTCGAGCACCGTTTTCACTTTGGTAGGATTGGCTGTGCCTTCTTGAAACCCAAAGACCCAGAAATTTACCCGTCTCACCACAAATGTGCACTGGGATTGAGCTTGAGGTTGGCCGACCGAGGAGTCAAGAATAGTTTCGAGGTCAATGGCGCAGCCTCACCTTTTTGCTTTTGACTACTATATCATCGACATAGACCTCAACAATTTCTCCTATGTGATCCTTGAAGATCGCGCCCACCATTCTTTGGTAGGTAGCTCAGCTTTTTTAGACCGAAGGCATCTTTCGGATGCAAAGACACCAAGTCGATGAATGAACGCTGTTTTGGGCGTCTTCCGGCTCATCAAGACTTGGTGGTATCCTCTGTATAAATCCAGAAACCAAGACCTCATGTCCCACCAATGCTTCCACCTTCTTGTCAATGTCGTGAGATGGTAACATCCTTTGGGCGGTGTTTATTGAGGTCGGTATAGTCGACACACACGCGCCATCCCCTCCGGCTTTCAACTACAACGGATTAGCCATCCAAGTTGGGTATTTAACCTCGCTCGTGATTTTAGCCTCGAGTCGGGTTACCTCGCCTCTTATGACCGCTTTACCCGGCAAAACTTCTTTTCTTCGCCGAACCGGTTTAGTAGTCGGATCAATGTTAAGACGATGAGTTATGAGCTCGGGCGAGACCCCACCATATCCAATGGAGACCATGCAAATACATCTCTATATTCCTTAGAAGTTGCATGACCACCGACCTAATATCGACCGAACTCGGTACCAACCTCGACAACTTTGGAAGGGTCGTCGTCAGATAGTCAGATTCTCACGATCATCCCGAGGTGGCAACTCGGAGGTTCTCAGAATTGCTAGGCCCGTGGTAAGGCCGCATCTTGGTTGAGACTCGTAGGCATTCTTTAGGCGCCGCTTGGTCACCCCGAATGCTTAACACTCCACGGGGAGTAGTATCTTAATGGCGAGGTGGTACACGGAGCAGACGGCCTGCTTGCATACAGCCAATCTCTTCCTGTGATAATGTTGTATGGAGAGGAGCTCGACCGTGAAAAATTGAATGGCTTTGGTAACCGACTGGGCGCGCCCTACGGTGACCGGAAGGGTAATGACCTTCAGTCGAACCGCCTCTTGAGTAAAGCTCCGCAACGGGAAGGTGCGGTGTACAATTCCTCCAACATCAAGTTTATCCAGCAGCTGAATATGATGCTAACGGAAGCTCCGATGTCAATGTAGACCCGATGTACATTCTTGTTACCCACCACGGCCAGATTGTAATGGCGCCCCGTGGGGCATGATCTTAGGTATCGGGTCGCTTTGGAGAACACGATATTTTCTCCATCCCGAGTCGCTTGTTTTTCGCTCTTGGGGTCGGCCTCCGAGCTTCATTTCTAAGCGACGACCTCGCTGCACTAACCGCAGCGACCGGTTATAGCGTAAACCCGCCCATCGCATTGGGACCTTCGTCCTCGCCATCTTCGTGTCGGGTTGCCGCTGAGGTCGGGTCCACGCTGTTACCACCTCCATTTTTCCTCTCGCTTTTTATTACCCGCCCAGTCGGCCGGTGTACTTCTTCAAGGCTCCTTCTTTCACGAGCTCGTCAACTGCGGAGCCCAAGGACTTGTAATCTTCAGATCGTGACCGCACCCTTGGTGGTAGTCACAATACTTTCCCGCTGACTTTTTTTCGATCCTCCTTCATAGGAGGTTTTGAAAGAGCTCGCGAAGCTCAAATATTTCACCGGATTCAATAAAGGGCGATCGTTATTACTGTGGTTTGGTCGAGGTCCCACCTTGATTCTCTCGGGTCCCTTCTTTATTCTTTCGAACGCACTGCTCAAAGACTCGGCCCCGATCCTCCGGCTTTCTTCTCTCACCGCTCATCCTGCATCTCTCTTCTTCCGGTCCGACTCGTCCCTTTCGACAAAGTTATCAACTGTGGTCCAAAGACGACTAGCGTCTTTGGTCGCTCACGGTGATCTCTTTATTCAAAGCTCCGTGTCGGATCCCGCTCGAATGCGCTGATGATGTAGATCGTTACTCTCATCTATTTTAAGGGATTCCATGATGAACTGGAGACGAAATTCGACATTGTTTCGTCCGTCCTCGGCGGATTGTAAGCGGATCGGACGAAGGTTGTCGAGGCGGCATCTTCCGTAAAACGCCATTTGAACCGATCCATGAGGTCTTTGAAGCAATGGATGCTTTGCTCGGCGAAGCGAGGTGAACCAACGCCGAGCGCTGAGATTAGCACCTCGGGAAAGACCTTACACATATGGAAATCTTCCATCCTCGGTTTGCCATATTGGTGGTATAAGCAAATAGGAAGTCGAAGGATCTCCAGGCCATCGATGCGCAATATTCGAGCCCGATATCGCCGCGGGCAAGGTGTATCCGTAATCTCCTCGAAAGAGAGATAATTCGTCCGTGTCGGTCGAATCCGGGAGTTCGTTACCATCCTCTCCGGGAGTAGGAGATCGATAACGACGCCGCCATCTCTTCGTGGGGAGTTCGACCGCCCTTCCTCCCTTCTTTCCCGCCTATTTTCATGGGTATCATGTCGAGGTGGAGAACGACTCCGCGGGGGTATGAGGATGAATGAACCCCGCATCGGGCGATCATTATGTCGTGATGAACGTTGATTGTTTTGAGAGTAAGCGACCTCGATCGCTCAGAATCACCACTTCGGGCACTCTTGAGGGCCGCCCGCTTGTCCTCCGTTGAGGAAACTCGAATTGATTGAAATCGACGCTGAGGAATTCGGATATCGCTCGACCGAGGACCTCGTGGGAGCGGTGAACCTCCTGCTCACCCAGATCGAGGTCGGTGTCTTCCTCTTCGTTGGGGTGGCGACCGAGGTGTATGGAAGCATTTTCCATGTGACCATCAGTGTGTGACACGGTGGCGTCCGCACCCTTTCCCTGCCAGTGTGACCACCGATCGCCCTCCGCATTTGTTACCGACATCGCCGACAAGATTAGCGTTTGCACGTGTCCTTGCCATTAGATTGTAGAAAACACAGCTTTTTGTTCAAGAAGTTTCCCACAGACGGCGCCAATGATAAATCTAGTATGAGAGATTTATGAAAACAGTAAAGAACACAAGAGACTTTTACGTGGTTCGATCAAGAATAAGATCTACGCCCACGGAGAGACGATCCTCAAGATGTTTACTATAATTTGATTACTGCAAGATCTCCAAGGGTTCTAGTATTCAGAATTTACAACCCTTTACCTTCAATCTAACTCCTATTTATACACAAACGTAAATCATGTCCCACGAATCCTTGATTGGCGGGCCATAATTCTCCCATAACCCACCATGATCTCCACCATTATTACTCATGGTTACCGCCATTACCTCATTACCGTTACCCATAATTAGGGTTTAGGATCGTCATTTAGGCGTAACCGAAGTAGAGCAACAATGAGGTTAGGTCCCACTGTTGGGCGAGAGGTTACCATATCCTATCATGAAGATTCCGTGAAATTATAATTTTCATATTTATTGTAAAGATAGACAACAAGATGAAAAATTATAAATAAGAATTTGTGTCTATTCAAAGATACGGTACATTAATTCTAATTAAATTATGTATTTACCGGAGTACGTGGCGCCTCACAAACTGCCAGCCGACGGTTGTTGTCTCATGTTCACGAAGAACCACACAAGCTGCAGCCTGCAACAGAAAAACACACACACACACACAAAATCACCATCAAATAAAAAGCCACATGGAGAGAGCCGCTAAACATGTGGCTGATTAATGTTAAATAATCAAGCAGATTCAACAGAATACATGAGAGCAATGGATGAGAATCTCGACTCCAGACAATATTCCTATTTCCTAACAAATCTAGTTACATATACAACAAAAATGAGATTATAACATATGATCAAACAGACAACTCAGTGTTGGAAACAAAAATTTCTAAAAAGGGACACTTACTGTTCAGTATTAGTGCCTAAATAGATAAAATTTGTTTAGGTAATCTATTATTCACTAACATGTATTATAAACTTTGGGATATGATATCCTAATTGAAAGGCTTAGTATGAAGAAATCCTAACAATGAAGATACAAATATTCAATCATATATATTGTCAATTCTTAACCGTAAATGCCCCAAATTAAGAGACAAGAGTAATGACTCCAGTAACATAAACCCATGGGCGGATCTACAGTGTGGTTGAAGCCCAGTGCAAGCCCAAAATTTTTAGTTATATCTATATATTTTTTTAATGCCCAAATCATTATTCGCCCACCCTCCCCTCCCCCCCAAAAAAAGTGTACAGAATAGAAAACGCAGACGTAGAAGAAGACGTAGACGCAGACGTGAAAAAAGAGAGCAATCTATAAATCGTTTCTTTCTCTTCCGATCACCACCGCGAACCTTTCACACCGGAATCGGCTCATGGTCCGCCCTCTTCTACTGTTTGGCTGCTCCATCACATCTTCTCATCTTGTATATTGAAGTTTAAAGTATGGAGTGGCCCTAAATTTTAATTTAAAACTACAAAAATTCCCACAAGGCCACTACACTTAATGATAATTGTGTTTTCTAGTTCTTCATTACGGTATGGCAATTTGTAAAGTATATGAAAATTTTTATCAATGAATCATCATTGCCAATTGTAATTTGCTAATGATATTGCTGCTACCAAAAAAAAAATTTACTACCAATATTTTGTAAGTTAAGTCTTTGTGGAGAATTTTACAGAGTCTATAAAAAATAAGAAATTTATTGGGATTTGGGCATAGTTTTTGTATTCTATGGAGAACTTAGAGAAATTACTTTTCCACTTAACCAATGACAGTATTAAATGGATTTGAGATTTTTTTGTTTGTTTTATATGTTTATACTATTATTCTTTAATGCTTTGCAGTACTTCGATTACTAAATGGAACATCAGCATTCTGTAAAAAAAAGAAAATGCCTTATCTCAGCCTTCTTCAAGCTACAATTGAACGAACATTTTCTGCAATGAAGCATGTGAAGAAAGTACTTCGTAACAAGATGAGAGATGATTTACTTGAAGACTCGCTAATGCTCTATATTGAGAGAGATTTTGTTAAGGATATAGATATAGATTCTGTTATTGATGAATTTTATGTATTAAGGTCTCGTATGGCACAACTTATGTAAATCGAATTTTTTTGGCATGTATAAAATATAATGCTTTGAAATTTTTATTTTTCACCCCACCCCAATTACAAATTGCGGATCCACCCCTGCATAAACCACATGACAGCTCTTATTTAACCAACATTAGAAGCATATCACGTTGCTCTAACTGAAAAGTAAAACATAGAATACAAGATAAAATGCAAAAATGAAATAAATAATACAGCATTAGGGAAGGAGACTAATAATCGGAAATAAAATGTCGTTTTGGTATAACTCATAGGCAATCATCAGCGAGAACAATTAATCACCAGACATGATTCCGCCATTGCTAAAATTCATGAGAGTTTTTCTTTTCTAATGCATTGAATTTACAACTGTAGTTATAGAAATATTTAGCAGCAATAGAGCATAAACAAAATTGTGCATCTTTAAGCAATCGGATCATAAATGTTCAATATATTCGTTTCTGACAAGTCAGCATCTTTCATATCCAATATCACAAAACAACATAAATATTAAATTCTGCAACAAAATTTCTGGGGAAAAAGAAAGAATACAGCGAAAATATAGACGGTGTTTGGCTGAGCTTACAAGCTCTTTAAAATAGCTTATAAGCTATAGCAGAGTGTTTGACAAAATAGTTTCATAAACAGATTTATATGTTCATGAAATAAGCTCAAACAAATTTTATAACTCCCATAAAAATAAGTTGCTCAAACCCAACTTATTTTTTCATAAGCTTATAAGTAACCATGAATTTACCAAAATAATCTTATTATAGTTTGTTATTTCCTACATATACACTACCAACTTCATTTTTCATCAATTTTATCTCTCTAACTCACGATTCTTTCTCTAGTTTATAAGATCAATTATCCAAACATTTTAATAACTTATAAGTTCTTGAAACAATACTTCTTATAAGCTCTTGAAACATCTTATAAGCTCCTTAAAATAAACTTAGCCAAACACCCCATAGTATGATTTGAAAAGTAAAAAATTAAATAGAGATATCAGGAAACGTACGATTGCATGCCAAATAAGCAGATGCGTGATGTTTTGTTACAGCTGAGAATACTCAAAACTTTACAGAATTTTTTTGAGAGTTTTGAAGAATTGAGGTCAAACTTTTTTCTTTCTTCTTCTTTTTTATTATTATTATTTTTGTTCTTTTTCTGTAAAACGAATTTTGGAAAATAAACACGATGGCCGGAGGCGCTGAGATTTCTTTGTTTATATATATATATATATATATATATATATATATATGGACTGGTTCACGCAGGGACGAATTCAGAAATTTAGTATAGGGGCTGAGTATAACACGTATGTGGTCGGGGATGGACGTAGAAAAATTTCACTAGTTGTATTTATTTGATACTCTAATAAGAGAATGGTTATGGGAGATGAGGAGTGTCGTCTAATTTGAGTGCAGATTATACTTTTTATTTAAGTATGTATTCATTCTCTACTTCGATAATTATTTCTTTTAATTTATTTAGACGTCTTTCAACGTGTTTTTTCCTTGCCTCACTCCTAAATTCATTATACAAAATCCTCTGGAACATAAATATTTTTTGTATGAAAAATATGAGAATTTAAAGTTGGAGTTCATCCATTATTGGTTATATTAATATTTGTAAGTATAGATTTTTAATTCTAATTAAAATTCTTAATTAACTAAATGATGTTAATGTCTAGATTTTTATATAGCACTTTTAGAGTTTTTTTTTTCTTTTCAAATTTTATCACTTTTCTGCACGAAATATTATATAATTCGTATATTTAAAACTTATGAAAAGTATATAAAGAATGTGATTTAAACTAACTATTGCAACTTAAAAATATATATATTCGTAGTTTTGTGAAAATAGTAATAAGAAACTTCCTAAAATATTAGAACTGTGATTATGGATGGCAATCGGGTCGGGCGGGCACGGATAGTGTCGAACCACTTCCGTATCCGCGAAAATGATCCCCGCCCGTGACCCGCCCGTGACCCACGACGGGTAGGAGATTCCTATCATACCCGCGACCCGCGGATACCCGCGGGTTGGCGGATACCCGCGAACCCGCCACCCGACGGGTATCCGCCACCTGCCACCCGCGGACTACCCACGAAACCTTCACTCGCGACCCGCGAAACCAAGCATTTCAAAAAACACAAAAATATCACTAACAAATTCATAAATCATAAAGTTCAAATCCACAATTCTAGGGCTTCGCGCTTCCTAGTTCTAATTAGAAATTAGAATATTAATATTTTATCATAAAATAATTATTATACGAATAGTTTTTCGCGGGTTCGTGGGTAGGGTTCCTGGGTAATTCGCGGATAATTCGCGGGTGTTTTCGTGGGTAGAGTTCACGGGTATACGGGTTTCGCGGGTACGGGTATTGCCAAACCATTTCCGTACCCGCGAAGTAAACGAGTCCTAGTTTTCAACCACAAACGTACCCGCGGATACGAAATACACACCAAACTTGCGAATAATCGGGCGAATACCCGTGGGTATCGGGTACCCGCGGGTCGATTGCCATCCCTAACTGTGATTAATGAATATGGAACAATTGAGAGTTGGAACAAAAATTCAAATTTTTCATTCGCATAATTTTGCTAGAAAAAATGTGATCAAGTCCTTTTTCAAAATCGTGAAAAAATATTAACCAAAAGTAAATTCAATATGTTTTGTAATTTTGTTCATATATGTTACTACATATCATGTAAATTAAATTTTTAATTATTTAGGGTGGGCTATTGAAGTTTGGCTATATATAATATATATAAATATAAAAAGAAATTTTGGGTTTGCATTGGGCTGGAGCCCTGTGTAGTCCATTAATAAATCCTCCCATGAGTTCACGAACATACACCTCTTAATGTACGAATATACGAAAAATATATAATTACATAATATACATGCACAACAAGTACAAAATTATGTATATGTTGTATGTATATGTATAATTTTATGCGCATGTATATAATGCATTTATGTATTATTCACATATTCACTAGTTAAGAGGTTACATGAACTTATCCCTATATATATATATATATATATATTGTTCTTCACGTGAAAAGTAAGAATCATAAAATTTCTATATGAACAAAATAAATATGTTATGAAAATTAATGCATTCGTCGAAAAAGTAATTTGAATCAAAAATTAAGAATTTTGACTCAGGTTTGAATCCTATGAAAGTCCAAAATTTTATTTTTTGAATTTACTAATTTTCTCAATAGATTCATCAATTTCATAAAAATTCATTATTTTTAGTTTTCACGATAAAATAATTCATATGTTAATCTTTTTCTTATATATATATATATATATATATATATATATATATAGAGATGGATCGTAGGAATGGATAATTTGGTAGGAAATGAGAATAACCGGGCCTTTGATTCACCGGATCAATGATTGAGATTTAATTTCGGTTGTCTACTGCTTTTATGTTGTGTGTGTTACACGGATTCTCGTGCAAAGACTAGAACCATTCTTGTGCTTTCTGTTGAATGAAAGATGTGCTAAACTAATATATTTAACATATGTGCTACGAATAGATGAAATATGTGCTAAACTAATATGTGCAACATAGTAATTCTGATTGTGCTACACTAATATGAAAGATATGCTAGACTTACATATCTATTCCTATTTCCTACACTTATTTCCATTCTCACATGAACCATCTCATATATATATATATATATATAGGGTTGGGTTCCCGTAGTACTGGTCCCCGAGATAGATGTAGACTCAATCTAGACCACACATTTTGAACACGTAGTTGCACCATGGTCGACACATGGCAGCTCCTTTTCTTTCTTTTCTTTTAATTTTCACAGGCAAAATGGGAAGAAATCAAATCAACCTTCTTCTCTCCTCCTTGGTGGCAAGGCGGCACGGAGACGACGGCGGCAACGGCGGACGGACTGACGACGACGGCAGAAGACCAAATGAACATCAACAATATAAACAAACAACAACAAACAATAGATTTTGAAAGAAAGAAAAAGAAGAAAAAAAAATTGAAAACAAAATTGATGGATTTTGAGAAAAAATAGAAGATAAATTTGATAGATGATTGAAGAATCGAGAAATATGATGGCTATGGCGGTGGTTCACGGCGAATTCGCGTGTCAGTGAAAGAGACGACGGAATTGACATAGAAGGATGAATGAGAGATTTTCTGTCGAAACCATAAAAATGCATTGAACAAAACATGAAACTGCATTGAACAAAACATGACAATGCATTGAATAAAACATAAAACTGCATGTTGCATCAAAACACAAACATGCATTGAACAAAGCACGCCCATGCATTGATCAAAACATGTCAATGCATTGAACAAAATGTAAAATGCAGTCAACGGGCGCTGGGCCGCGAAGCACGAAGCGCTGGCGCGCAAGGCGAAGCGCTAGCACGCCTGCTACCGGACGCGAGCTTCCAATCGCATGCATTATTGTGTTTAATCGCATGCATTTTTTGTTCATTTGAATGTATTATTCAGCTCAACTAAATGCATAGTTTGTTTTCGCAATCACATAACAAATCAAATTACTAATCTACCCTTAATGAAGCGAAAATCAGCGAAATTAAGCTTAAAAGTCGAAAAATCTCAACCATAGGATTTATGAGATGAATGGATGAGATTGAGTATTACATACTATTTGGGGCTTGGGTACTATATGATCTATCCTCTATGTATATATATATACACGAGGCGACAATCCCAGCATTAAGTGAAAATATTACAAGTCACCCCGTTCTTTTTCACGTTTTGCATATTCGTCCATTTTAAAATTGTGACCGCCAAAAATAAACCCGTCGCAAATCAAATTTTCAAGACAAATAAAATTGTTATTTTTTAATAACAAAAAGAAACACTTTGGTTTCTAAGATATTTTAAATAGGGGTCCAAACTTAATTAACTATTTTCATTGAAACATATACTACTCATAACCTTTTATAAAATTTCCTACACCTGATATCCATTACATTAAAATAGACTAATTTTCTTGTTTCCGGTCGAACAGAGAGAAGACTTTCTCGATCGAAAACAGACATTAGTCGACCGGAAACAAGGACACGTGTGGATAAATTGAAAAAAAAAAGACTAATTTTCTTGCTTCTGATCAATTAACATTTGTTTTCGATCGAGAAAACCTTGTCTTCTATCGACTGGAAGTAGACATAATAAATTGATCATGTAATGTAACAAATTAAAAGATTCAGTATAAGGAGTACACACTTTTGAAAAAGTGTGTAGTTGTATATAATTCCACTTTTAAATATATTCTTTTTGTTTACTCTTCGTAACAAATCCGATTGGATATGGTAAGTAATAATTCGATTGCAAAATTTGACAAAAGAATCAGATGTGTGTTGGTTTCAAACAATTTATGGATCAATTTTATTTTCTTCTCCAAAGGACTTTTGGTGTTACTGTTGTATACTCATGTTTATAATAAGTGTATCACATGTTAAGGTGTGAATAGTAAAAATAATTTTTGATATATAATGAGTGATTTTGAGGTTGAATAATAAGAAATAATTCTAAACAAGAAAGTAATAAATATTTATCGTTAATAGAAGAAGTATTGTTTTAAAAACTATGTATATGTTTAGAATATATCCAAGTCATGATAACTGCATCAAGAGTGATTCATCAATCTTGGAGGAGAGACGTGCTATTCGAAATACTACGTGTGTAGTTATGGAGGCGCCATCTCCGTGCTGAGCTGGCTTCATTCAAATTTCCCACGTTTCTATCTACAAAATTCACCCCATTCCTCTTATCGGTTGCAAATATAATCCGTCAATATAAATCTCTCTACAAACCCACTTCGAAATCAACAAAGAAAGTAGTCAACTCAATTTTGCAATTTCTCACTCTGCAGGAAAAGGGATAAAGCAGAGAGAGAGGTGAGAAGATGGAAGCACAATTACATCGACCTTCTCATGGCCATGAAGACGGCGGAGCGCATTCAGGTTATAAAATTTGACACACACACATATATACATTCTCGGTTAGCGTATTACATATACTCGATTTACTTGTGTATTTAACTTTGTAAAAAGCTTTTTTTTTTCTTGGGTTGTTGTTTTGGTTGGTGAAGTGGTTGAGGGAGGAGGTGAAGGTCACGAGAAAAAATCAGTGTTGAAGAAGGTTAAGGATAAGGCAAAGAAGATGAAGGACACCATCAAAAAACATGGCCACGGTCACCAACACCACGACGACGAAGAAGAAGATCATCAAGTTCATGGCGCACCCGGTTCATTTCTCTGCTCTTTTTCTTCCTCAAATCAAAAATGTGTTTAAAGTTCCATTAATTTTAATATTCTAGAAGTTGATAAGCGTAGGTTTTAACAAATAATATTCTTGTGTTGTAGTGCTCGAATCCACTATTGTAAGGAGCATAAATCTGCCCAAGGAAAGCAACACCAATCCAAGGGCCCCAAATGATTCTCTTGCAAATCTTCCTCACTCCGCACCCACCGGTAACATGCATCTTCTTTTCTCTTCACAGTTGCGTACTATTTTAGCCAATATTCTGTTTCTTGCTTACTAGAAAATTATTAAAATTAAGATTATCCTCTTAACAAAGCCGATGTTGTTCGACACTTTGAATGTTCATGTATCAGAACAGAGGAGTGACCATCAGTCTGCTCCGACAGAAAAGCAGCTAAATTCAAAATCCAATCAAGTTGAAAACCCACAATTCAACTCAAAAGGTCAAGAATCAACAGACACGATCGCTGGAAGAATATCGTCAGCCACTTATGCTGTCGCTAACAAGGCCGTCTCCACCAAGAACGTGGTAGCATCCAAGCTCGGATACAGCAGCGGAGGCGGCAGTGAAAATGGAGGCAAAGATAGTAACAACGGGCAGTCGATGAAGGAATACTTGTGTGAGAAATTGAAACCAGGAGATGAGGATAAGGCGCTATCGGAGGCAATAACCGATGCGCTTCACAAAGAGGAGCCGAAGAGGGGAAGGTGACTGTGTCGAAAGAGGTGGCTGAGCGGCTGGGCACGGCGCAGGATAACAAGAGGAAGGAGAGGACGCGTTGGCTGCAGGGAAGAGAGTTCAGGGCAGGGGTGGCGGAGAGGCTGCAAAACGCGGTGAGCTCGTGGCTGGGGAAGAGCAATGGGATGGAGACTGCTCGGGACTCGGTCGCCAATGCATTTGGTGAGTTTTGTGTTCGCAATTTCTCTTCTCATTCAATATGGCCCCAACTGATATACACTCGTGTGATGTTGTAGTGAGCGATGCGGCGGGCGGAGGCGGCCCGATGTCCAAGGAGCCGCACCATCGCTGAATCTGAATCTGCATTAGCTTCCGTTGCCGGTCTTAGTGCCACTGGGTTTCTTATAAATTGGTTTTGAGTTTTATTGAGATTCAGATGAATCATCCGCTGATTGATATGGTGACTTGTTTGTATGTTTTTCGGTCTACGAGTGGTTTGCTTCATTTTAAATTCTCTGTTAAATATTCAGATACAATTAAACCTATTACTTGATACTATTACTTATCTTTTACCATGAGTTTTCATCGATTAATATTCAAATTGCATCAAATTATAAAAATCTCTTCTCGAACAGTAGATGCTAAAAAGTTTTAGTTGGATCACGGTTTTAACATGGAAATGCACATATAGAAAGTTTGAGGGGGAGTTTCCACCTTAAGAAAGTTAGGAGGAAATAAACCTATAAAAAGGCTTAGGAGGATTGTTCGCAAATTTGAGATGAAAATACTCATATTAAAATTTGTACCTAAAAGGCTTTGTTTTGTAAAAAAAATTATCTGTGTTAATTTTTTGTTTTCTAGAATATATATTTGTAGTATTTATAAGACACGTTAATATTTTTATTAAGTTAGAATAAATGGATACACGGAATATATCTAGGTGGAAAAAATTATGAATGATGATTATGTCCATATATATATACACTATATATATATTATATTGATAGAGGTCACATAATTTTATAACTTAAAAGTTTACTTAAATAATAATGCAAAGTTGGTAAAAAAAACAGCATAAGTTTCTCTAAAACTAAAACTAACGACCTTATATCCATCAACCTTATATCCATCATTTGTGAAGTGAAGACAGACGACTACATTTGTTATCCATTTCATTAATTTATATATTATTATTATATTATATAAATATATGTAATATTTTATATTTGATTACTTTGATTTAGATAAATATTTAATTTCAATATAATTTATAAGTTGACAAAACAATAACAATTATTTTCATAATTAAATTATTAAAATATTAATTGATAGTTAAGAAAAAAATCATTAAAAAAAATTAAACACAAAAAGAAGCAATCGAAAATTAAAAATAAAAATAAATGAAAACCCGAAAAAGAAAAAAGAAAAAATCAATTTTTATGAAAAAAGTAAGTAGATTAAACACAAAAAGAAGCAATAGAAAATTAAAAATAAAAATAAATGAAAACCCAAAAAAGAAAAAAAAATCATTTTTTATGAAAAAAGTAAGTTAGAGGAGAAAGAAAATTATGATTTTGAAATTTCAAATCTATTTTTTTATCGTTTTTATGTCAAATTAAAGATTTTATCATGAGCTATAATTTAAGATGCACAATGTATATTTATGATGAATAAAATTTAGCAAGAATAAGAAAGAAGCAAAATAAATCAATATAAACAAAGAATTTTTTTTCTCTCATCATAATGAATATGTTTTGGAGGACAATGGTATTGGGAATGATTCCCTTTAATATATATATATATATATATATATATATATATATATGATATTAATCAAAGCGTAAGCGAGGATAAGTCTGGATAATCCAAAACTCAAATTACTGATTAAAATTAAAAATCTTGATTGGTATAAGTATTAAGTAGTATCTATATATAAATGCATGTACGTAATTATATCTACACACAAGACGGGGACCCCTCTACTGCTTTTTTACAGAAAGGAGAGTGCCTTTATTTGAGAAAATAGAAGCCGAAAAACATCCATCTTTTACAAAAATAATCATATTACTTCCCTCCTAATGAAATAAAATTTCGGATATTTGGTCTTTATTTATACTAATTTGATTGCGTATATTTGTACAAGTTTGATTAATTTTTTATAATATATTATACTAGCTTGATTAATAATTTCTAATAATATAGTTTTAGGTTCATGATATGATATGAATTTTGTATCACAAAATAAGAAGAAAAATTAAAAAATCTCACATACATACTTTTCCTTTAAAACTTATTCTCGATTATAAAATCAATCTTGAAAATTCATGTACAGTCTACATTAAACGTTACATCTAACATCTGCAGTACTAGAGAATTAGGTATGGATAAAATCCTCATCCTCCAGCAGCGGTAAATATTAGCAAGCAATAAACCATAAACCCTAGGACAAAAACCACCTAAAAGGCTAAAACAAAAGAATATAAGCAACCAAAGAAAAAAACCACAAAATCTTCCTAGCTACAAAAAAACATCATTCGACTGATCCAAAAATCAAATACAGGGAGAAAAAGGCATGGCATTCACAATCACATGATAGAGCATGCATGAGGGTTTTCGTCGCTGAAGATGGACGCCACCGCCTCGTCGGCGGCGACGGCGAGCGAGTAGACCGCCGGCGTGTGGAAGAAGGTGTGAACGCTTGGCGCCGCGACGTTTCTGGACGTTTCATAGTAATGGTTGATGACGTGAGAAGGGTATCTGTAGAAGGAGGAAAAATACGAGTAGCCGGGATACGGCCATGGCTCCGCCGCCTTCCCAGCGCGTTTTATGGCCTTGAGCACCTTTCTCTCCTCCAATGCGTAACCCCTCACCGTTATTTTTTGCACCTCCATGTCTACTTCCACCTCATCCACTCCTAACATTATAAAATATATATGTAACGCTCGCGTAAAATCATGTTTTATCTCCTATTTTAATAAAGTCACTCACCTTTGAGCTTGAGTAGAACTTTCCTAACCTTGGAAGCACATCCCTCGCAGTCCAAGTTAGGAACCCTCACCTCCAACATCTACAAAAACACGGACATGAATTAGTTACATTTGTCCACATACTTTATTACAAATTAGAATTTAGAATAGACAAGAAAAGGAAGAGCAGAAAATAACTCACAGACATAGTGAGATAGGTATGAAACTGAAAATCGGTGAGAGATTGATGGTAATTATTTGCTTATATAAGGAAAAGGGGACATTTTTTATATAAAAGAAATTTGAAAAGGAGGGTTGTTTTGGGGCGAATGGTATAATAATGATGAAGAGCAGCAGGTCATGATATTGAATGCATTGGAGATTGAGACAAGAGAGCACAGAAGGGGTCAGGTCAGGCGTGGGGGTCGGAGAGCGTGACTCACTTTTTAGCACACCCTTCTCCCTACTTCAACTTCATAATTAGGTGTCAGGCACCATATTTTTTTGGGGGGATTTTCTTTTTCCAACTGAAATCAAACTACATAATTTTGTTGTAATTTGAATTTCATGAAAGTTACAATCTTTGCAACCTAATTTTTTTTATCTTGGCTAAAATATACATTGGATGTTGATTATTAAGGTTGTTATCACTTTTAGAGTGATAACTAACATGCAATTTATAGAATATTTCAGATGATGAAAATGTAAATGTGACTTCTACAATAATCGTTTAATCAAATGCATTTTTATGTACTCTTGGATTTTAAGCTAGCACAGTTGTATCTATTCAGAATAACTGCAATATTGATAAAAAATAACTTTTGATCCGTGAAACATTAACATACTAATAATAATTATTATTATTGTTATTATTATTATTATTTTGATGTCTTATGTGTTTGTATATATCCCTGCTGGAATTTTGGTATGTGCATAACTGGGCTTGTGGTATTTCATAATTTGATTTTGGATCTCTGGATGCTAGCAAAAGGAGTAAGGATTAAATGATATATACTATGCAATTTGTCTCCTGGGATAGGAAGATCAAAATGTGATGGTATTTGTAATGCAGCGTGCGTGCGTGGAACAGGAAGAACAAGATCAAAACTCGTTGATTCAAATGAATACTGAGAATTGACGATAAGAGATAAATCTCGATTTCATAAAAATGTCAAAAGCTGCCAACGAAATGAAACAAACGGAGATTAAATACTAACCCTAATCTCCGAAAATACAAGAAATACCAAAAAAGGCCCAAAACAAAAATCCGAAATTGCAAAATAACCCCAAAAAACACTAAACTGCGAATTCGACCCTCTAAACGATAGAATTTGCCTGAAAAACACTAGGTTTTCTTCGAAATCTGAAACTTTCCAGAATTGCGGTAATTCTTCGTATGATCCGCGCGTTTCATAAAATCATCCGCAACTTGCGCCGCATCAATTTGTCTTACTTACTAGGCGTTATAATGCGGGAGTGTTAATTCGATATCGATTAAATACATTTAGTGATTTATCTCTTCCATAAATGAGATATTGCACGTCATAGATAATTCATCCTATACAAAAAATGTGTATAAAACAGTGTGACTAGTTAAGATTTATCGTACATACTCATACCTAAATACAAAAGCATATATCAATTACATTTATGGTTTGTAATATTACTGATACTTAATATGTTAGAATCCGAATTTTAATCACAAAACTCTTCTTCATCCTATATTAATATATGGGGAAATATATCAAACTACACACATTTCTAAAAGTGTGTACAGCTCATGTCCATTTTACAAAATCAATACATAACATACCCATTTATATTTTTTAATATATATTTCTAGTGAGTTTCGCCAGTTTGGTCAGTGAAATGACATAACACTGACTCCGAAAACATAACAAATCAATAAATGATTGGGAAATTATTTTCAGTGTATTGGATATTATTATTATTTTAAATTACTTTATATATGAATGATATCATTAAATCATTAAATTATGTTAAAAGCATTAAATTATTAAATCATGTATCTCGTGGGAGAGAGGATTTAATTAAAATCGACCGGAGAGAGATTTAATTAAACATTCAAATTTTGAATAGGTCGACTGGATGCATCTCGACCGGAGAGGAATTAATTAAAAATCGACCGGAGAGAGGATTTAATTAAAAATTCAAATTTTGAATAGGTCGACTGGAGACAGGATTTTTAATACAATTTTAATTAATTCAGATCGGAAACATCAAAGAATTAATAATTAGTATTAATTCATGTTGAAATTGGTCGACCGGAGAGAGGAATTATGAAATGAAATTAATACTAATTATTAATTCATGTCTCCGGTCGACCGTAACATCAAAGGTCGGCCGGAATCAACGATTTTCGATCGGAAACAAGGCTAATTAATTTAAATTGAATGTATGATATTTAAATTAATATTTAAAGGTAATCTATGGAAATTTTGTAAAATATTGAAATCTTTGAAATGATAACACAACTTATGAATTTTGAAATATTTAATATTGAAATTATCCTTCATATTTACCGTATTAATTAATAGTGTACAAAATAGTACTACGAAAGTAAAAGCTACACTAAAATTGCGAAAAATTGAAGAAGACAAATAAATTACACTAAAATTGCGAGAAAATTGAAGAAGACAAATAAATGCGAAAAAGTAAACCAATAATTGAACCAATTCTCTCCTATTTATACAATTCGATAGTAACAAATACAAATCCAACAAATTGCTATTGCTCTTGCTCCTCGAATTTTCGTTCTTCATTACATTGCTATTGCTCTTGCTCCTCGAATTTTCGTTCTTCATTTCGATCCACAACCCAGTAGCTGTGTCTCAACAAGTAAGTTATTCGAATTTTTATTTATTTTCGACGTGTTTTGAATTTATTGTTGTTTATGATATTAATTTGTGTTTAGATTTATTATTGTTATTTTTGTTTAGATTTATTATTGTTTATTGGTATGGATAAATTATTGCGTTTAGATAATTAAATTAATTGGATAATTTGTTTAGTGTTTGGATTTTATTGTATTATTAGTATATATAATTCGATATAATTCGTTTAGATAATTATTTATAATTATATAGCATATAATTAGTTTAGATGAAATTAGATGTTTTATACGATTTTATGGCTTTTTATATGAAAAATAAATGAATTAAAGGAATCCTCTCCATCGATGAATTAAAGGAATTATATGAAAAATAGATAAATAAATGATTTTATGGGTTTTAAAAAATCATAAATGAATTAAAAATTAAATTACATTAAAATCCTCTTTCCGGTCGACCAATTCCTTGATTCGGTCGACCGGAATCAAGGAATTGGTCGAATTTAGGAGAGGATTTTAATGTAATTTAATTTTTTATTGATTCTCAAACATAATTAAATTAATTATTCAAAATCCTCTCTCGATTCGACCAATTCCTTGATTCCGGATCGGAATCAAGGAATTGGTCGAATCGGAGAGGGTAAAATGTAATTTAATTTTTTATTGATTCTGTAAACATAATTAAATTAATTATTCATTTGAAAACATAAAATTGGTCCACGGAAATTATCAAATTAACAACGATTTCGGTCGACCGAATCTTCGAATTGTCGACGGAATCTTGAATTGTCGTGGGAGAGAGCTATTTTCGACCGGAGAGCTTATTTTCGAACGGAATCTTCTAATTATCAAATGAATTTAATACTAATTATTAATTGATGTCTCCGCCGATCGAAACAAGGAAATATCGATGGAGACATAAAACTATTCGACCAGGAGAGATTTTTGTTTTAGAAATTAATTTTAAATTAAATCAATTAGGATAATTTTAGATTTATTAGGATAATCTTGAATTATTGTTAGGATAATTTTAGATTTATTAGGATAATCTTGAATTATTGTTGTTGTTTTAATTTTAAATGAAATCAATTAATTTTAAATGAAATCAATTAGGATAATCTTCCAATTATTGTTGTTTATGATATTAGATTTATTATTGTTAGTTTTATTTAGATTTATTATTGTTAAATTTTTTAGATTTATTTTGTTTAGATAATTCGAGCAATTTATAATATTATCTTTAGTTTTATTTAGATTTGTTATTATTATTTTGTTTATTTTGTTTATTATTCCTATCTTTAGATTTATTATTATGTTAGATAATTCGAGCAATTTATAATACTATCTTTAGAATTATTTTGTTAGATAATTCGAGCAATTTATTATTTTGTTTAAATTCGAGCAAATATCTTTAGATTTATTATTATTTTGTTTAGATAATTCGATTGTTTCTGCAATTTATAATTATTGGATAATTCGTTTAGATAATTCTTTGGCATAATTCGTTTAATTAGACTTAGATTAGATTGCTATTTTTCTTATTGTAGCGATAATTTTAGTGTAAACATTAAGACATTAGAAAAATCATGTTAAGACGTATATTTACATTAATGTAATCTTGTATTTGTTATAGATGTCGGGATGGAAGAGCATTATTGTTCGATATGGAGGGCAGTGGGATCCTTCTTTATGTTACATTGGCGGGTATCACTCAAATGCCTTTGTTCGAATGGACAATGTAATTTTCTGGGAGTTCATAGAGATGATTAATGAAATTATGTTGGGAAATTGTTGAGTACAACCTACCAACCGCATTATCTATCGAGATCTCGGGTGGTAGAATTATCAAATTACTTTTGAGTAATGATGATCAACTTTTCGATTGGCTCATGATGCCCAAGCAGAGGTCTATGTGACTCACGATGCCGACACATCCCAATCGGAGCAAGAACTATATAGACCTTCGTTTGAGATACCATCCTCGCCAACATATGACTACACTTCCCGAAACATATCGTTCGATGCGTCGTTGACACAACAATTTACATCATCGATTGGTTTGATCTTGATACATCTCAATATATGCCGCAACACATGGATCCATCCAGAATTACATTTCCAACATATGCCGCAACCACAACCGGGTGATACACTTGTTGAGGACGGCGATGACGACGACTACGTTGAAGAAGAAGAAGATGAAACAGTCGGATGAAGAGGAAGAAGATCGCGAGTGCGCTTTGGTGAGCTATGGCTCATTTGTAGAGTTTGACGCATGGATCCGTCGAGAGGGTGGATTCGGGAAGCTTCTATCTACGATTATGCGAGTAACACGCAGAGCACGTGGGGCCTAGAGCCGAAGAAGTTGAGGAGATGAGCAACCGGCTAGTCCTCGTTATTCCTCATGATGCTTGATTAATCTCTTTGCTCGTCCTCTGGACTCGGTTCCGACTCACGATGGTGAGCGAAGGTTCCATCTTCGACGCAAGGGTGAGCGAAGAAGATATCCGTGGGGCATGGCATTTGGAGCGTCGAGTAGAATTTGTTATTCCTCGATCCGATAATTCGAGGATTACATTCAAATGTCGATATCATAATCGGTGTCCTTTTCTACTACGTGCATCGCAGCAGGGTGGATTTTGGTTTGTCCGCAAGTTTGATGCTATACATACTTGCGCACGAACCCAGTGAATATCGGAGTAAGGAAGGTTAATGCCCGTAATTGCAGCATACATATCACGAAAAATACGCGAAGACGGTGAAGTGCTAAAGCCGAGGTCCATTATGGCTGATTTGCGAGAGTACGGTGTACACGTTACATACGATGTAGCAATGCGAGCCGTAATAGGGCGATCGAGATGATATCGGTGGACATGAAGAATCATTTCAGCTACTACCGAGTTATCTCGCGATATGTTACGGATGAGCAATCCCGGTTCGATGGTGACTTGGATATTGGATCGATGGTCGGTTCGTCACCTCTTTGTCGCCCTCGGTTCATGCAGATTAGCGTACACATTGTGCCTCCGACCCGTGATTGTAGTCGACGGTACGCACTGAAGGGCCGCAATAAAGGCATATTATTCGTTGCCGTGACAAAGGACTGCAACGAGCAAGTTTTCCATTAGCTTATGGAATTGGTCCGATCGAGAATGATGTCTCATGGACTTGGTTTCGCCTCGACTACAAGTCGCTTATGGATCAAATCCGAGATGTTGATTGTTTGGATGCCCATGTCGAGATAATGAACGCGGTCAAGTGTGTCTACCCCGATGCAACACACGAATTATGCTACTACCATCTGCTGAAAAAATCACCCGTTTGGGCAACCATCCGCAGTTATTTGAAAGCCGCTTATGCGTGCTAAGATGCACACTTTGAAAAAGCGATGGCTATGTTAAAGTCTCGTGAAGGCCGATGGTAGTGGCGCATATACCAAGTTGGTGGAGGTTGGAGTGCAGTGGGCTGATCACGGTGCCCGTTAGGCGCTACGGTTTTATGACATCGAACATTGCCGAATCATTCAATTCTCGAATATTGTGGGCTGAGACGATTGCCAATTTGCTCAATGATTGAGGCAATCCGTCACATTACTGAAAAATGGTTCGATGAGAGACATGAGCGACAAAGGTGCGCGGTGAATTGAGCCTCAAGCAACGCGTAAGATGATGGTATCAATGGAACTATCACGCAGATACGATGTAGTGCCCTCATCAGACTCCACTTTCAAAGTCAAGCACGGAAGCAAAACATTCAGAGTGAATCTCAATACGCAATCGTGTGCGTGTTTGGAGTGGGACATGGATATGATACCGTGTTCTCATGCTGTTGCAGCTATATGGTACGAATTTAAGTTTAATTATGTTAATTTTTTTGATCAAATTGATTTCACTTACATATAATTGATTATATAAATTTTTTAGTCATAAAGGTCACCATATATCTAACTATGTGGGGGAGTACTACCATTCTGCAAAGCTAGCCAAGCATACCGTGTCGGATCAATCTGTTCACCACATCTACTTGGACTGCTCCTCCGAATGTTCTTTGGAATTACGCTTATGCCTCCTAATAGAGTCCGTCGTGGGCGCCCGAAAGTGGGTCGATATCGTCATCCAATGTAAGTGGGATCGAGTAGTAGAAGTCGTGCACTACGGACATGTAGCTTGTGTGGTAATGAATCTCATGCGCGTCGGAAGTGTCCTTACTTATCCGTAGACGCAGTGACATTGTAATGAAAGAAAACATTCATGTAAAGATATTATTAACATTATTATTATTTTAACTTAATCAAATTGAATTGAATTGAATTGACACTAGAAAAAACATGCGACGTGACGGAAAATCCGTCGCTAAACATCAACAATCCGTCAGAACACATATATATCTCACTAACTAAAACATTAATCTTTTATAAAAAAAAAAAAAAAAGAAGAAGCTTGGCGATGAAGTTTGTTTGTTTGTTTGAATAGCGGTGAAAACTTTGATCTTCACAGAGTTTGTTTGTTTGTTCGAATAACGTCATTTCATTTTTACGAGTTATGTAATACTTATTTCATTGAGCTATGATTCTTCAAAACAAGACACAAATTCATTCAACGATCTTAGCTTCGAGTTAAATACTAAGTTGTTGTCACGATGATTAATAACTATCGTATAATCAAATATTCGATAAATAATATGAACATCCATTTGCATCCAATATACCAATACATACCAATATACAAATACATACCAATATACCAGTACATGCTAATTTCTACCTCTTCCTCTTCCTCTTCCTCTTCCTCCCGGCTTCTTATATGGATCACATATCTCATATATATTTCCACCTACTTTATGTCTATATGCTACAACATTAGACATACCCCATTCGATGCTCGGTGAACCGAAATAAGGCGTTCCACGATCATGCACGCAAATGGACCATCACTGAAATCGTCTTCCTGGTCAAATACCTCTGAAGAGGCAGCTCGTGTAATAACCGCATCATTATTCCATGGTGGTATCTGGTGGGAGTTAGCCTCGAACCATCTAGTGAAGAGAAGAAAGCGGCCGCAATAATCTAGTCAGCACACGAAGTCCATCATCCTCGCATCCACTGATCTGGTCCATCCTCCAAATACGCGAGTCAAACGACGCAATGACCGAGTGCATATCCACGCGTGCTATCGCGAAACGCCGCTCGATGGCGCAGGGATAATGATCTATAAAATTAATATTTAGATAAAATAAACAAGGACACGTAACCATTTAGATAAATTAATATTTATTGTATTAAATAAGGTTACTGCGTGGCACGTAACCATGATGTATAACCCGTCATGCCGAGGACAAGCGCTATCCAATGCGATGGTGGCTGCCATGTAGAAGCAATGCTCTCAGGGGTCATGATCAATGGTGCCTCACGCGGGTCTTGAATGTAGGACGAAAGCATTGCGTGTACCTCGGACCATTGATTTTGCAGAAACATCTATTCAACATTGAAAATTAAGTAATTAGAGATACTACACATATATACTATATATTGATTGTATTAAAGACTTACGAAAAATCAAGTATCAAGGATGATTGTGTTTTGATAATCCACCCCATCCAATACGTCGATCCGGGCATCGAGTCTCACCCTCAAATACACCATGAATAGATCGACGACCTGCAAAATTATTTTAGGGATACATATCAATATAAGTAGATGTACTTAAAAAAACGAAGCATATTGTATAAAAACGTACCCGAACATCAAAACGTCTCTCTGGCATTTCGATATTCACGAAAAATGCAACCTGGACTTGTCGATCAGTACCCCGAACAACCATCGTTGCCTTATTTGTGTTCAAGAAACGCTGGTAATTTATCACTATGTCACCGGATAATGGACGTGGCATCGGGCTATTCACGTATGGTGACCTCATTACTGTAGAAGGTCTCCGTGCCCGTTCAACTCTCCGGATCCCGAACTACAAACATTTAATTTAGGGAAAATGAAAAACATAACAAATATAATGAAATATTATAAACTGCCAAATATGAGACTTAATAGTTACCTGTTCCTCCAACTGCTGCTGCACGGCTCGAAAGTCTGCCTCACGACGTCCCGAGGCGTCGATCACTAAATAGGTCCATCCCATCATGGAATGATGAGATGTAGTTCGGGATCGGTACCATGGATCCGTGAGAGGAGGCGGGGAGGGTATCACTGGGCGATGCGGTCTTTGCCTCGGTAGGCTCAATATGTCCACCGTCTCGGGGACATCCGGATGGGCGGTGATGTGGTCTCGATCTTCACCTCTCGTCGTCGTCGTCGTCGGATGGCGTGGGACATGAGGTGCATGTGTAGTCAGATCATCCCTATGTGTGCAACCACATCGAGTCTTCTCTAGAGCTTTTCAAACCACTTCTTTATCTTTGGAATAAATTTGTCTTGATAGACCTCTCGATCGTCGCCTTTGCTCTGTCCTCCTCCGGACAGATTCCGGATAGATTCTCGAATCCAACGACGATCGGTGAACTAAGGCGCCAGGTGCGACCACCACCGCTCGATGAAGCTGCCTCCCCAGTCTGTCTTCCCGTATCCGTCTCTCAGCGGATGGACGGCTATCCACATATGGCGCTGCGGCTCATCAACAACCGGAACCTCAACGAACCCAACCGACGATGTCCTCCGGCCGGGTATCGGTGAAGGCTCGAGGCTCGCTCGATGGAGACCACGAAGATCGGGATCCTCAACAAAGCGTGGAGCCTCCTCGAACTCGGCGTCTACGTCGAGGCTCATCCACCGGAGGTGGATGAGACACACCACGACGAGAAGGGCGTAACTCCGCCTTCCTCAAAGGATTTGACGGTATAACAAAATTCACACCGAGTGGAGAGGGTGTGAGGCAGACACCCAAGAACGGTGCTAACCTCGAATGAGTCCGGCTCGATGGATGTGAGATAATAACCGACCTGATAAATTGAAAGATGTTATTTAATATTCTAATAAATACAATACCTCATACATGATTTAAAATTATAATAAAATTCAATACCTCTTGCTCAAAAGTGGTATCAAAAGTCACGGTGAGAGCTACTCTTGAACTTCCACCTCAACACTCTCGGATCTGTTGTGGGATTGATGTGCGTCCAGCTATACTTCCCAAGCTCGGTATGATCTCGGTGACCAAGCATATAGTGCCCAGACGGTCCATAAAAGTGGTATTGAGCATTAGGTTGACATCTGCGTCGTATAATATCTCAATATCCGTAACTGTAGGCCCACACGAAATCGGCAAACGCCTCGGATCGTCGACCAATGCCCAAACCCAATCGCTATTATCTTCCCGTATCGTATCCAAATACGAACCCATAGAGGGTAATAACGTGGGCACACGTAAATAGTGACGAAGATCTACATCATCACTAAAACTACAAAATCTATCTACTAGATTACGTAATGTAATCTGTGTGCCCCATAAAAGACTATAGACCTCAACGTCGCTCAAGTCGTAGTCAGTGTGGGATCAAATGATGATGACCCAAATTGCGGCCGGTGACTAGAGCATAATCTTTAATCGAAAAACATATATATCTTCCATTGATGAAAAATACATCTCCGGATGCGTGGGCTCTATCGACGAGAGACTAAATGGTGCAAAGAAAAACTAGACTTAGGCCGGAGTCCAATCAATCGGATGACCAAAGCAACCCCTAAACATATCTACCAACTCTTCACGCCTTATCTAGCAAGACATTCTTAATATATTTAAAATAATCGGTCTATAATAAGTCTTTACATCCGCCACCACATTTATCGTGGTAGGCCTCAAAAACAGGATCGACCTACAATTATATCAATGTCACATATTACACAACGTCTGACAAACCAACAAACTACTACAATAATTATTTCATTTGTATATAATTCGCATCAATAAACATCCTATCATACAAATATAAAAATAATTAGAACTACAAATCACCTATCAAAAGCGCCATAATTAAGTAATACAATTTAACCATTCTAAACCATAAATGAAATATTATTCAATCATATACCATAAACGCTATTTATTCAATCATATTCCAAAACAGATATCTCGAAAACATACAAGCCATAAACAATATTAACATACTCAATAACATAATTCATATTCAATTATATACGATCATATTATTCAATAACATTTACCAACATTTATCCAATCTCAATAACATAATTCAACTACTCATATTCAATCATATACAATCATATTATTCAATCACATCTACCAACATTTATCCAATCTCAATTACAAAATATATTTAAGGTAAACATACTAAGGGTTCACACGAAAACATACCGGTAAATGCGACATATTGCATTCGAAAATAATACCTGCATCATTACAAAATTCAATTAATAATTTCAATTAATAACTAATAATTATTTCAATTAATAACTAATAATTAACAACTAATTATACAAAATTCAATTAATAATTTCAATTAATAACTAATAATTGAATTAATACCTGCATCATTACAAAATTCAATTAATAATTTCAATTAATAACTAATAATTAGAAAATTAAATAATTCAATTAATAACTAAATATTAATAACTAATTAATTTGTTGTCTCGATCGACCAATTGAACTTTCCGATCGGTGAAGGCTTCTCCCGGTCGGAGAGAGCCTTCACCGATCGGAAAGTTCAATAATACAACAAATTAATTCAATTTTGAATTCACCTACTTTCCGATCGGAGACAACAAATATATTGAAACAATTCGTTGTTTCCGATCGAATTCACCTACTTTCCGATCGGTGAAGGCTTCTCTCCTCGGTCGGAAGAAAGCCTTTACCGATCGGAAAGTTCAATTGGTACAACAAATTAATTCAATTTTGCGTAAAACCAACATTTATCATTTCAAATTTCAACATTCCACATATAATCTAAAATATTTCCTATCGAAACTTGTAAAACCAACAATAACCAACAAAATATTTCCTATATTTCCTAAACATTATTATAATCTTACAAAAATCAAAATCATCAAAATCATCTTAACATATCAAAACAAAAATCGCAAAAATCGCATAACTATATTTATAGCAAATAATATGGCGAAAACATAAAACATACCAAATATTCTCGCCGATTCGAATAAGCAACCAAATATTATCACTTCCTTTCTTCGATTCGAATAAGCAAAACCCTAATTATTAGAAAATTGAGTTAATACATAATTATTCGACCGGAGAGAAGGCCGGAAACAACGATTAATATATATATATTGAAACAACGAGTAATATGTATATTTGAAAAAATTACCTCCGGAAGTGAATATTCAAGCTCGACTATTGATTTCGGGTTGTTCTTCACGGGAATGGAAATGGAAATTCTGGTTAATTCCGGGTGTTCTTCACGGGTTGTTCTCTCAAAATTTTAAAAATTGTTCTTCACGGTTGTTCTCTCTCTCTTATCTTTCGAAATTTTTGAAAATTGTATGAAGAAGAAGTGTTCTTGTAATGTTTCCGGAAGCCAATATATTACACTGCCAAACTCAGTCAACCTGCAAAAATGGATTTAATTTGCACAGACTTTAATCAAACATGCAGACTTTAATTTGCACAGAATTGGGTCAGACTTTAATTTGTTAAAGAATCGATTCCCTCTCACATCACTGTCTTCTGTCTTCTGCGAATTTCTGAATTTTTACTGATTTGATTCAAAATATAATTGTTTAATAGGTTTGGGTATGGGTGTAGTTAATTTTAGGTTGGGTATGAGTAGTGCATATTATGAAAGTTGGGTAGATAAGTTGGGCGCTTTAATATATCATTAGTTTGTTGTTGAATACTACAATGAACTTGTCGGACAAAAGCATAAAGAAGCGGTGGCCTGCTTCATATTTTGTGGGTCAAACCCCGGAAAACACTCATAACACGCGGCTCAAATATACTCACTATGTTCTACCCAAATTGACATGTATTTCTTTTTGAATTGTCTCATCTAATATGGTCTATTTCATTTTTAAGAAATAATTATCTCTTTAAAAGTTGTTGATCTACCTATTTTTTATCACTTTAATCAATTTATATCTTCTTCTAAATAATCGTGTCGAAAAGAAATGAGTCATCTTGGATGAGACGAAGAGAGTATATTTCCGATTTTGTTGCCATTTTCAAACAAATGGCTCCATATTCAATTTGAATTTCTTTAATGATTGAAAAAAATGTGAAAGACATTGATATAGATTAAGATATTTATATACTTTGGAGGAATACACTTTCTCTTATATACGCTGTTTCTTGAAGGCTAAAATTGGCCAGTGCAGCTGTATGAAGATTTGAATGATACACTCCTTTTACATAATAGTATAGAAATGGTGCAAATTATCTTTTCGGGATGCCCAGTGTTAAAGTATGTTCTAGTGACAAAAAAGTCATAGGTTTGAATTTCGTTAATATCTCTATGGGTCTATACTTGTTACATCTGGTTCCAAATATGATTTATCTGTCTTGTATGATTTACAGACTATTGTACATAAACATAAATTATTTAGTGTATACGCCAAAAATAACGGTGGATTTCTCATGAATTCATAAAAAAAATGATGCAAATTGAGTCGAATCAACAATTGACGGATCAAATTGAGTTTTGGGTCCATATTGGATTACATTTGAAGAAAATCAAAAGTTTGTTAGTGTTATTACTTATTACTCTATAATCGACTAATTTTGTCCATAAAATAGATATGGGCTCATAAAAATTGCAATTTTTTTCCAAAATATTAAGTCGAATTTAGATAAAAGATGGAAAAAATGGATCTCGTCTTTCCCCCGCGGTTGGTTGTAAGGTACAGAAGAATGAGGGACAAAAAGGATTGGAGAAGTTGTAGAAAGACGAACATGTACATGCTTTTCACAGCAGAAGATGCAGAAAAGCCCAGAAACTACTTTAGGTAACTCAATTGGACAAAGAAATGCTGACTCATCTATCAAAAATAAAATAAAATTGAGAACTACTTATGCCTAGTACACTGAAATCATATCGCTTTCTTCGTCTCGTCTTCCCCAAATTCTTATATTCTTCACTTGATTTGAATAAACTAAATAATTACCCAACAGCAAAATATTTGAATGAGGCTATCTTGGCCTCGGTTGTGTCCGGCCTCACGGCCAGCCCCCGAGCCTAGTTAAATTAAATATTGAATTTTCATTAAAGATTAATAAATTTTAACTATATACTAATAAATTCAAAATAGAATTCATAAATCACAAAACTTGGGTGTGCTCTAGCATACCATGTGCTCGGACCCCTATGTTGGATCAGATTTCGGAACCGGATCTGATACCGAAATCCACGACCCAAATTAAATATAAATGTGATAGTTTTTTTTTTGAATAAAACTGATAGTGTTTCGAAAGAAGCCACAATTGATCCCTATCAAAGTGATTATTTTTATAATTAAAAGTAAAATTTCTTACGAAGAGAAGTGATAATTCTTAGCAATAAAAAATTAATTATGTTCTTAAAAAGATTAACAAATATTAATATATAAGTGATAGTTGTTATGAATAAAGTGACAATTTTTATTAAAAAAAATGATAGTTATTTTCCCTTGAGTTTTTTATATCTTTTTACCCAAAAAGACATGATTCCAACAAAAGTGATTGTTGTTATAAATAAAAATAACAGTGTTGTATATATGAATATGAATTTATTCAATTCACATCAAAAATAACGTTGCAGATCAATAAACTAAAAAAAATGACAATACTTATATGAATAATTCATAAATGTAGTTGGGTTGCAATCGGTGGATCCCACCGGCGTGCATTGTGCAGCAGAGCTACAATAGTGCGCCTCTTAATAAATTTTAATTATAAATAATAAACTCTAATTAATTAATAATAAATAAATAAATCCGCCTTTTATACTAGCTTGTTGGGCCACTTTTGCCCTAGCTTCTAATGCACGTGGATTCCCCACTTGTGGCTAGATTGTACTTCTACCATCGAAAAAAGAAAAATATAGTCCTTCTCCTTCAAGAGTGTAGATTCATTTTCGTGCTTGAAATTCTGCATATCCCGTTTTCAAGTTCATTTCTTCACTTTATTTTTTTGTTGGTTTCTATTATTTACTAAGTATTTTCTTAACAACACAACAAAATATGGAAGGGACATGAGTTGGACCTCTAAATATATTCTATACACAATAAAAATAGTAATGAAGAAAAATATGATTTATTTACTACCAAGTAATGTTATTATTCGTTGATGAGTCTATTAGAAATAAGTTTGGTAAGCAATGAAGAAAGATAATTTGTTTTAAAAGAAAGCAATAGTTTATATATATATAAATGTTAATCATTTTTATCGTGTGAACGTGAGAATAAAAAAATTATGAATTCGATGTGAAAGTTGATGAATCCGTCGGAGAAGTTACTGAATCCAAAATAATATAATTTTTGCCCCTCGTGGGATTCGAAACCGGGTGAAAAATTTTAATTTTTGATTGATAATTTTCCGATTTAATTCATCAATTTTCATAACGAATTTATTTGGTTCTTAATTTTTAGAATACAACTTGCTGTAATTTTAACCTAACTCACACTCTATATATATGTGTGTATATATATATATATATATGAATTAGTTCATGTACATACAATCATTAACATACAAAAAATGAGAATAAATTATGTTCATTATATTTGAAAATCCAAGAGTTATTTTTAAATGTGCAACTGAATTATTTATATGCACAGTTCTGCATATAATTATGCATTTATATATTTGTATTATAATTTATGCATTGAATCTGAATGAGTCCATATTGATTTATCAAAGATTGATATTTATCCTTATATTTACATTATAAGTAGTGTCCACACAATAACCACTATATGATGAATTAAAAAATGAGAACTAAAAAATGATGATTCGCTACAAAGGTTGATAAATCCGCTGGAAAAGTTACTGAATCCAAAAAAATAAAATTTTTGCTCCTCATGAGATTCGAACATGGGTGAAAATTTTGATTTTTTTTGAATTTATTAACTTTCTCAACGGATGCATTAACTTTAATAATGAATTTATTTTGTTCTTAATTTATTTTTATGGTTCTTAATTATCACGTTAAAAATTGTTCTTATTTGAACTTTACCATATATCTATATAGTATAAACTACGATAAATTCGTCATGAAAGATGAATTCAAAAAAATTATTTTTTCTCTTTATGAGATTCTAATCCAAGAATACGAATTCTTCCAACAAAATGATGAAATTCATTATAGATCTTCACGATTGAAAATTGTTAATACTTTATATATTGAGATGCATTTATATTTGATCCAATATCTCTCTATATATGTGTGTTCCTAACAAGAATAAGTAAAATGAATACATCTATATTTTCTCATTTTCCAATTTTGTAAAACCACCAAATTATGGTTGCTTAATAAGGTAGCGTTTAGTGCAGTGCTAAATATTTAGACAACCCAATGATCCTTTATTGCCTCCCATGTGATAAATTTGCACCCTCTTTGCGTTAAACTAAATCTTGCTCGTCACTAGGGTCAGCCCAATGGTTAAGGTGAATTCCTGTGGCCGAGAGGTCACAGGTTCAAACCCCACCAAACGCCTCTATGTGTTTGAGTCTATCATACCTGGTTTTTCAAGTGTGGTTTACCTGTCATGTGTGGATTGCAGACTATTACACAGGAACATGAGGTTTACCCAGTATGTACCTAAGATAGAGGCATGGGTTCCCATTATATCAAAAAAAAAAAATCTTGCTCGTCATATTCAATAAAAAATTATTATTGCTAAAGATAGCTCTTAATAGTCAACTAACTAGCTGTTAATTGCTAGACCTCATACCTAAGAGCATCTCCAACCCTGCGCGTAAATAGCGCAGGGCATTAGTTTTGAGCTAATTTTTTTTCCAACCTTACTTCAAAATTTTCTCTATTTTTGCTTAACAAATTTTATTGCACAATCTTTTGCACAGTGCTGCGCTATTTCTTTTCCTTTTTTTATTATTAATTGTAATTTTGTTGTTGTTGTATTTTTGATATTGTTTTAAATTTTTTGTTGTATTTTTTATGAATATTTATTTATACTATTTTGTGGATATAGAAGATTGATATATATTTATTTATTTATTAAGCCAAAAAGCTTTCGTCAACAAAGTTTGAAATGTACGTAAAATAACTAAAGATAACACAAATTGAAATATAAAATTACATAAAATAACTCAAATCACAAAGATACACAAATTGAAACACAAAATTACACAAATTGCATTAATATATTATCAACTTTTAATATAATTATATAAGATAATTTTATTTTAAATTTATTTTAATATAAATTTTAAAAATTATTAAGATTGAATAAATAAAGAAGAATATTTTAGAATATTCTCTTTTTGCTGTAAAATAGAGTAGATGGTTGAAAATAAAATACTATTTCTACTGTAAAATAGAGATAAAGTTGCAGTATTTTTGAGAAAATGGTTGGAGATGACCTAATCTTTTGTGCCGTCCAAGTTGCTGACGCTTCCAAATTTATATAAAAACCACATTACATGTATTTATGTGATTCATATTTTCTTTGATGTTTACTTTAATAGGAGAAAGAAGGTTGTGAAATTCGAATACGTGTCACACTCTTTAAAAGTAGAAAAATGATAGATACGAATATTGATCTAATAGTAGAGTGGTTAATATTTGAGGTTAAATATTTTGGATTCAAATCTGTAGTGATATGACCTTTAAATTTTTATATTTAATTGAAAAAAAAAGATGGCACTAAACCTATATAGTATACGGGAAAAATAATTGGCTTTACGTTATAATCATAATTAAACAAAAACTAATATCGATGAAGAAACAGGTTCATATAAATTCTAGGCCGAACAAGCACGCAAACTAATGTTTATGAAAATGACGTCTATTAAGTATATAATATTTAAGTATAAAAGATAAAATTTATTTATAAATAAAGCATGTGATAGTTGTCACGAAATGGTTGATAAGGCAATTGCAATAAATAGAAGCAGCCACAGGTCACATCGAACATTAATTTACCAAGTAGGTTTTAGACTTTTAGTATAGCGGAAAATACGAAAACTACTTTTGCTCCTTTAATTCCAGAAATTTTGAAATTATCTTTAGATACATATGTTTTCTACGTGGACTCGACCCCAATTGGAATTGGAGGTAAACAGTGATGTATTTTCTTTTATGTATTCAATTTTACCAAAAATTAGTAATTTTAAGGCAATTATATTAGAAAAATGAAATATATAGAGTATATAATGTTTTAAAATGGTCTTCTTAGATATGTTTTAAGAACGTAATAATGAGTTTCCCTTTTTCAAAATAAGAAAGTTTTGGAAAGTCTCACAATAGACGGTTTAACACTATCTTGACTCGTCACATGATTCTTATATTTTCCAAATCTAAAATTTCAAAACAATCTTAAATACTGAAAAAATACTTTTTGTACGGATAAAAATTCATAAGACATATATAAATAACGTTGTTGGTGTTTGATTATATTTGGATTCGAACCATACCCCTAACATAAAACCATCTCATATAAGACTCTCTATTTTTAAATAATTTGATTGAATTGCTACAAAAGCTATAGTTTTAATATAACGTATCAACTCCGAATATATACTCTTATGTTTTTCATAAGTCTCCATTTTTAATTTTTTTTTTTTTTGTTTCTTATTAAATATCTGATTTCAAAATTGAGAGTAAAATTATGATACATTTTTTATTTTACCCTCCTTTTTAATAGTTTTTGGAATTTGAAAAATATTTGTATTTAGGGGTAAGCATTCGGATTTCGGTTCGGATTTTTGCCTAATCCGAAAATCCGAATTTTAAGAGGAAAACAATCCGATCCGAACCGAAAATCTGAAATCCGAAAATCCAAAAATTTTATAATAATATCTGAATCGAACCGAAAAATCCGAAATTATGAAAAAATTCGAAAATCCGAAACCAATTTTTATTAATTCTTATATATATTTATATTAGATTTAAAAATATATAAATAAAATATTATTATTATATATAAATTATATATAATTCGGATTTTGGATTTTTTGGATTAAAAATACAATCAAAATCCAAAATTTTGAAAATGTCAATCCGATCCGAACAGAAAATCCGAAAATCCGAACCGAATTTTAAATTTCGATTTGGTTCGGATCAGATATTCGGATTTCAGGTATTTTGCTCACCTTTATTTGTATTTATGTATTTATCATGATAATTAATAAGTTTACAAAGACAAATTTGTAGATGTGTAATTTGAGAAGTAATAACACTTGTAAAATTGGAGCGATTATGTAGATTCTCTTGTGACAACAATAATTGCTAAAATTAGAATTTATTACCGCAAATTCACAGTTTTTTAGATGCTGTGCCGACTGATTTATGAAGTCAAATCAATTAAATACATGTAAATGAACTTTTAACTAATACAAATATAAGTAGATATGTGTAAATAAAAATGCTAATGGAATACCGATAAACTAAACTCCATCAAATGGAGGCGAGTATCGTGGATACAGCCCAAATCACATATTTGACGGCTCCCTTTTTTCAAAACATATTGGGGAGGTCTCCTGTGCGCGCGCGCGTACAGTGAGACCCCCTTAATTAATTAATTAATTAATTATCCTAATTAACTAATCATAATTAATTAATTAATTAATTAAATTCTAATTAATTAATTAATTAAATTCTAATTAATTAAATAAATAAATAAATTTTAATTAAAATTAATTAGTTTATTAAATTTTAATTGTAAATTAATAAATAATAATTTTGAATTAATATATCTTAATTGTGAATTAATAAACCCTAATAGTGAATTAATAAACTCTAATTTTAAATAATAAACCCTAATTTTGAATTAATAAGCCCTAATTATGAATTAATAAACCCTAATTTTGAATTAATAAACCCTATTTGGAATTAATAAACCCTAATTTTGAATAATAAACCCTAATTGTGAATTAATAAACCCTAACTTTGAATTAATAAACCCTAATTATGAATTGATAAATCTTAATTATGAATTAATAAACCATAATTATGAATTAATAAATTCTAATTTTGAATTAAAAATTATAATTATAAATTAATAAAATCTAATTATCCTTACTCACTATAATTAATATATAATTATTTTAACAAAAACAATTGAAATTACGGAGGCGGAGCTCACCCAAGTTTTTGTCAAACATATTTGATTAGTTTGATACTGCAAACTTTCTAGAGATATCATCGGATAAAAATCTGTTACTATGTTCACTCTCAAAATCATTGTCAACGATGTCTTCCTTCAAAACCCGACTTACATTCACTTTTTTTTTTTAAATGAAAGAAATTTGAAAGAAGAATCTCCTAAGTTGGAAAATAATGTAAATTACTCGATTTGCTTAATCAGAAAGCAAATCCTTAATATGTTACATGATACAGAAACCTTCCTGTCCATATAAATATATTTATCACGTAAAATAATTGAGTTCTTAGCAAATTCCTTTCCTATCCTCACATAGGTGCCTACCCTACGCCTATATAAGCAAAATTTATACTCCCTCCATCCCATTCAAGAAGATCCATTTCTTTTCGATACGATTATTTATAAAAACGAGATAAAATGAATAAAGTGATAAAAAGTAGATAGGTTTCACAACTTATGAAAAGATAATTATTTTTTAAAAAAAAACAGATCATCTTAGATGCAAGTCATCTTAGATGGAATGTCTAAGATTGAAGAGATTATAATAATTGATTGCAAGCAAGCAACTGTGAAGTACATATTTGGCGAGTTCATCAAAATTCAAATCCTTTTATAGAAGAAAAAAAAATTATATAAAAAATTATTTTAAATTTGAGGAGTTAAACTGTATGTACTGGAAACATGAAATAGATTGGCAGGTCACCCACTTTTGGCTCGTTTTAGGACTTCTCACTCACGAGAGAGCCTTTCTCTCACACTAAACTCATCTCTCTCTCTTCAATTCATCTGACTTTTCCCCTTTTTATCTTCTTCCTCACATTGAAAATCAATATCTTTCAAGTGAAGGACACCTTTTCAAAACTCAAATTTTTCTTCAACTCTTTTTCCCTACAAGTCCAAGGTTTCGTTACTATTGTATTGCCACCATAAATAAATTAACTGGGACAGAATTTCAACTCCTTGAATTCGTTACCAATGGCGCAACTTCTCTTCCTCTAATTAATTAGTTTCGTGCATTTGCTCAGCTTTAAGAAATCTGAATCAAGAGATTCCTTGTTTTCTAGTGAGATTCTGTATCTTTTTCTAGCCGTGGAGTGTGGAGAGCAACCGTCGGACTCGGAATGGAGGCGATCCGGCGGCCGCTGTCGAGATCGTCGCTGGCGGCGCTCTTCTTCGTCGTCCTCACTCTCGGCGCGTTTATCTGCACGCGCTACCTCGACTCCTCTGACACCGTAAGTATTTTCTCCTTTTTGCTTATTATTTTTCTCTTGCTATAGTTGCCGACATACCTCAAACTCTTAGTTACTTCATTTATTTATTTGTAATGCTGTTTTCTTCTTGGATTGGGATTATTACTTTTCCCTTTTTTCGTTTTAAATATTTGAATATATCATTCCTGGCGGTGAAGGACACTATAAATTCCAAGGTATGTTTTGAGATCCTTTTTCAATTGTTATTTGATTCCCGTACTTGTTTGTACATTATTGTTTCTCATGTAGCTGTTTGAAAGACAGAAATTTGAAAAAAATGAGTTTATTTGACTAAGGAAATGTGAGATAGGTACGTGTCGTTTTGTGGTCCTGAAATGTGATCTAGTACATGTGCGCCCCAGTAATTTATGGACGGAGAACATTATAATCAGATTTGAGAACATTATATTATTGAAGTAAGAGACTGTACGCTTAGAATTATTTACATTCAAACGTTGATGTTAAGCAACTTTTGAAGGTATGAAAATCACCTAGATGTCAGTCATAATGTAAATTAAGCTATCTAAATTATTAAAACAATTAAAGCCCATTATGATGTATAAATTATTTGTTCTTTTATTTGTTTATGCACAAACCTGCAGAAGGCATTGAAAGTATCAAGCGAATGAAGATCCCCTCCCCTCCCCCCCAAAAAAAAATGGAGAAGTAGGTTTTGCCCATGACCAATTCTTATGGTTTAAGTGTGTCCTTGTTCCTCCACCCTTAAACAAAATCGATTGTTGGTAGATAGAGACATAAATGTTAGTATTGGGTAACAACCGTAACATTAAGAAAGGATTTGTAGTTTTAATGAAATGAATGATGTCTAAGATCATTTTCCTTTTATATTGTTGTACACCACATGAACTACTTTTTCCTTTTTATTTATATGTTAATTCTGTCTAATTTTTTTTCTACATAGACATGGCAAAGATGAATCACATTTTCCATGCAATCTCATTGTTAGATTTATCAAATAATCTAAGAATAGATATATAGTGCATAAAGAATAACTATTTACTGGTGAATCTTTGAAATCTTACCCGAGTTATAGATGATTGACTTAGATATATTTATTGTTAGGATCAAAATTTAGTGAAATCTATAATGTCGCAATAATTTCATCTTAATTAACTAGTTGTTTTATTGCTTTAGGCTAAATCCAGTTAACCTGCTTTCACCGATACTCCATTATTATCAAATTTGTCGCTAGATATGTATTCTTAATCAGTGTTTTTCTGAAGCGAGTATTCTTAATATGTGTTAGATTATGAAAGATGTTATGAAGATCGATTAAATCTATTTCATTCTTTCAATTAATTGAAAGTTTGTGCATATGAAAAGAAACGGATGGACAAGCATTCAACAACAAATGCAGAATGAGTTGCTCAAAATACATAAATGTGTATATGATTATGTCATTTCTATTTAAAGTAGTAGATTCTCGTTACAAGTAGCAAAAATAGGATCCATAGAAAATCCCGAGTCTTAGGTGATGTTATAAGTTGTCGGTGTTTCTCTTATTGCAGTTGATGCATACAAACTCCCCTCAAAGACCAGTGTTTACTCCCGAAGCAGTTGGTTCTGGTTCAACGCAAAATCTTCAGACTGCTCCCAAGCCCGTAAACATCCCATTAAACTGTTCATTGGGCGAACTTTCTAGAACCTGCCCCGCCAATTACTACCCATCCCAGATTTCAGCCGAAGCTAAACACTCTTCTTCTTCTCCATCACCATCTTGTCCGGATTACTTCCGATGGATTTATGATGATCTGTGGCCGTGGAGGGAGACGGGTATTACTAGAGAGATGGTGATGAGTGCCAGTCGGACAGCAAATTTTCGATTGGTAGTTGTAGGCGGGAAAGCTTATGTCGAAAGATACAGAAAATCGTTTCAGAGCAGAGATACTTTCACACTATGGGGGATCCTACAGCTGCTGAGGAGGTATCCAGGCAAACTCCCTGACTTGGACCTCATGTTCGATTGCGTTGATTGGCCAATCATCAAGAAGGAAAGTTTCCATGGGCCCAAATACCCTGCGCCTCCTCCACTGTTCCGATACTGTGGCAATGACTCCACACTCGACATTGTGTTTCCAGATTGGTCTTTCTGGGGCTGGTACGTTGTTTTCATCACTTTGATCGTATTTTTGGTTGTGTGACACAGAGTTATGCATTGTTGTGACTTGCTAATATGACTGATTAGGCCGGAGATCAATATAAAGCCATGGGAGGCATTGTCGAAGGACTTAAAAGAGGGGAATACAAGGAGTCAGTGGAGAGACCGAGAGCCATATGCTTACTGGAAGGGCAATCCGGTTGTAGCTGCCACAAGGATGGACTTACTCAAGTGTAATGTTTCAGATAAACAGGACTGGAACGCTCGTGTCTCGCTCAGGTAAAACGAACTTTTGACCTTTTCTGATTCGTGCCATTCGGTGAAATTTGATCAGTATCAAAATTGCAGGACTGGGGGAAGGAACAGAAGCAGGGTTACAAGCAATCAGATTTAGCAAGCCAATGCATTCACAGGTTGGGGATTGGGATAGCCTCTTGACTATAGATATCTCCTTTCTTTGCTTTCAAAAATCCAATGATATACTTTATCTCAAAATAAATACAGATTCAAAATCTATATTGAAGGATCGGCATGGTCTGTGAGTGAGAAATACATTCTGGCATGTGATTCTGTTACGCTGCTCGTGAAGCCTATTTACTACGACTTCTTCACGAGAAGCTTGATGCCTTAAACATTACTGGCCGATTAAGGGCGAGGACAAGTGCAGATCTATTAAACACGCAGTTGAGTGGGGAAATAGCCATCAGGAAGAGGTAATCAATCACAAAGAAACACGATTTCGTCTCCTTATTTTAGCTCTTAAAAAAAATTGACTCGTGTTCCTTTATCCGAGTAACAGGCTCAAGCCATTGGCAAGGCTGCGAGCAGTTTCATCCAAGACGAACTGAAGATGGATTATGTCTACGACTATATGTTCCATCTGTTGAGCGACTACGCTAAGCTCTTAAAATACAAGCCCACCGTACCTGAGAGAGCCGTTGAGCTTTGTTCAGAGTTGATGGCCTGTCCTGCGAAGGGATTCGAGAAGCAATTCATGACAGATTCACTGGTAGGTCCTGCCTCGACAGAACCGTGCATCATGCCTCCGCCATACGACCCTGCTTCTCTTCATTCTGTTATTGAAAGAAAAGATGATGGAATGAAGCAAGTAGACACTTGGGAAAGAGAATACTGGCAGAGTCATAATAAGCAAATGTAGGTACCTATCATTATCTTCTTCTTCTTTCTTCTTTCCCAGATACATATAGTGATATAGGTATACAAAGTCAATGTCTTGAATTATGCTGAACTGTACTTTTGTAGCTTTTGAGTTGCTTATGATGGCTTAGAAAACAAAAGCATATGTTCTGGCTTGAAAAGAACAGAACAGAACATCAAGCATCTAAAACAATACAAGACCATTGCATATCAGGAGTTCGTAAAGAGAGAATTACAGTACAGTAAACTAAGACAAAATACCGCACAAATCTGTGCTGTGAAACAAGAAAACAACCCAAGTTTTTTTAAAACATGAAACTCTAGGGATGAGCTGCAACTGAACGGAGCATGGCTGTGATCATGCAGCGCGTGCTTTTACAATGTCTAGGCTCATTTCACTGGCATCAGTTGCTTGCAGCTCAACTTGGATTCCTTCCAATTCCCTCTTAAACCTGTCCTTTGAGCTAGCATAGACCATCTTATTTCTCACTTTGGATGTCTCAGGTGCCCTGCACATCAAGAAAATCGAAAACACTTTATCCAATATAACTAATCATGATGTATAAGGCAGGGAGTGATTAGCTAGGTTACCATGCAACGAAGATGATCTTGCTCTTCTGGCATTTTTCATCAGTGGTGAAGTCGAAATCATAGACAGCATAGCGACACTCATCAGCAGGGAGAGATGATGTGAACTTCTCATAACTGTCCTCAGGGCTGCCAAGCTTGTCTAACACTACTTCTTGATCTTCGATCTTGAAGGTGATGTAACGGTAGTTCCGTTTTGATTTCAGTTCGAGGAACTTGAGCTTACACTCATCGTTCACGGCCATCCCGGATGCAGAATTCGCCTAAACCAAGTAGTCATAAGAAACGCAGAGAACAAATGGTATACAAAAGCCTAAAACATTTTCATTATGTGGAAACTGAGTTTCCATTTCTCAGGGGCATATATTCATACATCTCCTTCTCAAGTCCAGCTGAACCAAATTCAATGGAATGTAATAAAGATTCAAAATGTATTATTCTACGTGATCATGTCTGTTAGATCATAATGCAGAAACCATACATAACTGTAGATCAAAAATGTAAAGAGCTTCCATGATTCTTCCCCATAATTTCGCCAAAATTCTCAAAGGGGAAAGAGAATACACATACCGTAAAGGAAAAAAGAAAGAATTCAGTCGATCTTCACAGAATTTCAACATAATTTAAGGAAAATAACACCTCGAGGAAATATTGAATCTGGAATCACCGTATCTCTTCCCTCACCAGAGTAAAACAATATACGATCAGTCTAACCATTACTAGATTCATGCGCCATAACCGGCTAATCTCATGCAAACTCCTTTCAATTCCAAAATTAAAATCATCACCATCAATTGTAGAAATAGTCCAAACCAAAAAGAAATAAAAAGAAGATCAAATATATTTCGCAATCTTTTTTTTCTTAAAAAGGGAATCAAATTAAGGAAAATAATAGCATGCAGTTAGTCGAAGAGGCAGAGAAATCTGTGTACCATTCTGTCTTCAAATGAGGGGAAGAAACACCTGCAAAAGAGGATACAAAAATTAAGGAAAAAAGAAAATGATGCAGAGAGAAAGGAATGGCATGAATGTGGAGAGGAAGGGAACTAGGGTGGTATTAAAAGGAGAGACAAATGCGGGGAAACATTCGATAAATACAGGGTTAAGAATAGTCTTACTCCCTCTTCGCTCGTACTTCCTCATATTCTAGCCAACTTTTTCTTCCATTATTTTAACATATTCAAATTAATGTATACCTTGTTTTCAGTTGACAATTAATCTCTACCGACTTACATTTCAAAGAAACGTACTGCTGCATCAAAAAGCTGTAAAAAATTTTGCGCATCCTAAAATAAACTCTAATACTAAAATTCTCTTTACTTCTATAAAATAAAAAATGTTGATAAAAAATTTAAACAATCACACACACATTCACAAACAAAAAAAAAAGTAAGTGTGTGTGTTGGCCTAGTGGTTAATGCCCGAGGTCAAAGGTCTCGGGTTCGAGTCCACCGTGACGCAGCCTTTAAAATTTCTGTATTAATTGACCAAAAAAAAAAAAGGGAAAAAAAACTTATTGGGAAAGTTCACGTCTCAAGTCGCATGGGTGATTGGAAACAGTATCTAATGTTGATTCCGTCACTGATTTGTGGTTTAATACATTAGATTTCTGTAATAGATGGTTCGGCACTTAACTTATTAATAATTATATTTTTTCTTGTTATGTTTGATGCTTTCGTATAAATCGTAATGTGTTTATTATTGTTTTTCAAAACTTATTTTTTTGTATTTTTTAAAATATAAAGAACACACGCAATAAATGAAAAATAGTACGACATGAGTGTCATGAATTTATGTCTCGACAATACCTTGGTTGAAATTAAGAATCAAAATATCAAAATATTGAGAAGAAAAAGGAAATGGAGCCATTCATGTGTGCCGTGAATAGAGATATAGGCCTTGATTTGTGTAGACCGTGGATTACATTTGATGCTATAATCCAATATTATTTTTTCAAACATGGATCAAGGGTGATTAGATGATACTTGTGTAGTTCGTTGAAATAATAATGAGATAGGCCGACAGTACAAGCCCAAAAGTGGTTATCCGGGGAGAGACTCTAACGCTCAAGTTATGATATGTATGGGGTGTTTTTGAGGGCGAGAGAATCACAAGAGAGCAAGGATATTGCTTGTGAAAGTAAGTGTGTATGAAGTAACGTACATGATATATCTTGTAAGAAAGAGGTATTTATAGGGATATAGATGGAGATAATACCGATATAATGACATCATGCGTAGAGTTATGGTGCTTATACGGGTATCGATTTTTGGTTAACCGAGAACCGAAACCAAAAAATCGATTATCGGTTAACCGATAATTGACTTTTTCGATTTCGATCCGGGTAATGGTTATCCCCTTCAAGTGAACTTGATTCTGGGTATAACCAATTAGCGATGGCTATACCTAATTAACCGTAATTAATATATATATATATATATATATATATATATATATATATATATATATATATTAACACTAAAGCTTTTGTTCCTACCTCTTGTCTTCCAAATGCTTTTATTCCTATTATTATTAATCCTATATGTGAAAATAGTTTATTACTTTTAATTAATTTCTTTATAGTTTCGATGATAGTAAATCTATAAATTACATTGTACCATCAACCACTCTAGTACTTACTTCTACTTCCTCTAATAAAACTTGTATTTATATTTATTATTCTGCTTGATATAAAACCCTTGGTTGTAAGATTTCAAAACTCGATTATTGTAAATTTCATATTTCTATCAACATCTATTTCTTCTTCTAATTGTATAGTTTGTTGAGAACTATTGCTTCGGATCCTCTTCTAGAACTTAAAATCTATGTAAAGTGTATCCAAGTAATAATTTCATTTATATTACTTGTAGAATTTCTATTTCTTTGTATAGTTTGTGAATGTCCGAAAATGGTCTAAAATTACTCATTTTTAGGCTTCCAATAATTATATATTGTAGGAGTTATTTTCTAGGTCTTTCTTGTGAACCTAAGCTTAAATTATTTATGGCTTGTGTAATGTTATCTATATCTTGATCTATTGGTTTATTATTTATTTTTGTTTCTAATTTATTAAAGTTTCAACGATTTGTAATTCAATTTCTCCTAATAGTTTTTAGTTTCTAATTCAACTTTCTTCAAAAGGAATTAAAATGATAGAACCACAAAAAATTGACTCTACTGAATTAGCAGGATTAGAATGGAATTTAGAAGATTTAAAAAAGAAATCTAATGAAGTTTTAGTTCCACAAAAAAGTACTATTTATGATAATAATGGACAAGCCAATTTAAGATTTACAAATTTTATAAAAAGAAATAATAAAAATGAGGAAAGTGAAGATGATGATGATGATGATATGGAAGTAAACTATAGTTTAATAAATGAATATTATGATACGTAACCAATTTATGATCTGATTACGAAGAA